>OX336395.1:11696707-12295986 GCA_946902985.2 Meconema thalassinum | reverse complement strand
GAATCATTAGGCCATTGATGTGCTTCTAACTCCTTATCCTAGAATAAAAACTACATTCTACATTTTGGCAATATTTACCACTTAATGGAATTTATTCCAGTGTTCTTCGGACAAAGTTATTTTTAGCCTTCTTTTAAATTCAATATATTCTACCTAGCCTAATCCCTTCGTCTCTATATAGCCCTAGGGCATAGCAATCACAATGACTCAATGCTCCTCCGAGATTCTACACGGAAGGGTGGAGGCACTCAACTACGAGTATGACCTTTGTTCCTCACACTCGATGTATTATTACATGAAGGAAGGGGGAGAGAGAAAACAGAGGTTTGTATCAGCACCATGCAGATTAAAAAATCTCTGGGGAGTAGGGGGCAGTGGTTGATCCATCCCTCCCTAGCATGTCCCCACAGGCAACACCTTGTCCCTAAATACTAATACTACTGGGAATGAGATTAAGACTAACTACATTGAAATATTATGTGGATAACATAACTCTCACCTGAATTCTTGAGATTCTTATCACATACAGTAATATGAAAAAGTCTACTTTCTAATTGCACAATCTTCATAAGGACATAAAGGAGGAAAACACAAACCTCGTGAATTAGGAGGAATGCCTACTGGTTCTGGTGGGATCAGTTGGTGTTAGGATTGCAGCAGTCCAGGAAGCAAGGCTCAAATCATACACAATGTTTTCTTTAACAAATTATTATTCAAATAGAACACTTAATTTATAACATAAAATTAAACATTTGAAAATACAGCAGTTTGCACAGCAATGCACCTGTGGAATGTGTCCAATTGTAGAGATAATCAAATTCAGTTTCTTTCTTCGTCTTCTCATTCAGACCAGGTCACTGGGAGGTGTATCACAGATTTTTTGGCAGAGAATCCTGGAAAATTGAAAATCAATCCCTTATATTGTTACCAGTACTGTGACAAAAAAAATATAAACAAATTTCTAGATTAATTTTGTATCATGACCTGGAGATGTGCTCGTGTAGCCTATACGCTAAATTCTTAAAACTCAATTTAGCCATTATAGTGTAACAAAACAATTTAAACCGGCTACATCCTTATGCGAAAACAAGAATAATTATTTTAAATAATAATAATAATAATGTTTTTTTCCTTTTATTTTCTTTGAGGAGCAGTCTTGTGTAGTATTTTGCTAAATTTCCATGCTGGGAAGTGTCTGGAAATACTCTCAAGAAATGAGAAAACTGCCCTTCCTATACTACTGAGCAAGTCCAATAAATGCAATCACTTATCACACTCAATCGTCACAAATGGACAACACACTAAGGAAAGCCTAACCTCATGTCAACCATCTTCAGTTTACAGATTAATAATATCATTTATTACCCAGTCAGGCAGATGATCTTGATGTAGTCTGTCATTTCGATCACCACTAAAAATAAAATAAAGTTACCCAGCAAATTAGTGTACATTAATTTGGTAGACCAGCATATAAAAGCCTCCAAATGAACCTCGTATTTCTCATGATAGACCGGAGTTTGAGAGTCAGAGTAATAAAGTCGTTGACATATGCGAACCGCTGACGTGTCATACCTCTCGTTAAGAATGCACTACCAAGTGCTAAGTCACAGAAAGATGGTGTTGCATGTGACATGAAACGGCGATTCCCAAAGACTGTGTTCAGACGTTGTTGAACAGCCACTGCGAAGTGAGCCGTCACCCTATCGTGTTGAAACCAAACACTGTTTAAGATTCCCAAATTTTGCAGCTGCGGGATGAGCCAGTCATTAGAACGATCAAAAAAATATGGTTCAAACAGATGCGTTTGTATCATGCCGGCCCAGATCATGACGTTAGGTGGGTTCGCTTGATTTCTTCAGCTGTGCAGAGACCATGGATGGACAAATATGATGTTTTAAATTCCTAAGATGTAAGTACAAATGCATATGTACCGACAATAGAAATAAATAATAATGAGTAGGGGGATACGGACTTTGTGCGCACACTGTAAGATTTTCATGCATTGTTTCATCTTCTGGGGGACATAGCCAACTGATATTACTAACCACGGTCACTACAGCACCAGAAATATGTGTTAATATTTATTGCTCATTCAACGATGGCAGCCATGTTCGACAGTGCATGAGGTCTCTTCACCTGTTAATAAGACGCACACATTGACATCACCACAGGTTGGAGTTAACATTGTTCACGATTGGTCCGTATTGACGAATGATAGTTTAAAATTTGAAATACACTTATGTTCCGTCTAGTCAATGTCCTAGGGCGTAAATAAACACAAAAGAAAGTATTGACTAGACGGAAGATAAGTGTATTTCAAATTTTAAACTATCACCACAGTTGCCAACATGTGGGATACAAAATACACCACTCAGGTCTAGTCTGGATAAAGATTATTGATGCACGATTACCCCACTGTGCATGACAGAAACCAGGTGTGTATATATGGCTAACGGATATCTAGCAATTATTGGTATAGGCAAAGCCCATTGGAGTGGATTTAAGAAATTTCACTCTCACAAAAAACATTAATTACAGCAGTGCACAACAAACATTACTGTGCGAGACAAATACCAGGGGTGTATTCGTGTAAATGGCTAACGCAGCCCTCCACCTAATAATTATTGGCCCAGGCAAAAGCCATTGGTCTGCATTTTAAAAAAACTATTACAAATTACTTTTATTGATCTAGAAAAGGCCTATGAAAGGATTCCTAGAACAAAAGTTTGGGAAAGCTTAACAAATAGAGGGATAGGCAAGGAACTGAGAGACATGATAAAAGGAATGTGCATGGAGTGCTCCAGTAGTGTGAAGACTAGAGTCGGGACATCGGAATGGTTTAAAATTGACACTGGACTAAAGCAAGGAAGTGTGGTGATGGATGACATCATGAAGGCAGCAATGAAAGAATATAGTAGGGCAAAGATGAAGGTAATGTTGTTTGCAGACGACGTTGTGATCTGGGACGAGGATGAGAGGGAGGTACAAGAACAGTTTGACGTAATAAATGAAAAGATTGAGCAATGGGGATTGAATATAAATGTGGAGAAGAGTAAAACAGTGGTGATGAGTAGAGAAAAGAAAGAAGGAAAAGGAGTAATCAAAGTAGGAGATACCAGGAATTGGAAGTAGTGAAACACTTCAAATACTTGGGAAGTGAACCGACTGAAGATGGAAGACTAGATTTGGAAATTAGCAGAAGAATACAACTCGGGAGTGCTTTCTACCAACAGGTACGGGGACTAGTCTGGAACAAGGCTAAAGAAGTTATGTACAAAGCATATTATGTTCCTATAATGACATGCAGCAGAAACTTGGACAATGACTAAGAGGGATGAGAGCAGAGTACAGGCAGCTGAGAAGTATGGTCCAGAAAACGTGGAGGGACAGAGTGAGAAATGAAGATATACGGAAAGAACTGGGAGTACAGAAACTAAATGACAAACTGGAGCAAAACAGATTGAGATGGTTTGGACATGTCAAACGGATGAATGAAGTAAGGCTACCAAGACAAGCACTGGAACGACGGATGACAGGGAAGAGAGGACGAGGAAGACCAAGAATGCATTGGATGGACTCGGTGGAGAATAGTATTAGAAAACTGAACGTGGATTGGAACACTGTGTCGGAAGAGGAATGGTGGAACGACAGAACAAAGTGGAGAGGAACCATATTTGCTCCCACCCAGTGTCAACTGGAAAAGGGGAAATGAAGATGATGATGATGATGACTATTACAAAACGCACCATACAGATTCCGGCGTTTAGCTGTACACTTGACTTTGAGAGCTCAGCGGTAGGAGAGAAAAGGTATTTTAGCTTAATTTCAGATGCTATTTGATGCCGAGCAATTTTTCCCTTTAAAATAAGGTGTAATATTGCGTATTTTTCACCACATAACCCATGACCCAGGTATGCAATTTTCCTACATTTGGTGGTAATCATCAGCTCCCACTTAGAATTTGGTCTCCGCAGTACCAGCTCATTAGAGATGTGAATAGAGTAGATTAGGGGGGAGCGCAAATGACCTCGTAGTTCCACCCCTTATAACAACAATAACTAACACTGCTGCACAATAAAAATACTGTCAAATATCACTAATATACTGTCAAATTTCACTAATATTGCTTAAATGAAGGTTTTTATTTGTAGCTTGGTCAACGACGACAGATGTTTGAGGCCGACAAATTGACGTCATATTACGTTGCCAACATGTCCAATACAAAATGCACCACATGACACCTTTGTAATTATGTGAAAAAAAAGAACTCCAACACCATCACGTCATCAAGGTAACTAAGAATTCCCCTAAACGCCAGTGCATCGCATGGTATAGATGAACCTTATTGGTCTAGGCAAAAACCATTGGTCTGCCGGATGCGATATAGTATTGAATGCGTGTGGTTGGCAATACTGTACATCGTGCTAAAAATGGCAGAGTCAGCTGGAATTTCATCTATATAAGTCGTGATCCTATTTGGGATGGCTGGGTGGGAGAAGTAAACATCTATTACCATATTGTCTCAAGATACCATTACTGCAGGTATTTTGACTAATTTCAGTAGTTTAAGAATTTTTTACTTCGGTTCAGGTAAACTCCACTCTTGGAAAGTTTTACGCCTCGCTGCATGTAGTTAGTTCTCAAATGATAACACAATGAAATGAAGAAAATTAATGTACCTTTATGTTAGACATAAACTCCCAAAGTACCATGTTGTGATTTTTCTTTCTCATCTGAACCATTTAGATGACCGAGCTGTGTCATACCAGGTTATTAAAACTGTGAGCAACTACGTGTATCCAGTACTAAGGTTTTAGTTTCCAGCAGAAGCATGCAATGTAATCTTTTACATGAGAGTCCTCCCTTCGCAATGACAACTTGCCAAGCAGACTGACCACAAACTTTAGTTCATTTGGGGTCTGATATTATTTCTTATTTCTTCCCTACACTGTTAATCGACTGCATGCATTACATGTAACATTAACTTCCCTCATTAGTTAAATATGAAAGCATAGTACAACACTGGTACTCTTTATGTTCCTGCCTGCCTACTAAGGCTATTTGACAAGGTCTTAAATGATAGCCTGTTGTTACTATACTTACGGGATCAGGACTGAATGCTTTGACACTACCAGTTCTGACGATGGGAATAACAATTCCTCTCATTCTCTTAGGTAAATGAGTTAATTTCAGTTTGTGAAAGTCCATTATGATGAGCATGTTGTCAAGTCTATTCACCACAATTAAGTTAATTATAATTTACCAATGGCATAGGGCAAGGCCGTGAAGTAATGTGAACATTTGCAGCCTTAATTTAAATAATTAAAAGCACAATTGCCGCACATTAGGTAGGTATTCGTCTTCAAACTTCTGATAGCAATTACTTCCATAACCTAGATGCAAGCTTGGAGGACTACAAGCTTCCGCAAATATGATTCGAATTCTAGAATTAAAATGAAAGCTAACTATTTCCAAAGTAGTAAAATAGCACTTAAGTTTCTTCCCCATCAAATAATCGTTTTAGATCGCTTACGGCATCTGAAAACAAAAATAAAAGTGTTACTCGGGACGACATTATTCATATTAAGTATACTATTTACCATAATCGTCAAAGAAAGATATTTGCTCAACTTGAAGAATCAAAAATATATTGTTTTGTACTTACCTTAGCCCATATTCAATGAATAGATTAATATTCAAGCCATTAAGTGATAACATACATATCAGCTGTTCGCTTCCATCTTTGATTTTTCATTACAAATAAGCTAACCATGGACTAAAACACGGCTAACAAGTGCTCGGAACATGCCTTTACGGTGGATGGTTCAGCGGTAAGACCTACGTCACATCATGGATGCGATTTGGCGTTACAGAATACCAATTCGACTGCTAACCAGTCTTTAGGGGTCCTAAAGACTTGTTGTAGCTTAACCATTTCTTACAGAATCGGGCCGTTGCTCTGGATTATTATAGAAGGCTGGTATTACGATGGATCATTAAATCACTCTTTGACTTTCTTGGTTGCAGCCAGAGGAGCAATGTGGTGTTCTGACTAGAACCGATGATTTCATATTAACACTACACTAGGCCTACCGTGAAGAAAAACTGGCGTACTAGATTGGACCATCGCCCCCCACTAACTTCTATTGTGTTACCGCCCAAAGAGTTAATACCTTAAAACTCAGCAATTCTTCTAGGTTTGTGCCGTGTCTTGTGTGGGGTTTCGCCTAGGACACCAAGCTAGGCTCATCGGCGGGCTCTTGGTGTCCCCGCCCGGACCCCCACAGGAGTGACGAACTGCGCGCCACCTCCCTTTATATAAGGTGCAACTGCACCACTTGACTACGAGAACTAAAAGTTCAGGCAGCCTTAACCTCCCTATGAAGGCTTCCAAAAAGATGGCCAATATACCAGTTAATACCTTATTCTTGGAGATTTTTGAGCATTATTCTAAATTTACACACCTATTCTTAACGGTATTGTCGTTCATGTGTTAAACTACTCTCAGTAGTCAATTAGACCTAGGCCTACAGGTAAGTTGCCCAAAAGCTTACTGGCCACATAAAACATTTATCTTAACTTAGGTTTCTGATACAGTTCATGTTGTAATAAACCAGACAACACACTATTTGATTCCTACTAAACTAAAATGAATATTTATGTGGACAGGCAATGTAATTTCTCTTCGGAAGGGAGTTGGATGTATAAGGTTGACATGATCCGCTGGAATACAGTATCCGTTGAATACTATAAGTAACATACGGTACCGGTACTCCGAAATAAAAGGTATTAATTAAGGCAATAGCTAAAGGAAACCCTAACTGAAATAGATATTCATGTGAACAGACAGCGTAAATGTTTTCGCAAATGGGGTTAGGTGTATCTTATCAGAGTTGAAAATCCGTATGAATGGTCAATGCATACGATAAATAAAACACCATAATAAGCGAAAGTATGGGTTAAGGCAATATGGAACATAGGAAATAGTTTAAAAAAATGATACAAACTAATTGCGATATCGAATGGTATGAAATACGTTGAAATACCGCGCCAATCGATTTACCCGACATCTAGTGGAAGGCTTTCGTACTATGAAGATGGCTATGAAATCCTGATCCTGAACTCGTAACAAGTGTCGTAACAAGGTGCCTTACAGAATACCACTTTGAGCCTCGCTAGCCATTTGTTGTTATGCCTATGGTTACGATTCCGTCGTATCCATGTTGGTGGGTTGTTAAGGAGTGAAGTTACAGAATCGGGGTGCAACTAATGACTGTACGAACTTGTTTAACTTCTCAACGATAGCTGGCTTGAAAATACGAAAGCTGTGAGACAACGCTGATCTTATTAAACATTTTTCACTCTTTATCTCTCAGATTTGTAGCAATCACACCAAGGATCCTTCATAAAAAACCAACAAACCCAAGAATGTATTGGCAGCACTAGGAAACCAAAACTTGAAGGTAGCCAAAAGTGGAGATAAATATTGACTCCAATCCGTTGGAGTTCATATCCAGATATTAAACTAACCTATTTTATCTTCTAACGGTAGTAGAGCATGTCCAGAGTGTCTATGCCCAACATCACGGGTACAAACCCGGCCGAAGTCATCGGATTTCTTAAGAAAGTTAAAAATACCTCAGTATGCCTTCCTTCGGAGGGGAAGTAAAGCCGGCAGGTCCATATCATAGATTTAAGGCAAGAGAAAGAACCTTCCACTAACTACACTTGTATAAAGATAAGTGTAGTTAAAATATACGCTTATGCAGAAGACATGGTCCTCACTTCTCGAAACTTAGATTGCATTCAATCTGCTTTTGATAAACTCTCAACATGGGCCGAAAACAATGAATTAACACTGAACGGCACTAAAACTGTGAAAATGACATTCAGAAAAGGAGGTAGACTTTCAACAAATGACTTCATTATGTACAAGAATGTCCCGCTACAGAATGTATCACACTTCTTACTTGGGAATCACTTTTCAGACAAGAGGAGATGTCTATAGCCTACACGTCAAGGAAAGAGTCGCCGCGGCAAAGATTGCTATTCACACTATAAGGAATCTGAGACAGCTATCTTTAGCCACAGCTATCACCCTGTTTCGCCTTAAAATTACTCCAATCATAACTTATGGACTAGAGACAATTTGGCTACAACTGACGAAGAGAAATTTGGAAGAAATAGAAAGAGTCAAAGCCACTTTCCTGAAAAGAACATTGTGCCTGTCGAAATTCACACGGTCTCGCCTCACCTACGTGCTAGCAAGAGAGCAATTTTTCATCTAAGATCTTCGCCTTAACCTATTACTACCATCAACCGCCGCCTACACAGAACTTGTACAAGAACTCAATGCAAAACGGCAAGACATATGGCTAACGTTCTTATCAACAGATGCCATGATTTACAGAGAATGGACTCAAGTTGGATATGAAATACTGTGCATGGTTTCCACCACCGGATATGCCAGGCCCGGACGATAACTGCAGGTGTAAACTGTGTGGGTCAACTTGTGACCCTTATCACCTGCTTTTGTGCTCCAAAAGGAAAGTCTCGTTGACAGATTTCTGCAATGACTGAATGTGTGGTCTTATTTAGGTTATTGTATGCACGGTCATGTATATATTTGTTTTGGCAGTTAGCTGCACTTATTAAATTATTATAAAGATAAATGCTCTATTAGTTTCAACGTTCATCGCCAGGTGCTGCCTGCGGTGGAATCTAGTTACCAAGTTCACAGCCTGGTGTCGTTGATGGTAGCAAATGTAGGAACTACTTGATTGTCTGCAATCCTTACCTGAATTACAAATACCGTAACACACATTAATACAGCCATCACAATTAACGCCGGTTATCAGACAGATTCCACACACACCCAAAGTACACGGGGCTACGTGACCGCGTTGTCGCATCCCCTAAACTGAGGAACCAACCAATAATATACAAGAGGCTACTAAGGACAAAGGGGCTGTTAACCCGCACATAAGGGCTACATTTTAAGGAGGTACTTCTAAGGGTTCTGTGGAATCAAACCAGTTAAGGGATTTATACAGTGAGACTCACAGAGGCCGCGTGTCGAGCTAGCAGCAGCGTAGCGCCCAACTACTTCACCACATTTACACTTTTTAACGTATTTAACCCGCGAGGACTGGCACAAGGGTATTTTCGACCCGAGGCTTAATAACGCTCTATATTTTCGTTTTGGTAGCCCTATTTCCTATCGCTTACTGAACCTTCCTCCCTAGCCTTGAACTTCACCCTGCAAAAGAAACATGTCGATAGCTTTTTGAACACTCAAGTTATTATTTACGGTCGGGTCAGATTTACCCATGGCGCGTGGCAATTTTCAACTTAAGTTAGTCAGGACAATTGTAAAAAATAAGGAAAAATCCACCTATTTTGGTGCAGCACAATAACATAGTTCACGTTCTTGTTGATCCATGTTCAGGGTCTGGGGACACCTTGGTCATCGGCTCCTTTGTAAAAAAAAAAAAAAAGACTGCTTTGCCGCCACTGTCATGGCCAATAATACTGTTATGAAAGTAATTGTCATTTTTCTGGATCTCAAATTTGAAAAATATAATTAAATCTCATTTTATAATGGAATAGTTAATAGGAAGACACCAGGTGTAAAATTACTTCATTTGAATGCCTACGACTACGACAAAAAAGGAGTGACACAATATGGGTCAAAATGACCCGGCGCGAGTCCTCGTATAAGTGCTTTCACACCAGTTCGCAAGGGTTAGTAACCATAATAACTGTACTTACATGAATCTCAGGGTAGTCGCTGGAAATGCTGTCCTTCACTCTATTAACTCATATTACGGTGATACACTCGCTGTAATTCCTCCTCACTGATATTTCGTATCCATGCAGTTACTTCGTTCTCTCGAGAGCTTCCAGAGTACGCGGAATATTTCTATGTAGGCTACCTTTTCCTCGAGATTCCCCCACACGGCGCTGAAACGTACGAACACATTTACTGGAAGACTTCTTTTGAGAAGATAAGTTTCCACTAGGATACGAGGTAGGCTACAGTACTTTCCACAAGTCGTAATTATCTGAACTAAGGTATCTTGCCAGCTGCGTATGTAATAAATGTGTTTCCCGACGCGCTGTTGTGTAACGGTAGATGCTAGTTAAATGGCGCTGACTCAACGTCCCACGGCACAGGAGAAGTTCCGTTCTATAAGGAAGGCTCTCATTGTGGTGTTGGGGTAGCGCGCCTGCCTCTCACCCGGAGACCCGAGGTTTGATTCTCGGCTCCCTCAGGGATTTTAGAAACTGACGTGGGGGCTGGAACGGGATGCACTCAGCCTCGTGAGGATGATTGAGTAGATGTCTGACAGTGAGGCAGCGCCCCAGTCATGAAAACCAAGATTTACGGCCGAGGGGAACCGATGCATCTGCACGTCCAATGGATGGGCAGCGGCCACTTGGTAAGCTTAGACCCGTCATAATAATACATTATGCAACAAGGCTACAATGGCAATAATTGAGACACGAGTATGCTTATAAAATGGGCGAAGAGAGTGAAGCAAGGATTGCTCAAGCGGGACATTTAAAAATTGGAGCGAAGTTGTATAGGCTATATTATCACACTAACAAAAAAAAAACAGAACATTTTGCGTTCTGTTAAAGATTAAAACGGAACGTCTGGCAACCCCAGCCCTACATAATAGTTTAGGGTTTCGTTATTTTAGTGAGCGCCATTTAAATGTGTAGTTCAAAGCTGGCGTTACGGACACTGATTGACAAATGTAAACATCGAGTTGTTCAGTAAATTGACTGACAAAAATAAATCGTTCATTTAAGTGAAACAGGTAGAACTTTCTCTCATGCTATAGCTTACATAATATTACACAACTATGAAACCAAAATAATTCAACAGATCCACAACACTACATACAATAGGCTATACCTTCTCTTTGAGTAGAAAACACGAAATATTAGGGGGGGGGAGAGAGGAAGGCCTTAAGAGGTGAGAAAATAAAATGCACTCTATATGGTCAAAAGAATAAATGAAAGAGACGAGCCTGGCACAATTAAGTGAAATGCTGGTCTCCAAGAAGACCTCATATTTGCCAAAGGAATAATTTTACAGCTACTGGTAAGTTAATGGCTGGTAATTCAGTTATCTAGTCTGAAGTAGAGTTGCTCCCTGAGTATGAAGACCAGGTGAGTCTTCAGTCTGGTTCGCAAATACGCAAGTAACATCGGATTCATATTTTGATTCACAAGTAAAAGTAGGTCCTGTGTGATAATGCCATTGCCAAGACAGAAACAGTCTGGTTGTCTGAACACGAGACAGTGAGGAAGTGAGGGGGTTTGGTCTACTTTATAGAAGAGAAATAATATTAATAAGAAAAATAATTTATTGTCATTTTTTCCATAAAAATCAAATTAAGTAATAATCATATTGCAGTAGAGATCCTCCATGCATTACTTTATCTATATTTACATCAGTGGTCAGGTGACCTTGACACCTCTTCTCTTCGTATGGAACATATGAACATGTCATGATTTACAACCTTTACCTTTTTTAGAATTTTAATACAGGCTTCACTGAACATGTCACTAGACTCTCATTACAGGCTTATCCGAGCACAATACAATTCGTAACTGCTGTCACCAGCAGCCACGGACAAACCCTCACTCCATTAATATACAGTAGAGGTTAATTCAAAAATTCCACAAACATCCAACGTTATTTCTAAAATTCTGATGGTATTCATTCAAATGACACAATAAACGCCTACATTTTTATTACACTTTACATCGTGCTCTCCTTCGGCTAACGTGCTCAAAATATCAACACAAATACTTCATTAACATATTTCTCTTATCCAATTATTACACTACGTGGCTCACCTTCGGTTAACGCACTAATTATAATCATCACTGAACCAAGCCTTAAAACAACATAATATCATCTACTATCAGACACTTTCGTAAGCTCATTTTAAAATAATACCATGAATAAGGTCGCTTTCAGCTTTGACATAGAGTAGAAGCCATATGGATGGAAAGTAGAGAAATAAAATCACTAATATTTAAATTACACCATGACTGCTTTTTCACTTTAAATGAAGTAGATGTCATGTTATCTTAATATAAAGTCCTTTTCATTATTCATGGTCCAATAATTGCAGTCTTAGTGAGTTTCTTAGGAACCATCTGATGACATATCGACGGCACATGGTCAGGAAGAAGAATGCCACTAACCAAAACTTACTCTTCCTTGGATAGTCAAGTCCGACAAGAAGTAGGCTACCCAAGGTGAGGTTCCACACATGATAGAGTGATGTTTTCAAAAGACTTCGAGATATGACAAATAAATTAGAAAACATGTCAAATAGATACAGCATCGAAATGAAAGGTGCTGGAATAGACAACTCCCTACGTATCACATCCACTTATAGCGGGGCTCAGAAGATAGAACTAGCTGACCGAGAGGAGCGCAAGTCTTTCTCAGGGCCCCTGGGTTTCAATCTATATCCCTCAAAATGTGAGCAACTGGGGCAATTATGTTGATGTATAGACATAAAGCAAGCCTTTCCTTGGTCATGTTGATGTATGACATTAAGAAGAAGATGATGATAATTCCTGTTTTAAAGGGCCTAACATGTAGGTTATCAGCCCAAATTAGGAATAATTTCTCTGGAATTTTATAATATTAATATATTCACCTAATCAACGCTTGAATCAATAAATAATTTAATATGGGGATATGTTTCAGGTATTAAACAGCCGTTACAGTTTTTGTTCATAGAAACAAAACACATCACAAAAGTGGAAACAAAAGTCTCACAGCAGCGCCTCACTCACGATAAAACACTGGCCGTGATCCACACCCAGATGCATGAATGGTTGTGCACAATATACGTCAGCTGCAGGAGAGTACGGTGCTGCTGCGCAGGGAAGTATCCATTATGCTAGATCTTTCAGTTTATTGCATTTTTGCTCTGTGTTTCTTCAACGGGGAAGAACCTGTGAGCTATCTAATCTTCATGCAGAGCGTATGTAAGCTTGCAGCAGTGTAATTCTTAACTTGTCGCCCCGTGCCACTCACTATGGAAGCCGGGGATTTCCTAGTCCATAGCCATATTGCACCACGTGGGAGAGCTACCTGGAACCCATATCACTCACATGCAGTTAATTTCTGGCACTGCGAAGTGTAAGGCAGTTCTACGATGCCTAAGTTAAAATAACTACAAGTTATGGTCAGTTAATTTTACTTCTGATGGGGCGTTCTGTTCTGCCAACCGGGTGGGAAAGCTATCAAGGCTGAACAGTGATCTCAAGTTACATAAAATCTCGAGGACAAGAAACATAATGCCGCAGTTTCACGCCTTCCGAAGTGTTTCGCGATAATCGTTGGTCATTTATGATGGACAACCTCAAGATGTATCTCGATGTGTTTCGTAATGCTTCAGCAGTCAGTGCGGCATAAAATAAATTGCATTCGTGAGCACTGCATATTGTTTATTTTCACATTTAAAAACTAAATTATAATTAAACATTTTTACTTTTTTGTCACGTATTTCAGATATTTTTAATAAATAAATGTAGTTTCCGATTTTTATCACCTAAAATCCGAGCCCTGGTATTATATCAATGAACCCATAACATAGCCGAATGGTCTGGGCATGCTGCACGGTGCGAATGGATAGATGTACTTAGGAGATCTGAGATTCAAACAGGTCCCTTAGTGTTGTTGTCCCCCTCCAAGTCTTTCAAACTCCAGGTACCCTACTTCAAGTACCAGACCCAAATACAGTTGCAATAACATATGTTATCAGACAAATTCCGTACTCTTAAAAGTATCCTTATTCTCTGACTTCATTAATTTGACAGTTGAGATTTTTAACAACATCTTGTTTCAGGATCAAAGAGTTGGCGGATATCTTGAACACATGAGGAATGCTGCCACACCCTGTCAAGAGTATAGAAGTGTTGCTTATTAGCCCCTTAGCATGAGGAAATCAAATTCTCTGGCACTACCACGCTTTGGAAGGAGTCTAAGCGCAAGTTTCGAAGTAAAATTTAGTATGCATAATTGAAAAAGACATAACTGCCATATTCCCTGACCAATTTCAATGAAACCTAAACAAAAATATTTTAAAAGCCCCGTCTGTACCTGTATTTGATCACTCATCCCGGCCCTGTCACAACTCAAATCATGAAGACAGCAAATCAACTACCGTGCACATAATTCTGTTTTCTTCTCTTGTCATCTGTGCAATCCAAGCAGTAGAAAACTGCCACATCGTAGTTGTGGCAGGTTTCTTCTCATTTTTTCCTGTAAGTTTTGCAAGATTACTTATTCAATACCTGCCATAACTGTTAACAATACCTGCCATAACTGTTAACAATACATGCCATAACTGTTAACAATACCTGCCATAACTGTTAACAATACCTGCCATAACTCTTAACAATACCTGCCATAACTGTTAACAATACCTGCCATAACTGTTAACAATACCTGCCATAACTGTTAACAATACCTGCCATAACTGTTAACAATACCTGCCATAACTGTTAACGATACCTGCCATAACTGTTAACAATACCTGCCATAACTGTTAACAATACCTGCCATAACTGTTAACAATACCTGCCATAACTGTTAACAATACCTGCCATAACTGTTAACGATACCTGCCATAACTGTTAACGATACCTGCCATAACTGTTAACGATACCTGCCATAACTGTTAACAATACCTGCCATAACTGTTAACAATACCTGCCATAACTGTTAACAATACCTGCCATAACTGTTAACAATACCTGCCATAACTGTTAACGATACCTGCCATAACTGTTAACAATACCTGCCATAACTGTTAACAATACCTGCCATAACTGTTAACAATACCTGCCATAACTGTTAACAATACCTGCCATAACTGTTAACGATACCTGCCATAACTGTTAACAATACCTGCCATAACTGTTAACAATACCTGCCATAACTGTTAACAATACCTGCCATAACTGTTAACAATACCTGCCATAACTGTTAACAATACCTGCCATAACTGTTAACAATACCTGCCATAACTGTTAACAATACCTGCCATAACTGTTAACAATACCTGCCATAACTGTTAACAATACCTGCCATAACTGTTAACAATACCTGCCATAACTGTTAACAATACCTGCCATAACTGTTAACAATACCAGCCATAACTGTTAACAATACCTGGCATAACTGTTAACAATACCTGCCATAACTGTTAACAATACCTGCCATAACTGTTAACAATACCTGCCATAACTGTTAACAATACCTGCCATAACTGTTAACAATACCTGCCATAACTGTTAACAATACCAGCCATAACTGTTAACAATACCTGTTAACAATACCTGCCATAACTGTTAACAATACCTGTTAACAATACCTGCCATAACTGTTAACCATACCTGCCATAACTGTTAACAATACCTGCCATAACTGTTAACAATACCTGGCATAACTGTTAACAATACCTGCCATAACTGTTAACAATACCAGCCATAACTGTTAACAATACCTGTTAACAATACCTGCCATAACTGTTAACAATACCTGTTAACAATACCTGCCATAACTGTTAACCATACCTGCCATAACTGTTAACAATACCTGCCATAACTGTTAACAATACCTGTTAACAATACCTGCCATAACTGTTAACCGTACCTGCCATAACTGTTAACGATACCTGCCATAACTGTTAACAATACCTGCCAAAACTGTTAACAATACCTGCCATAACTGTTAACAATACCTGCCATAACTGTTAACAATACCTGCCATAACTGTTAACAATACCTGCCAAAACTGTTAACAATACCTGCCATAACTGTTAACAATACCTGTTAACAATACCTGCCATAACTGTTAACCGTACCTGCCATAACTGTTAACGATACCTGCCATAACTGTTAACAATACCTGCCATAACTGTTAACAATACCTGTTAACAATACCTGCCATAACTGTTAACCGTACCTGCCATAACTGTTAACGATACCTGCCATAACTGTTAACAATACCTGCCAAAACTGTTAACAATACCTGCCATAACTGTTAACAATACCTGCCATAACTGTTAACAATACCTGCCAAAACTGTTAACAATACCTGCCATAACTGTTAACAATACCTGCCATAACTGTTAACAATACCTGCCATAACTGTTAACAATACCTGCCATAACTGTTAACAATACCTGCCATAACTGTTAACAATACCTGCCACAACTGTTAACAATACCTGCCATAACTGTTAACAATACCTGCCATAACTGTTAACAATACCTGCCATAACTGTTAACAATACCTGTTAACAATACCTGCCATAACTGTTAACAATACCTGCCATAACTGTTAACAATTTAAGATACACTGAATAAAAATGCCAATTATTCTTACTTAAATGAACATAATACACCACATTTAATGTTAGAAGTTCATAATGCTCGTACATTAATTCCACTTTCTGTAAGTAATATCAAATAGCTTAATATGATAATAGTGGAAAATCCCGCGAGAAACTGGCGACACCGATTCTGCGTGCTATCTAGCGGTTCGTGCAGACAACTACAAACTCGACTTCAATCAGCTGGCAAGTTTATAAATGCTGCACATGTTAGAAGTGCAACTTTTGGGCTATGTATGGGTGTTTTAATTACAAAATACAAAGTGTTCCCAAGTCATTTTACAGATTTCCTGTAAACAAACAGCGGTGAGTCTACCTACTGATGTTTGCGTACCTGTATCCTTTTTCTATTCATCTGAGCATACCAAACTTTCTCAGGGGCGGTGCGAAAGATGCCACCGCACCAGGCGCTGTCATATGGGAGGCCCAGAAAATAAAACCCAATCACCTTATAAGCATACTACTTAACCTCACCCGTCAAAAGTAATTCTATATGTAAGTGAGCTGGGATGTGTGCATTTCAAAAGGTATAGACATATAACATGAAATTCGCACTTAACGTTGTATAAATATTAATGAGTTGAAACCAACACATCTAGGGTTCTGTCCGCCAGCTGTTTTCCTAGAGGTCAATCGTGTGCATGTGGATTGTAATTTGTGTCTGCGTTGCAAGCTACGAGTAATTTGAAACTTTACTTACCGCATGTCAGACCTTTGCTACTTAGGTGTTGTGATGTAATTTTGTAACATCATATTAGACATATTTCTTTTCGTGTAGATAATAATCATGCCTAGCCTCGTCCATAATATTTTAGGAATATTATTCTTAATATTAAAATAGCAGATTAACTAAGGAATCTTTGGTAGATTACAGGCTGCACGACTGGGAAATGAAGACAAGTGTCAGAGGCCTTAGAGAGCGACCACAGAATACTTGTAATGAACCTGGGAGTTGTTAAGGATAGCAAGAGGACAGAGTACCAGGAAAGGAGAATCAAAGTATGGAAACTCAAGGAAAAGGAAGTCAAGGAAGAATTCCAGAAGATAATAATAAGGGAAAGGATGCCAACATACGATCCTAAAACAGGGGAAGAGGAATGGAAGCAATTCAAAAACACACTGGTGGAAGCTGCAGTGGCAGTATGTGGAAGAACAAGCAACAGAAAGCGATGTCAAGAGACACCATGGTGGAATGAGAGAGTAAAAGAAGCTGTGGGAAGGAAGAACAAGACTTTCAGAGTGTGGTTCAAGGAAAGAACTGATCTGGCAAGGGAAGATTATAAGATAAAGAAGAAAGAAGCAAACAAGATTGTCGCAGAGGAGAGGAAGAAGTGGATGGTAAAGTGGACAGAGATGATGGAGGAAGACAGCAGAGGAAATAAGAAAGTACTTTATGGTATGGTCAAAAGTAAAAGAAGAGGTCTGCGAGAGGATGTGGTAATGATGGACAAAAACGGAAATGAGGTACACAACAAAGAGACACTCAAGACAGTGTGGAAAGAGTACTTTGAGGATTTGCTGAATCCAAATGGTCATAGGGAGGAAGACAATGTATTGGAAGATGGAGAAGACAACACAGGAATGGAAAAGGACCTGACTTGGAGAGAACTGGAAATGGCTATAGACAAGATGAAAGGAGGAAGGGCACCAGGTGTGGATGAAGTGAGTGATGAAATGTTGAAGGCAGCAGGGGAGGTTGGGAAACAGTGGCTGTACAGTGTGATGAGGGTGATATGGAAGGAGAAAAAGACCCCAGAAGATTGGAAGAAAGGATTAATTGTCCCAATATATAAGAAAGGAAGCAGAAAGGAGTGCAGAAATTACAGGGGAGTCACACTCATACCTCACTGTGCCATGATATATGAAAAGATATTAGAAAGTAGAATACGAGCCAAAGTGGAGAGAATTGAGAGAGGAGCAGTATGGATTCAGACCTGGGAGATCAACAGTGGATCTCATATTTTCAGTGAGACAGCTCCAGGAACACCACCTACGAATTTGGAGAGGATCTGTTGATGGCCTTCCTGGACATCGAAAAGGCCTATGATAGTGTGTGTAGGGAGAAGGTTTGGAAAACATGGGAGTGGAAAAAGAGACTGTAGGCAGAGTGAAGGAGATGTATTGTGGAAGTGTGAGTTGTGTGAAAGTTGGAGGGGAAAGAACAGACTGGTTCAGACAAATGAGTGGCCTGAAACAGGGTAGTGCGCTGTCACTTCTTCTCTTTATTGTGGTTATGGACGAGGTAATGACACGGATAGGAGAAGATAAGATGAAAGCAATGGTGTTTGCAGATGATCTCATGGTCTGGGGAAACAAGGAGGAGGAAATTCAGGAGCAACTGAAGGCTTGGGAAGAAACAGTGGGAGAGTACGGATGGAAGTTGAACATCAGTAAATGTGAGATCCCGTTAACGACCAGGTAAAAGGACAGGCCAATGAGTGGGATAACACTTGGAGGTGGACAGCTGAAGAAGGTGGAAAGTCTCAAGTACTTGGAAAGTATAGTGGAGGAAAATGGGAGAAATGACAAAGAGAATACGGAACGTGGCAGACAGGCAGAAGCATTAGGAGCTTAGTGTGGAATAAAGATGTCCCACAAAAGAGCAAGGAAGTATTATACAGAAGCTACTATATCCCGATACTGACCTATGCTTCAGAAACGTGGACAATGAAGAAAAGAGACATAAGCAGAATACAGGCAGGTGAAATGAAGTTCCTGCGAAGTAGGATCGGAGTAACAAGAATAGACAGGGTGAGGAATGAAAAGGTCAGGGAAATGGTGAAAGAGGAGCCCTTGCAAGGTAGGATTGAGATATCAAGACTGAGGTGGTATGGACACTTAAAGAGAATGGATGAGAAGAGGATTCCCAAGAGGATACATGAGATGCAGATGCAGAAGACACGACCAAAGGGAAAACCAAGAGATAGATGGCTGAAAGGAGTGGAGGAATGTGTCAAGAAGAGAGGCGAGGACTGGACCAGAGTGACAGCGGAGAGGTGGTGGGAAGAAAGAACTAAGTGGCAAGGCTTATGTTCCAAACAGACCCAGCCTGGGGCTGGAAACTGTACAAGATGATGATGATGATATTTAGTCTCCACAGGGGAGGGGGATCTCGCACCACCTGAAAATATTGCTAGGGCCGCCTCTGCCTTTCTTTAAAACATTATTGTGATTAAACCTTTTCCAAGTGTGCTCAGTGGGTTGTGAAGAGCAGACAACTCCAAAATGCTGTTTCCAAATGTGTGTGTGGGTTTGTCCGCTGGAATGTCATGGGCATGACGATAGTTTTTGCAATTTTCTGTCTGATAGCACCCATGGGATTAGAAGCAGATTAACTGGTTGTTTTCTATCAATTAATGACTCTAATGCAGGTATCTATAACAGCTGTCTGACAATTATTTCCAAATCCTTATTAAGGCATACGGTATGTGTTTAATTTTAATTGGTTCTACGTCCCTGTTTAGTACTGTAGCTTGAGACGCTGGGGTACCGGAATTTTCCCCCGAAGGGTATCTTTAACATGCCAGTAAATCTACTAACACGGCTCCCTCGAATTTGCGCACCCTCAAATGCCAGGATTCTATCCAGCAACCTCGGGCACAGCTGGCGAGACCGTTACCGCTGAGCCACGCAGCCAGCCTAAGGCATATCTGAATAGAACGAATAATTTATCAGTGAAGAATCTTCCCACTAAAAATATCAAGCTCTATAAGAAAGAACACGCGTGATTTGCTTTTGGAATATCTGTACCGTATGCCAGTAAAACTGCCGTCATAAAATGACGATTAAATGTTTTAATGACAATCAATATATGTATTTCATTCTTATTGCTGTCCCTTTCGGCTCAAACTCCATCTCCTTTCCTGATATTATGCTACAAGAAGTACACAAAGGACTTAAAATCTGTATTTCTTTTCGTTTTCGAAGTCGACTTGTGTGATTCAATAGTTCGTTCCAGTAGTTGTCTATTCGAGCCGCTAGATAGTAGCACTATTTGCTGTCGCCACTGCTCTGCGTGTTAAGTGGCGAAAGTTTCCACTATTTTCATATCAGCTATTTGGTATATTTACTATTTTTTATGACTCAAAATCTCTAAATGCTTTTAAGCATCGGCTTTGAGCACAGAAGGTACACATTGATCATGTTTGATGAAAGACTAAAATTGAGCGCCAACCACCGACTGCACCGTGTACGATCTGCGCCAGTCACTGCCGGCTTAGCGTGCCGTGTTTATTGGGGCACACACAGATAATGACCCAGTAGCTAAGTAAATAAACATATCATAATTACTCAAGAAGCGCAAACTCCAATCCAGCTGCCAATAGACATACATTCAAGTGCTGATTTCTCAGGTATTCTAATTTTGAAAAATCCCTACACCGATAAAACATGAGCATGAGATTCTTATTCTTTACATGACTCGCAGTAAGATCTACCAGATGCTCTTTGTACTGAAGATCTAATTTTAAAATCTCCAATTTATCAAAACCACATACCACTTTCAGGCATTGGCATGTGAGCTGGTCACATTCATACAGTTCAAGGTATGCCAAGTGTGGGATAAACTGAAGATGTGCTAAACTTTCACAAGTAATTAAAAAATTGTACAATATAGTCAGCGATGTTAGTTGTGTTAAGCTGAAACCTTGGAAAAGGGATGACCCATTACTCATGGGATAGAAAGAGTTACTAAGGGTTAGCTTCTCCAGTTTCGGACAGTTCTTTGAAAAAACTTCGAATAATTCATCACTGAGATGATAACAATTCCAAAATTGCAGATTTTTGAGATTAGAAAACAAAGAAAATAGAATTACATTGTCTCTCAGAGAATCATACCCTGGATGTTCAATTGTGAGAAACATAATTTTTCTCAAATACTGTGCCGCTTCAACTTTCAATTGCCTTGCATCTTCACACAAACCAATAAGAGACAATGTCTCCAGCTTAGTGCAAGCAGATAAATATGGCAAAACACAGACTTTATCGCAGGTACGACAAGGCAAATGAAGAGTATGCAATTGATGTTGCAAGTTTCCCAAGAAAGACACAAGATCTTTTCTTGTCAAGTAAGGATCATGGACCTCAAGATGTTCAAGATTTGGAAAAAAGAAACTTAAAAATTCCCAAGCTCTGAAATCATTATGTCCTGGAGTAAGGATTAGCACTTTTATATTGGGAAATACTAGAATGTTTCCAGGTACGTCATGCAGTGCATAGAAGACATCTGTTGACACAAGCAATCGTTTGAGCTCAGGACAGTATTTGTGCAAATCACCAATAATGCACTCCTCATTGTCATTGTTGGATACCAAATCAATTGCTTGCAACTCAGGGGATATTTTCAACAAATCTACAACATCCTTGCTCCTGGGTCTGTAGACAATGTGCTTCCATAAACACCTCATTCTGGATACCTCTTGCCACCAAGTACACACAAACTGGACCGATGTCACCAGATCATTGTAAGAACAATATGAGAAGATCTTCAACAACACATCTTGGGGTAAAGTATCGGCACCCAGACTCATGGCAACAGACTCCAGTAGCTAAAAGGAAATAAAGAAAGAAATTTCACAATTTGAAAATGATCTAAAAAACTTTTCACTACGAGTTCTTGTTTAATTTGCGAGCTTGCACATCATGGTTATCAGCCCCATGTACTTGGGATTGCAAATCATTTGTCTGATAATGTGATATGTGTGTGTAACTGGGGCCAGTATTGGTCATAAGTCAGAAACTATCTCAGCATTTGGCTGGATTAGAAGTGGAAAAAACACACAAATGCTCAGTTTTGCCTTACAAGTCCAAGCCTAGCCTCCAATAATAAAAAGCCTGCCCAATAGCCTCTGGGAGCTGTCCGCCCTGCAGATGTTCTGTTTGCCACTAGAGGCGCTGCATGCCCCCCTACATGTTCAGTTCAGATGGCGGTATTTATACACATTGTGTACGCATGAATCAAGTTATGTTACCGAAATAAGGCCATTGTATTACGATGGTATACTGTTGCTTGCCATTTTGTAAACAAGGCTCTAGAAATAATGTTCCTGGAACTAGTTTTCATGAATTCCCTAGTCCAGAGCCAACAAGGAAATTAGGGATTAAAGCAATAAGACAAGGTATGTAGCCTACGCTGACCATGCGACTGAAAATTAGGTGATCTTGTATTATTGCTCCTGTTCTGATGATGATACGTGACCTCCTTTTCGTGTAGTGGCTAGCATCCTTGGTTGTCGCCCCCAGAGATCCATGTTAGAATCCAGGCTCAGCCAAGAAATATAATTCTGGTCTGAGGGCTGGAACGGGGTACACTCAGCCTCATTAGGCAAAGCTAAGAAGAGACGGGTTCGATTCCTACCTCAGCTATTCTGGAAGTGTTTCCCACTACTACGCCAAGCTAATGCTGGGATGGCACCAGTGCCTAGTTTAAGGCAACGGCCACTTCCTACCCAATTTTACCTCAATTACAAATGCACACACTATTACAGACATTACAGTGACACAGGTTATCAGACAAATTCTACACACACCCAAGAACACGAGGCTACATGACCACGATGTATCAATGCCCCTAAAGAAACTACAACAATAACAATGAGCTGTCATGTCAAGAGTGCTTGATACAATTAGTAGTATCCCGAGTAAGTTATTGTTTTAAAGGACGGAACAGCGAGGTCATGTGCCCCTCAGTATCAAGAGTCCATCTCCAGTAATGTCACTAATTTGAAATTCAAAGACAGAGGGACAGGTGGTCTCCGGAATCGTAAGCCAGGTTTTGTTTCGCTGGAAGAAGTAACGGACGAAATGATATCGGTTACGCTGAGCAGTCCAGGAATAGCATGAACGTTAACTAGAATACTGTTGCCACATGATGCTAAAAATCATATTCTACAGTGTGGAGTAAGTGATCATCCTGAGGAACTGAGCAGGATAAAATTGCAAATGTTTCTGCGCCCATCTGTCACTAACTACACCAATGACACGGACTACTTCTTGAGAAGAAAAACAAATTATGAAAAGAAAGAATCACAAAAACTAAGAAAATTCGTTCCTTTTCACTGAAACTCCATGGTACACTTGTAAACATATTCAGTGCAACCATCTACTGACAGTACTGTACCTTACACTTGTAGGCCCACATACCAGGCAGTTGTGCGAACTATCTCATAGGGGTAATCCGCAGTTGAAACGAACTTCTAGTAGTAAAATATGAACAGCTCTTATATGTTACTTGATTCCACTCAACAATGTGTATTCATGTACTGTAAATATAGTGTATAGGTATATTTTTGCTGGTTTTAGCTTGAGATAGCAATTCTATGACATGTAAATGTTAGGGTGGGTACTCAGCGCTGCAGTGGTCAATACGCGCACTGCTAGGAGGACAGTGTTGATGCAGAGAACGCCACGAATGAGTAGCTTTTATATTATTGGAGGCTAAGGTCCAAGGTACCCCAATCCAACGCTTGACAGACCTGAGTCTCAATATGTATCCCGAGATACAGAAGGCGGCTCACTACCAAGAATGAGCATATCATGGACTTATCTGTACGTTTGAAATCCACAATTGACATTCTGAAGAATTAAATGAAGAAAATAAAGCTATTTGCAAACCAACCATCCCTCATTCCAAAAATAAGTATTCTCTGAATGGTAATGAAGTCAATAGATTAATGGCTGAAGTTCTTGGAACAAAGACATCTTGTTGTAATAATTTTGCAACCATAATCAATGAAACTGAAGCCTTTGGAGATGTTATGTTCTGCTTCAATATATTGAGCTTATGTAGAGCATTTGTATGGGGGAAATGATAAGGAATAATAATAATACCGGTAATATTATTGGTTTTACATCTCTTTTAACTACTGCGGTATTTAGAGACTCGGGGGTGCCGCGAACGTGCCAGTAAACCTACTGACATGCCTCCCTCACAGTTAAGCACCCTTAAATGCCAACTACTGCACCGGGATTCGATCCCACTATCTTGGGGTCAGAAGGCGAGAACGTTTCCGCTGAGTCATGCAGCCAATCAATAGAGCAATACTTGATTCTCTAAATTTCCTTATGAAAGGAAAGAAAACAAGAAGTTCCGTAACGAACTAAAGAGCCTACTTTTCTTAAAATTTAAGAACCATCTCAATGATTAATCTATATTATTGATCTATCTAGAAAAATGACAAAATTAAGTTGGTAATATTGAAATTTCTAATTAGTTCGAAATACTGTATACCTGGCATAACGTTGCCTAATAGAGAACTACAGTTGGCAGCCCTGGTGACTGAATATATTCTTAGTTCCATCTCTTAAGGTAAAGAACACAAAATGTGGTTGAAGTCCAATGGATAGCATGGAGGTTACATGCAGTTAAACATTGGATCCAACAGCGCGCGTAAAATCATGTTGGCAACAATGCCATGCATGTATTGGTCAGAAATAATCTGAAATAATGTGATCTACTGTTGTGCCAATTTTGAATGCAATCCATTAGTTAGTATAGAAGTTACATGAATTTTAAAATTGGACCTATCAGCACGCCTAGAATAATGTTGGCTGCACTGACGTATATAAGTAACTTCAAATTAATCTAGAATGCCAGGTACTATACGTCTGCAAAGTTTAGAGCTATTGGCTCTTATACTTTCTGATATATTGATATTAGGGTTACAAAAATAGAGACAGTTCTTATTAACAGTTGGCAGCCCTGGTTACTCTTAAGAATCGGCATAGTCATATCTGTTATGGTACACATAGCACACACAAAATTTGGTTGAAATCCAAATGATAGTATAGAAGTTACATGTATTTAAAATTGTATTTCTCAGTGGGCTTAGAATCATGTTGGTAGCACTAACGTATATAACTTACTCCAAATTAATATAGAATGTCAGGTACTATACGTGTACATAGTTTAAAGCTGTCGGCTTGCGTACTTTCTGATATATAGGTATTTGAATTTAAAAAATTGGGAGCATTTATTAACAGTTGGCAGCCCTGGTGGCTCTTAAGAATACGCTCAGCAATATATGTTTATGTACACATAGCACATACGAAATTTGGTTGAAATCCAATTGATAGTGTAGAAGTTATATGCATTTACAATTTGGACCTATCAGCAGGCTTATAAAAATTTTGGCAACACTGACATGTATGGCCTCCTGGAAATATAACTGCAATATTATTATCTATATGTATGCCAATTTTGAAATAGCTCCAATTCATACCTTCCAAGATATCCAACATGGAGCTCAAATTTCAATTGTATTTTTCAGCAGTTGGTAGCACTCATCTCATTTTCAAATATAGACGTGAGATATTCAGGTATAGATCTTTACTCCTACCAAATTTTGTTTCGATTGCAGCAGCCGTTTAGGAGTTGATAGGGGGACACACACACACAGCCAGACAGACAGACAGAAAGACAGACAGACACACATTTGCCCGATCTCATAAGTCTACTTTTTCCTCATTTTTGCAAAATGTGATAGGTAGGCTAGAAATGTTTCTCCTATGTGAAGTAATATGTATCGGTACGGTATCCGTTTAGAGTACTGTTACCAGTAATTAAAATTTCTCAAAACCCACACATCACTTATTTTATATTAGTGTTCTAAGACCAAGTTGACATTTTAAGGTAGATCTGTTGAGTTATTTGACATGAAAAGGATTGAAAATTGTACTTTTTAGGATTTTCAAAGATTTTGTACTCTGGAAGAAAATTATATTTTCACGATATACTTGACCAGCTCACTCAAAACACAAAATACAGTACACACCACTGCTTGAAAAAGAAAATCATTTATTTACGGAATATAGCGTAGCAAACATTTCCGGTGCAACGGTAATAAAATTGACAGAAATTTCAATTCTAAAGCAATCCGAGAAAGGTGTGTGAATCATATATTTTCAATGATCTGCCAGATAAATGTGTAAAAGCTAGGAATAGGTATCCTCTAGTATTAATAAACTTGTCAAGGTACAGCATCGTTCCATAATTCTTCAGTCAACATCTAAATAAACACACATGGACAAAGGTTCAGTCATCTGTAGAAGGGGTCGTAGAAAATAACGGTTGCGTTCACGGTAGCAAACAGTTGATCAACTGTTGAAGAAAGTACGCTGTGAACGCGGTGTGATGGAGCGCTCCCTAAACCATGGAGCGGACGCCATTTTATGGAGCGTAGAAAACTTCGCTCCATCCACGGAACATGTTTAAATCCAACATGGCGTAGCATGAAGTAGATTTAAAAACAAATGTAAACATTGTGGAAATCGCTCAAAACAGTTCCTGAACTGATGAATACTGAAATAATAATGAAGAACACAACACCACGGTCCCTCTATAGCCTATAAAATGACCTGCATTGTGTTAAATTCGTGATAAATCTTTATTCCGATTTACGGACCGCAGTTGCGACAAATTTTAACCTATGTGTGAAACAACATAACCTGATATATCGGATGTTACATTCTTTCTTTTGTTACAAGTATTAAAAATTATATGAATTCAGGTGTGTGGTTTCATTTTTAGTGGCAATGTGCATTTTTAAAGTTTTTAAATCGATGTTTCTGCGTTTTTTCATCACTTGTCTGGGGTAATTTGGTTTGAAAATACGATTTTAACCTATGCTTGGGCTGAATACTGTATCTCGATGAATATATTGTTGTTTAGGCAGTATAGAGAGAATCAAACATCTAGGCTAGCGGTACTGTATAAAAATACCTTTCATTTGGAGCAAGCATAGGCTACCAGTACTGTATAAAAATACCTGCATTGTACTGGGCCTACCCCAAATTCTGATAGGTTAGACCTATTGTCAAGAGTCTTGACTCAAAAATAAATTATTTCAATACCGTTGGCTACCGGTACTTGTTGGGTTAAGGATTTGTATGCAATAGAATATAAGAATTACCGTAGATCTGTTTGTGCCTGCATTATTAGGTGATTCTTCCAATAGAAAACTAAGTGTTTGGCTGATCAGAATGTAATGACTGGGAAATACTAGTAGCCTATCAGTATTTTTCTTTTCATGGTATTATCAGACTTATCTGAACAGTTCTCTTGCTTCTTGGATGCTGTTTAGGTCTAGATTAGCCTACACATCCACATTCCTTTCAAGAATGTTGAAAAACCTATTCACTAGGCCAATATTTTTTCTTGAAACAATCGTAAATGTTTCACTAAATTGTACGGTATTTTAAATTCACACAACTCATTATCAGACCGCAAGACCTCCCCCCCTCCCGGCTTTCAGCTTGGACTGAATGAAGTCAGTTTGGTCTTGTACAGGCCCTAGCCTATAAATATGTTTCTATGTTTGAAAGAAACCAGCTTCCCTTGGTAAGCATTTCAAGAACCGGTAACCATTACTTTTCTTTTCATGGCATTAGCAGTCTTATCTTAACAGTTATCTTGCTTCTCGGTTGCTGTTCAGGTCTAGATTAAACATCCACATTCCTTTCAATGTAATGAATATTACCTACCGTACTGGTACCGTACCATTGGCTATAATTGGGCAAGCTCAATAGCCAATGTTCACTGCAGTAGGCTACCAGTACGATACATCAAGAAGCTGGGAATGATTATGCACTGAAACTCAAGATATAATACATATATACTGTGTATAAATTTCTTTTTACACAAGGAGAGAAAATTAAGCACTCCTCAACATAGCACTTTGTCCTTTATTTCCTTCACTTACGGTATCTCAACATGCCTGAGTATTAACATTTTGTGACAATTATTGTATGCACATACTGTTTTATGTCCATGCTTCAACTAATCCAACACCAAAATTTCCATCCTTGACTTCCATTTGTCAAACGAGCGATGATTTTCTCTCTGATGACAGGTTAGGACTCTGTACTCAAATAGGAACTGACTATTAAGTAAAATGCATTATGAGAATGGATTTAGAAATTGTGACATAAGGCTAATTTATTTTACTCACTCTCTTGTGTGTATGCTACATATTGATCTATATTTTAACAGTAGCCTAGGCTACAGGATACATTTCAAAATGCTGTGGTGTCAGTAGTTGTGCATGTATTTTTAACTGAGGCTAGGATTGGGAAGGAGGCTTTAAGTTACAAGCTTAGTAACCTGTAAAGGAAATTGTTAGTAAAATGAAAACTTTAAGGGAGTGAGGAGTCATGAATATTACCTACTGGTACTGTACAGTAGGCTATAATTGGTCAAGCTTGCTAGCCTAGGTCACTGCAGTAGGCGACCAGTACATCAAGAAGCTGGTAATGGTTATGTACTGACACTCAAGATATATAATATATTTTTCTTCTTACACTAGCAGAGAAAATTGAGTACTGTTCAACACAGCACTTACCCAGTTTGTCCAATATTTCCTTACCTTATCTCAACCTGCCTGAGTATTAACATTTTGTAACAGTTATTGTTTGCACATACTGTATTCTGTCCATGCTTCAATTAATCCAACACCATAATTTCCATCCATGACTTCCTTTTGTCAAACGAGCGATGATTTTCTCTCAGGGAACAGGTTCGGTCTCTGTACTCAAATATGAGCTGACTAATAAGTAAAATGAATTATGGGAATGGATTTAGAAATTGTGACATAAGGCTAAATTATTTTACTCACTCCCTTGTCTGTACAGTATGTTATGGTACATATTCATCTCTATTTTAACAGTACAGGATACCTTTCAAAATGCTGTGGTGTCGGTAGTAGTGCATGCATTTTTAACTGAGGCTAGGATTGGGAAGGAGGCTTTAAGTTACAAGCTAAGGAAATTGTTAGTAAAATGATAACTTAAAGGGAGTGAGGAGTCATGAATATTACCTACTAGTACTGTACAGTATAGGCTACAATTAGGCAAGCTCACTAGCCTAGGTTCACTGCAGTAGGCTACCAAGAAGCTGGTAATGGTTATGCCTATGTTCTGAAACTCAAGAAATATAATATATTTCTCTTCTTACACAAGCAGAGAAGATTGAGCACTGTTCAACACAGCACTTACCCAGTTTGTCCAATATTTTCTTACCTTATCGCAGCTTGCCTGAGTTTTAACAGCTCATTACAATGATGCTTCCCTTTATAATCTGCATATTCATTCACACAGCATTATTTGCTGCTGACCACAGAAGACCTGATGTTCTTGTACGGTGACTGAATGAACTATGTTTGTTACAAAACTACACCTACGGTATAGTTCTTTTGTACTGTAGTTTCATTTGTATTCAATCTGGTACGGTAATGAGCCTAGGTGGAAGATATTACTTCTTTTAACATTTAGTTTGCTGATTCGTGCCAACCATCTCTCTACCAGGCACATATTGAGCAACGAAGGGAATTGTTAGTAACCAAGTATCAATATCTTTAAGAGAGTGATGAGTCATGAATGTTACCTTCGGTAATGGTATGCAATTGTGCGAGCCCACTAGCCAAGCCCCATTGAAGTACCAGTATCGTACATCAAGCAGCTGGTAATGATTATGTACAGAAATTCAAGATAAAATGTAGTCATCGCTGCTTTTCGGGTACAAAATTATAAATATATAAACACTCTCCTGGAAAAAATTACATGTATTAGTTAGTTATCACGCCTAAATGGGCAATGGGCAACTAATACATGTAATTGTTTCCAGGAGTGTGTTTACATATTTATAATTTTGTACCCCATGTTGACTGACTGAGAAGCAGCAAAGACAATTTGTATAGGCAACACTGAAAAAAAAGAATGGCTTCAAATTATCACAGAAAAATGTATTCTTTAGCACTGCTTCATTTATATTTGTTCCTAGGAGTCATTCATCCTGGTACTTTCCTGCTTTTTACATCTTATTTTTTTCAGTTTATATTTTTGCAGTCTAGTTTCCTCTACCTCATTCTATACTGTCCAGACTTGGGTTGCAATAATTTTAAAATGCCCTATTTTCCTTAATTCTTTCTATGTTACTGGTCCATTTGTTGACATGATCTATTGAAAAATCAATTGTGAAAGCATCTTTTAGACAACTGTTTTCAACCAAAAATCTGTAGCCTAACATTTTTCATTTTCATTAGATGAACAGTAGCCTATAGGGAATATGGTATGGAAACCAGTTGTGTATTGATAGGAGGAGAATGGACTGCCAAGTAAGAGACTAATATTTAAGGTAATCCATCAACAGTTCATGTTGTGCCTTTCTCTTTAAGTACTAATATTGGGGTGTAAACAAGTAAGGTACCGGTATAATAAGGATAATACAGGCTCGTACCATGATTTCCTTTGCTTTAGATGAGGGACCCAGAAATTTTATTTCTAGATGCTGGTTATAATTTTAAAGGGGTTATCTGACCTTATTGGATAGGGGAAGGGTAATGATCCAGATAAATACCCCTAGTTGACAGGTAGGGACAATGTGTTTTATATTCTTGTAGTGTTTCAAATTAATTTTGCAATCTAACCTGATTTTTTTGTAAATACAATTAATTTGTATAGTACAGTAACTAAAAACTGTACAGCACAGTTGAGCTGATGAATAACAGAAAAGCTTCAAATATAAGAAGCAGGAAAAAATTAGATAGATGCAGCAGTGCTAACAAATAATGAAGTCATCATGTGTGGATGACTGGTAAGAGGTTTACTGCTAGACTTACAGACTCTTGACCCTTCTCATATGATATAACCCTACATTAATAAAATCAAAGCTACGTATATTGATATTCTTGAATAAATATTCATCTATTGAGACGTAGGCCTAACCTACCGTGTTCAATTTGAAGGGATTAAAATGACTTCAATTATCATAAATCTTGAGATATACCACCTTAATACCGTAGCCTACCATACGTTAAACTGTCAAGTATTCTTTACCGTCGCCGAACTAGCATAACACAATAAATGCCATATCAGAAAGACAAGAAATTTATGTACGTAGGCCTAATATTATAGGTAGCAAGGTATGGTTTGATACATGTTCACAGCCTTCGGTACATAGTTTCAGAGCAATTTCGTTCCGAGTTGCAAAACTAAAGGTAAATTAGATACTGATCTAATATCAGCATTCACTCTCATAAGATTATCTGATCATTTCAACATCGCCCTTGTCCACTTTTGAACAACGCGCGCTGCTACAGATCAGATGGAGCAAACCGTTCACAGGTACATGTAAAACTTGATCCCGCTCCCGATGCATCAGCTTTGGAGCTGTTGATCAACTGTTTGCTACCGTGAACGCAACCAACAATTTACCTGCCCTAACTTTTCACGGGAATCTTTCAAAACTACAAATAAGACTTCACGTCTACACCAAGGGTCATGTGGTTTACACTGACTGTTGAATAAAAGAGTGTTGAATTGCCAGCATAAAGCACCACTCGAATTGGTTGACATACGTCTACAGCCTGTAATGATACTTCACCTGATTGGTCAGAAGATACTCTTTGCCTAGAATTGTGATTGGCCACCTAATATACCCGTTCCATGTGTATTTTACTGTTCGTTTTGTCCAATCCATTGGTTTTTGACAAAGGTTATAACTTACGCGCCCAGATCAATGGTTTTGTGTCAACCGTGTCCCGCTAGCAGCGCACGGCCCAGACCACACCTACAACAGACCATTCTAACCATCGTTTTGTCCGATCCAATGATCTTTGACAATGGTCACAGCCTAACAGGTCCCAATGAATGTTTTTTTTTAATCAACAGTGATTTTGCCTCCATCATCAAGTGCTTTTGTACACCGCATGTTGGCAACAATGTGTACGCCTCGTGTACTGCTAGAGTGCGCCTTGTTGACAGTTGATCGAGATGCAAATGCTGTCAGAATATGGCAGCCATTTTTAAAAGTGCGATAAATAAAAAGACATGGTATTTACGTACTTTAGCACATATATAAGGTGCAATAGTCAACAGGGTTCCTAATTTCAATACGTAATATCGCCCAGCAAGCTGCTTGCCTCTCAGCAAGGCTTAGCCTACCTGGTTCAATTCCTGGTCAATGCCTATCCTCAAATGTTATATTGTATTAATAGGAATCTCTGTTTCGCGGGCTTATAGGCCGTGTTCTAAGGACATTTTGTTGTCCTGACGTTTCGCTGAAAACTGCGTTCAGCATGTTCACAGGTTACATTAAGCGAGGTAAAACAAGTAAACAGAAGATATATAAATAGTCAACAACCCACACATAGAGGCTACCATAGCAACGGCGTACCACATAAAAGTAATGCATCAAGGAGAGGGCTGCTCTTCTGTTGCATCTTCTCGTCTACGACGGTCAATGAGGGCAGGCTTGAGGGGATTAAGGACTGGAAGCCAAGCTCTGTTCACACGTTCTGCTTCCTCCTAAAGATTGAAGCTGTTAGTATGCTTCAGGATTTCAATGGCCTCCCTTTGTAGCCTGGCATGATAAGACACCGTTTTGGGCAGAACTGCGGTGTCTCCATATCTTATGTCGTGACCTGCGAGAAGAGAGTGTGCTGCAACAGGGAGGCTACTCGAGTCCCATGGTATAAAGGCCATATACAGGCCTACGAGCAAAATTAAGGACAAGTTTAGGTCCGCTAAAGATAAGCGACAACCTCATACCGCGGCAGGGGTTTATAAAATCCCGTGTGATTGTGGCCAAGTATATATTGGAACAACGAATATAAGTATTGCCACTCGCCTCAAGGAACACGAACGACACAGCCGGCTGGGACAAACAGATAAATCAACTATTGCAGCACACTCTCTTCTTGCAGGTCACGACATAAGATATGGAGACACCGAAGTTCTGTCCAACACGGTGTCTTATCATGCCAGGCTACAAAGGGAGGCCATTGAAATCCTGAAGCATACTAACAGCTTCAATCTGAAGGAGGAAGCATAACGTGTGAACAGAGCTTGGCTTCCAGTCCTTAATCCCCTCAAGCCTGCCCTCATTGACCGTCGTAGACGAGAAGATGCAACAGAAGAGCAGCCCTCTCCTTGATGCATTACTTTATGTGGTACGCCGTTGCTATGGTAGCCTCTATGTGTGGGTTGTTGACTATTTATACATCTTCTGTTTACTAGTTTTACCTTGCTTAATGTAACCTGTGAACATGCTGAACGCAGTTTTCAGCGAAACGTCAGGACAACAAAATGTCCTTAGAACACGGCCTATAAGCCCGCGAAGCAGAGATTCCTATTTCAATGCCGGTCGTGAAAGTATGAATTTTTGCTTAGTTATATTGTATCTTAACAAGTAAAACACTTTACTGGTGATTTTGGCATATGCCCATTTACAGTATATCAAATACAGTGCCGGTACCTCAGTTTATTAACATACGCTGTATACTCAAGGACTGAGGCAAAAGTTAAGGTTTGGTAAAACGAATGTTTAAAAAAAATCCCTTTGGAAAAGTGAATAAAATAACGTCAAATTGTATTCATTAACAAAACTTACAGACTGTTTCGTATAAATCTTCTCCTCTGAAACTCTAGTTATTGAGGTTTCAATGGGCGGAACCACGAGGTCTGCTGACCCTCAAACTCTGCCTTTGTCTGGAAAGAAAGGAAGTATTGTAACACACACCCTAATGAATGAAATAGGCGTTCAGTACATGTTGGAAAGCGTAACTATTACTTACATCAGCTTATATTTATGAATGTTTAACCTCGAGCCTTCGTTTCTTCAATAGCTAGTTGAGCGACGTATTTCAAATCTTCGAATGTGAAGTTTGCCATGTACAAGCGGCGGAAATGAGCGGTAAAATATAATAGGTGGCCAATCACAATTCTAGGCTAAGGGTTTCCTTTGACCAATCAGGTGAAGTATCATTACAGGCTGTAGACGTAGGTATTGGTTGGAATTCGCTAATTTTCGATCACTCACTTCGACAACAAACCCGATATATTTTGCTGTGAAAAAAAAAGATGGCTTCCTTAAGTAGATGATGGGATATAGGTTCCTGATATATATGTGTTTGTGGAGTGTTTAACGTGTATACTTGTCGCATAGTGTGTGGTATCGGTTATTTTACGTATCGGTCTGCGTGTTTAGCTATAAAGTTGAGTAAGTGACACTTTAATTAAAAGGAGTGGCACACGAGTGTAAATTGAGGGTTCATCGTTAGTCGAGTGTTTCACTACTGGAAGTCTAAGAGTGTATAAAGGCAGGAAGAATGCAAACAAGAGTAGACAACGCTTTCTGCCGGGTGTGCGGTAAATTAGTTGATGAGGATGCCGCAGCAGTCGGTTGTGAAGGAAAATGTAACGCTTGGTTCCACAGAGAATGTGTATCCATGGGAGTTGGCGACTATACGACACTGCAGAAACATAGCTGCACGCTCTTGTGGTTATGTCCGGTTTGTAGACAGGATTGGGCGTCATTTAGGAGTGATAGAGAGGAATTAACTGCTTTGAAACAGGAAATTCAAGCAATGCGCCAAGATCTCAAAGTAATAATTGGGACGGAAATTAAGAAAGCAATGCAAGCATACTGCGAAAATGGTCAGATACGATCGACGGTCTCTCGAACTAGGAATGAGAACAACAAGAGGACAGCTCCACCACCTCCATTACCATTTGAAGAAACAACTAGTGTACACCAACTAACACACACGGATGAAACAACGAATGAGACAACCGATTCAGTGGTTAACATCCATAAAGAGGAGAGAGAGGTCATAAAACAAATGGCAGCGCATGAGAATGAAAGAGATGAAAATTGGAAGACGAACATGAGCCGTCAGAGTACCTCACGGACTTCGCAACTAGCACATACGGATGAAACAACGAATGAGACAACTAATTCAGTGGTAAACATTCCTGAAGAGGAAAGAGAGGTCATCAAACAAATTGCAGCGCATGAGAATGAAAGAGATGAAGGTTGGAAGACGCAAATTAGCCGTCGTAGAACCCCACGGACCTCGCAAAACATCCAAGGTACAGACAACCAGTACGTTAAGACAGCGGAGAAGAGGGTCATAATAAAAGGGGATAGGACGGGAGATTATAGAATAAAAGCAGCTGAAAGAAAAGGATGGATTTATGTGGGAAAACTTCATCCCAACACAACAAAAGATGATTTAGAAGTCTTTCTAAGAGAAAATGGTATAGAAGATGTTAACTGTCAGATAGTAAGCAGCTCGGAGTCCAGTCGAGCCTACAAAGTAGGGGTTCCACTAGATGCTCTCCAAGATGTAAACAATAGTAACTTCTGGCCGAAGGATGTAATCTGTCGTCCTTTTCGAGCTCCATGGAGGTTCAGAGGACTCAGGGAATAAGATTTTTAAATGCTCAATATTAGTATGGAACATAGAGGGTCTATTAAGTGTCATGAAAACGATTCCAAGAGACATCTTACGAAATTATTCAGTAGCAATTCTAACAGAAACATTTTTAACTCGAGAATGGTGTGAATATAATAGGTATACCATGCACACGTTTGCTTCACAAGGTGAAAGAGGAAGACCCAGTGGTGGGATAACATGTATAGTAAACCCAGAACTTGCACCAACGAGAACGTTATATAGCAGCTCAAATGTTATAATGATTGAAACAAAATTTTTAGAAGTGATCGGTGCGTACTTTCAACCGGACTATAAACAAGAAGAAATCATAGAGGAACTTGACTTTGTGCTGCGGAAAGCAAATAGGAGCGGAATGATCATCTTAGCGGGGGACTTCAATTGTCGGATAGATCAGGTTACTAACAAATCGAAAGCTGTGTTGAATTTTCTACAGGGTGAAGGCCTATCACTTGTCAATGATCCACATATGAAAACTTACATATGTAGCAATGGTAGTAGCACCATCGATCTCATCTTTTCAAACATGAAACGCGCCAAGGTCATTAATACTAAAGTGAGAGATGACGTTGTTATAAGAAAGCACATACCAGTGGAAGCGGAATTTGAAATAGAAGCTTGGGGTGAATCGCCAAACATCAAGAAGCATAATCATCTGATCAGGAAGATAAACAAAGAAAGACTTCACAATGCTGTAGTGGAAACATTAGGAGCACCCTATTGTCAGGAAGATGATGACTTAAATATGGCTTTAGAGCGTATAGAGTATATAATCAAAACAGCAGCAGAACCGTACTGCCCATCCCAGAGACGCGCAAAACCTTGGTTTAATGTGGAGTGTTACAAAGCACGGAAAGACGCACTGAGAGCGTTGCATGAAGTAAGGCAAAACCAGTCAAAAGAGGCTCTACTAAAATATGGAGAAAAAAGGAGAGTATATAAAGTCATACTGACAGATGCAAGAACTTCATTCCATAAGAAGGAAGAAGCAAAAATGTTGGAAGAAGCAAAACGACACCCCTACAAGGCTCTGAGTGAACGGCAACCACGATTTCCCAGAGACCTCTCAATGGAGGATTGGGAAAAGCATTTTACGAGAGTGTTACAAGCAAATGACACAAGACCAGTTTACAATGGCGAACACCAGAGTAGTAGTGTAATTGTTCCCTTTACAAGTGGCGAGGTCGAATTAGCTGTGCAACAGTTGAAGAACCAAAAAGCATGTGGTCCTGATAGGATATTTAATGAACACATTAAAGGTAGTTTTGAAGAAATGAAAGAAGACTGGTTGGCCCTTCTCAATCAGTGCTTAATACAAGCGAATATACCGGACAAGTGGAGGCACTCCACAATTAAAGTTTTGTATAAGGGAAAGGGAGATGCAGGTAGCCCAGATGCATACCGAGGCATAGCTCTGGAATGCTCAGGATTTAAATTGTTAACAAAACTACTAACATTGAGACTGACAGATCTAACGGAACACCAAATTCCAGATGAACAATTCGGATTTAGGAGAGGCAGGTCAACTACACATGCAATTAAATGTCTTCAAGGTGACATTGAGGAAGCCTTACGACACGGAAGAGGCAAGTTGAATGTGGTATTTATCGACTATTCGAAAGCGTTTGATTCAGTAAACAGGAAGAAGATGTTGGAGAAGCTAGATTCACTGATAGGACATCAGCACTATTTAACGAGACTGATAAGAAATATCCTAACCAGTAACCAAGTACGAATTGATGACAACAGAATGGAATCGCATTGCATTGAACAGACAATCGGTGTGCTACAGGGGGACCCACTAAGTCCTCTCCTGTTCAATATTGCAACCATGGATGTGACCCAGATTATAGAGGATCAAGATGTCTCCATATACATGTATGCGGATGACATGGTGCTAACATCCACATCACTTGAAAGGTTACAGGAGACTTTCAACAGACTAGTAAACTGGGCGGATGAAAATGAACTTAAATTGAACGAAAACAAGACAATGTTCATGGCCTTTAGAAAAGGAGGTAGACTGTCAGTCAATCATCATTTGGAATATAAAGGCAAAAGATTACAATTAGTGAACAATTTTAAGTACTTAGGAGTAACATTTCAAACACAGGGAGTTGTATTTACGAAGCACATACAAGACAAAGTTGACACAGCAATTGTAGCAATGAATGACATAAGACAACTCGGAAAATTGTCCCTTGATACAGGCATGGCGTTATTTAAGCTCAAAATTACTCCCATAGTTGCATATGCATTGGAAAATATATGGCAACACCTGACAAAGAATGATCTGAAGAAAATGGAAAGAGTGAAGGCAGTATACTTAAAAAAGTTACTCAATCTTTCAAAATACACATCCTCTCGCCTTGTATATGTATTAGCTAAAGAGCAATTTTATATAGAAGATTTAAGAAATCAATGGATGCTGCCTGCCACTGGAGCATATGATGCTTTACTGAGTGAACTTCGTGACAAGAGGAGACATATTTGGATTGACTTCTACTGTACAGATGCCATGACGACTTGTGAGTGGATGAACTCGAATTATGAACTCCGTCATATGATGACACGAATGGCAGTGCACGGTTTTCACCATAAAGTTTGCACTGAAAAGAAGTATCACCAGCCAAACTTAAACTGCGTGTGTATTTTATGTAAGAGGCAGTGTGAGAGATATCATGTATTAACATGCGGTGAACGTCAGATGTCTATTACAAAATTTTGTACCGAATGAACTTGTATGGTATTCCTACTATTATGGCCATTGGCTGAAATAAAATTTATTATTATATATTTTGCTTTTCTATTTGGTCAGAAATTGATGCGATCGATACATTACACTAGCTAATAAATCGACGTTTTCGATCAGAATCGATAAGTATGCATTTCGAACCTTGCGAGTGTGAACTTGACCGAAAACACTGATGGCTCAATAAATGCGATATATAGAAGAATTCAACAGAAAACTTGAAAAATATTCACCCCATTTTAACGTGAGATGTCGACTACACAACGAGATGAAAAGACACGTACACAAATAACCAATTAATCTGTAACAGTTAAAACAGAAATTAATATCTACAGTATAGTCAATTATATCTGTCCAAAGGTCCAGGGTTTGATTCCCATCTCTGACGAGAAATATAATTCTAGTTACCGTATTTATTGTTGATTATTGTTGTTTTAAGGGGCACAATTACGAGGTCATCCTGCCCCTAAAAATATAATTCTGATTTGAGTATGAAATGAAATTCACTCAGCCTCATGAGTTGAAACTGAACTGAGAAAAAGTGGGTTCAATTTCTCCTTTCTCCTCCAGGTAAATGCTGGGAATGTTCCTAGCAGAAGACCATGGTCACCTCCTTCTCAAGGGCAGATGACCTCGTAGTTCCTCTCCTTAAAACTACAATACCAAACCTTCCCAATTCTAGCATAACAATACACACATAAGCCTACAAATTCTACCCATATCCAAGTACACATGGCTGATGACAGTGATGTCCTAACCCACTAACAAAACAACAACTACTAGCCACAGAAAGTTTTCATCCGAGATAAGAAAACAGGCTAGTAATGGCATGCCTATGACGGTAAAGGTTACCTACTGAAATGGAACAGAGCAGCAGACATGAGAAATGAGGAAACTTGTTGTTGAGGGTCATATAGGGGCATGATCATGTGGTAATAATTTAGAAACAAACACTTGATATAGAGTAACCCTACAGTAGTTTTCATATTGCAATATTTAGGTTACAATATCAGGCATGGCATACCAGACAATACATAAAACATGCTAATTCCCAGTTTGTTTTGAACAGAATTCAGTGAGTCATCTGCAAAAACATGTTGTTCTCATATTTTCTATGTTGCACAAACTGTGCTGTTTTGTAAAATAAAAAAAATAAACTAAAAGATGACCATATCTATCCTTCACTAGTTAAATAAATATAGCCTTTTCAAAAGATCCTTTCCACTTTTCAATACAAAATTGTTGTATTCCCTATTATATTGGTAGCACTGAATGAAAGTAGAACGAGCGATAACATTTTCTATAGTACATGAATTAGCCAAAATACCTTATCAAACAATGAGAAATAAATCAGGGAATTATGTTTTAAAAGATGATTCCTCCTCCACTGTCTGTGACCCACCCAGCCATCCCCAATAGGATCACGACTTATATAGGCAAAATTCCAGCTGTGGCCGCCATTGTCCACATCAATCATCATCAAACCGGTATTGCCAACCTCGCCCTTATGGTACAATGCCGCACCAACACCCTTCGATTTGTCCAATCCAATGGTTTTTGACGCGTCCAGGTCAATGGTTTTGTGTCAACCGTATCCCACTGCCTGCGCTCGGCCAAGACCGCACCTACCCCCGACCATTCTAACCTTCGTTTTGTCCTAACCAATGGTTTTTGACAATGGTTACAGCCTAACGCGTCCAGATCAATGGTTTTGTGTCAACCATACCCCACTGCCTGCGCTCGGCCAAGACCGCACCTACCCCCGACCATTCTAACCTTCGTTTTGTCCTCACCAATGGTTTTTGACAATGGTTACAGCCTAAAGCGTCCAGATCCATGGTTTTGTGTGAACCATGCCCCGCTATACTCTGATTTACAAAAGATGCTCGATGAAAACTGTCACCCTGTCGATGGGTGAGGTGAGGAGTGGAGACGAGAGGGGTAACAATCTCCATGGCAACAGTAAGCAATGTTGCAACGTATGCCGACACAGCAGTAAGCACATGGTTTGACTCAGTGTGTCTTCACTCGTCACGGTCATTAGAGCGCCAGGCAGGGGGCTAACTTACCAAGTATTTGTGTCTTCCTGCAAGCCTCTTGGAATGTTATGAGTCATGATCAGCCTCAGTGGCAACGCAGCATTTCACCACGTGCTAGCTTTGACAGCTGTCAGCGAGCTTTATTGGTAATTCAGAGTATAGCTGCACGCGACCACTCTAACCTTCGTTTTGTCCAATCCAATGTTTTTTGACAATGGTTACAGCCAAACGCGCCCAGATCAATGAGTTTTGACAATGGTTGCAGCCTAACGCGTCCCGATGATTTTGTTTTGATCAACAGTGAGTTTGTATCCCACTTCTTTTTATCAACAGTGATTTTGTATCTCACACGTTGGGAACAATATGTGCTCCCCGGCGTGTGCCGCTAGAGTTAGCCTTGATGACAGTTGAACGAGATGCAAGCGCTGTCGAAACATGGCAGCCGTTTTTAAAATACAGTAGCAATAAATAAAAACACATATTTACGAACATGAGCACGCATATGAGGTTCAGTAGTGACGATTCAAATTGAAATCAACGGTAGCTCTGAATGAAGATAGAACGAACGATAAAATTCTCTACAATACATGAATCAGCCAAAATACCTTATGAAACGATGAGAAATAAATCAGGGAGCGATGTTTTAATAGAATATTTCTTCCTCCGCTGTCTGTGATCCACCCAGCCATCCCAAATAGGATCACGACTTATATAGCGAAAATTACAGCTGCCAGTGCTATTGTTCAAATCAATCGTCATCAAAATAGAGCTTTCAATTCCTGCATTAGGTTTATTTTCTCCTTTAAATTTTCCTCACACGTGTCTCCTTTTTATGATCTACTTTCCTGGCTAAAAGTAGAACAACAAAGAACCTGCACATATGTACCCTCATCTATCGACTTCTCAATGAAAGTACACCTCACTGTCTCTCTTGTAATTTTAGTTTTCTTTCTTCCTTTCATGATCGTCACACACGATCTGGATCTATAATTGCAATTCCTCTACATCATTCATCTGCCTTCAGTAACTCTTCCCTCATGTCGGGAACTAGAATTTGGAATAATTGTCCTCGTGACGTTAGCAATTGTACATCCCTAACAACTTTCAAAACGTGCATGTAAAGATTTCCTCTTGAATTCGTAGGCCAACTAGAACAATTTGTGTATGAATGTGCCGAGTGAATGACCATAGTATAATTTTGTTAAAAATGTATGTCATTTAAATTATATAGCATAGTTAATATCATGCAGTCACCAATTTAATTTAATTCTAGTATTTAAATTTTCCTAGTATTTAAGTTTGGTAGGTTAAGTATATCATATTTGAGTATTCATATAAGTTGCACCGTGTGTGGTTAAGTGTAAGAGAGGGCCTAGAACCCTAACTTCGACACAATAAAGGCAACAATCAATATATAAATGACAGTTCTGCCAACCTCGCCCTTATGGTACTATGAAAATCAAAGAAGCGCCCAGTTGTCTCTAGTGCGCACCACTCAGTTCATTACATCGTGCACCGAATTGAATCGTTTTTTCACCATGGATTGCGGAAATTGGCTCATAACGATCTGTAATTTCAATCGACGGTTCTATGATCAACTGTAATAAATATTTGTTTTTTCCCCCGCATAACTGTGGTTTTGAAAATGTTTACAGCCTAACTCACCCAGATCAATTGGTTTTGTATCGACCGTGCCCCGCTAGCTGCGCGCGCCTAGGCCGCACCTACACCCGACCATTCTAACCTTCCTTTTGTCTAATCCAATGGTTTTTGACAATGGTTACAGCATAACACGTCCCGATGAATGTGTTTTTTAATCAGCAGTGTGTGCCGCTCGGGTACGCCTTGTTGACAGTTCAACGAGACGCAAGCACTGTCAGAACATAGCAACCGTTTATAAAAAGATCAATAGATAAAAACACATAGTTATGTACTTTAGCACATAACTTATATGAGGTGCAGTATTGACCAGGTTTCCTCATTTCAATGCTGATGCAAGTGTACAAACCGCGTTCTACTTTCATTTAGAATTAATATTATATTATTTACAGGGTGGATACATTTTTCGGCATTTGCACCTTCAACAGTCCTTATGCGAACACTTTCTAAAAATACTCTCTAGCACGTATCATGCTACATTAGATTAAAACTTTTAAAATAGGCCTACATTAACGTTCATCCAATGAAACTAGATGAAAAATTCTTAAAGAAACTTGCAAGACTTCATTCAGTCAATTGTTCAAAATCTGTACAAATAAAAATTTGTTCAGTGCAACATTCTTCCTATACTTCAGTGGTGGTCAGTAATAAGGTTGCAGTGTTGCACAACTACCAGATTAATTCAAGAAAAACAATTAATACCGTAACAATATGTTTAGTAATAAAAGCCGTACGTTTCCTTTTATATGTATAGGATTTCATAATTCTGTTCTTTAATAATTCAGGAAATCTTATAGAAAGTTACTGTGAAATGTCTGAGAAAGCAAAACGCGCCAACCGGCTAGGAGCCAGGCCAGGGCACCGACCAGATCTCAATAGTGAAGGGTATGGCTGAGATACTAGACCGAGTAGGTCCTAATCCAACAGTTAAATCGGCTGGTCGTTGTCCGCTGATTGCAACGAGGGAGCCGAGGAGTGGATGGAGACATCTGAGATGCTCCGTCAACTGCCGATACTATGTCTTGCAATGTTGCGCATACTTGTGACACGTTTCTTTCTCACCCTCGTATTATAACTTACGTTGTTTTGTTCTTGTGAAGGTTTTCATGTAACCTAACTATTTAATCCGGTGATCCAGTGACAATGTGATGTTCTCTGAACTGCGGCATTCGGGATGAATGAGGTACATCCATTTTACCGCGCAATTGAATACAGTTTTCTTTGATATCAAGCAGTCTTTTTACCCCCCCCCCCCCAATGAAAAAGGACAAAACCCAAAACAATTATCCGCCAGCCGCCACTGCTATACTTAAAGATTAGTAATTAGCCATGTACAGAAGTGGATCAAGTAACACAATATTAATTGAACTACTTGGTGCGCCCCGAAAATCGCGACAAACTGTGGCGTCATTTGGCTGGTCAGGTGCGGAGCGAGTGGACCTCGCAATACCCCACTCCGCTGACTCATATCGTTAGTTCACACGTGTTTTGTCATTCATATGGACGTGTATCTGCAAAGTTTAGACGTTAGTATTGTGATTACTGTGCCTAGACACCAATTCACATTGCACGAAAGTATGTATATCCATAATTCGTAAATGAAAAGCAGAAAGTCTTGTTCTGAAACAAGATAAAAATTTCGAATCAAGTTTCCAGGAAGACCTGTGCCTAATGCCAGTACAATTAGGAGGCTCGCTAAACGATTCAAGAAAACAGGCTCCGTAAAGGTTGAACTATAGCTTGCGATACACCGGCGTTTGGGGAATATTTAGGGGACTCTATGACGTCAGGCGTCATGAGCCAGCTTGGTGTCCTAGGCGAAACACCACACAAGACACGGCACAAACCTAGAAGAATTGCAGAGTTTTAATTCACTGGCTGTGAAAGCCCATATACCATCTTTTTAGATGAGATTGTTGTCCATTCTTTCATCAGAAGACGTCAGGTGTGTGTTACAAGAGAGGAAGGACATTTTCATCATCGACTATGAGCACTGTAAGTACATATTATAGAACATGGTTTGTAAAAGTGTTCGAGTGTGTGCCAACCACCGACTAAACAGTTCACTTTAAAAAACCATACGAGCAATAACCACTGATGTAGTGTCACGGTTGACTCAAAACTCTTTGATCTGGGCGCGTTAGGCTGTAATCATTGTCTAAAAACATTGGATTGGACAAACCGAAGATTAGAAGGTCGGGGGTAGGTGTGGCCCCGCGCAGCTGGCGGGGCACGGTGGACTCAAAACTCATTCATCTCGGCGCGTTAGGCTGTAACCATTGTCTAAAACCATAGGATTGGACAAAACGAAGGTTAGAAGGTCGGGGTAGGTGTGGCCCCGCGCAGCTGGCGGGGCACGGTGGACTCAAAACTCATTCATCTCGGCGCGCTAGGCTGTAACCATTGTCTAAAACCATTGGATTGGACAAAACGAAGGTTAGAAGGTCGGGGGCAGGTGTGGCCGCGACCATCTGGCGGGGCACGGCTGACTCAAAACTCATTCATCTCGGCGCGCTAGGCTGTAACCATTGTCAAAGACCATTGGATTGGACAAAACGAAGGTTAGGTCGGGGGCAGGTGTGGCCTTTGGGAGGCAATTTCCACAATCCATGATCAATAAACAATTCAATTGGGCGCACTATCTATGAATTGAGTGGTGCGCACGAATGATGCACACTAGCGACTGAATTGGGCCCGTCTTTGTTTTTCATACTACCGTAAGCGCGAGGTTGGCAGTACTGTCATGGTACTGTTTTGATAATGATCGATGAGAATAATGGCGCTGACAGCTGCAATTTTCGCTATGTAAGACGTGTACCTATTTGGGATGGCTGGGTGAATCACAGACATCGGAGGAGGGAATATCTACTAAAACATCGCTCCCTGATTTATTTCCCAGCGTTTCATAAGTTATTTTGGCTAATTCATGTATTGTGGAGAATTTTATCGCTCGTTCTACCGTCATTCACTGCTACCGTAGATTGTTTTCCACCTATCTAGCCAAGTCAAGTTGACTTGTGTTTTGGAGCGGATATGTGAATGAACTGTCCACTGGTTCTCTACGTATATGTTAACTTGTGTTTGATGGCTGAACATCATCACCGTCTCATATTTTTTTAGTTTTGTTCTATGCTTTAAAATATTTTTCTGTGACCTAGGCCTACTTATATGGTGCACCATGTTAAGTCTAATAGCCATTTGTTTTTTTGAGTGCTACGCTATTTTATAATATTCTTCAGGTATTAATATTGGCTGATGAAGGGGATAAAAGCAATTAATCCCTGAAACATGTACCAGGAGCAAATCTAATTATATTTTCTTTCGTTTATGTATTGACTAAGGCGGATGTAAAATTGTTGTTAAAAACTATGAGGCGAGTTGGTCGTTATTGGTTCCTGAAGAGGACTCCAAAGGCGTTTAAGTTGCGATTCAATCATTATATCACCTTGCATTACATTAATTACACTACTTATTCTAAATGTATTCAATCACCAACCTGAATCACACACACCACTTTCCCCATCCCAATAAGAAATGTAATGAATGAGATTACTGCAATAGATAAAAAATAGATTAATCAGGACCTGCTACAGGTTATCGGTCTCTAACCTCGTGCAGTTCTTGCAATTTAAACTCCAATAGAAATGAGAATACTACCCACTTACACCTCCCACTTGAAATTGATAGCCCCCATGAATCAAATAAACCTAACCTACGACAGTAGCCTGTAGCACATAATTTAGGTTAGAATATTCTGATTTCTACATCTAAATGAATTTTCGAACTGAGGAGCTAGCCTATACTAAAATTTAAGGGTAGGACTATCTGCTTTCTAACATTTAATAAGTCTCGATTTATACAACGGTGCAGTAACTAGCTTTGCATTCTTTTCATCATACATACTAGTGCTCCATTCAATCGCATATGGCTTGAAATGGAGCCCACACACCTACAAGGTTCCTTCCTCCCATTATACTAAACTTGTGAGAATTGGAACATAATTGATGTAACACGTACCATTGAATATTTCGTAGGAATAAAATCTTTGCGGTAAATGGCTCGAATCTAATTCGTCTCTACCTTCAACATTAGGGAAAGAGAAAACTTTTACTTTCGGTCCATTGGCATAATTGCATATACAATTTGATACACTGCACTTATAAGGCATAACTTTACACTGCACTGATAACCATTAAGTATAACCGGGTAGGAATTCGCAGAAAATCAGTACCTGGAACTGTAAACACGAAACACAACATGCGGAAACCACACCATAACCTCCATAACTAGAATGTTATGTCTCAATTTTCATGGCCGGTCCTCCGTGACGTCACTCACTTGTCAATTCCGTATTGCAAGGCTTTCTCTCTAGGTGGTGTTGGTTGTAGTATATATAATAATAAATTTTATTTCAGCCAATGGCCATAATAGTAGGAATACCATACAAGTTCATTCGGTGCAAAATTTTGTAATAGACATCTGACGTTCACCGCATGTTAATACATGATATCTCTCACATTGCCTCTTACATAAAATACACACGCAGTTTAAGTTTGGCTGGTGATACTTCTTTTCAGAGCAAACTTTATGGTGAAAACCGTGCACTGCCATTCGTGTCATCATATGACGGAGTTCATAATTCGGGTTCATCCACTCACAAGTCGTCATGGCATCTGTCAAAGGAATGGAAAGAGTGAAGGCAGTATACTTAAAAAAGTTACTCAATCTTTCAAAATACACATCCTCTCGCCTTGTATATGTATTGGCCAAAGAGCAATTTTATATCGAAGATTTAAGAAATCAATGGATGCTGCCCGCCACTGGAGCATATGATGCAAGGAGCATATAATAAGAGAGACGACACTCAATGCTAATTTTCTGGACGCTTATATTGGCTAGAATTTCGTAGAATTTCAGGTCCACGTGGCATTGTTTGGGCTACAATAGCTACCAATCTCGCATATAAAGTAACAACGATTGACTGTGATCATTACGAACGCACATTACTACGTTCGGAACCGATTTTCAGTGTCTGACATTGAATCAAAAGCATTCGTTTTGCACCTCAGGAGGCGATATGGTTCCAGAAATGAAATCATAATTTTGAGTTTCGTTGCGACGTGTTGGTATGACTTCCAAATCTACGAAAACTTTTTTTTCTCTTTATTTGCCTATTTGAAAGCCTACTAGGGTTTTTAATACAAAATAAATGATCTTAATAATGACTAAAAGCTGTTGAAAATGATATAACCAACAGTAATTAAGAGTTTGATTCATCCTGCCATCCTAACCTCAAAACATTCGCAACCCCTCCCCTCCTCCTGCACGAATGCGTTGTCGATCATTGTTACTTTATTCAACAGGAATTTCTCTACAGTGATATGCTATGCTAATGTATTTAATTTTCCCATAAAATCTACATCCCCCCCCAGCCTCCTCTACCTCATGAGATCAACATAACCTAAATATACTATACAGTAATGTGCATTCAGGATGAGAAGTAGGTATCGAGGAATGATAAATACTTTGTGGAAGACATGTTTCATTTATTTGAATACCACTTTCTGCATGTTTACATGTTGTCTTTTACATCTCATTGTGCAGCCAATGTGAATACCAATGGTGAAACTCGTTGAGAACACAGGAAGACACGAGATCTTGAACGTGGTCAGTAGGTTACTTGGGTGATTGACGCCACACTGTTAACAGCCACCCGACCGCAAACTGCAGCTGTGGAAATCCTGTTTCAAGAGCTGGACCAGCCTGAGGTGGTAGATAAACTGCAAATGTACAAAGCACAAGTCGGAGCAAAAATTACATTTCAATGTATGCGTACACATAGATAAATTCAATGTATGTACTCGTATTATTGCAAATAAACACCACACTATACGCAAGTGATCGGTATTCCTCCTCTCAATATAGCAGAGGCAGAGTGGGGGAATGCTTTTTTGCAGTGGGACTGAAAGAGGAGCAACACTCGTGAGTTGCTGCCCAGTCCTGGTGAGGGCTTCGCGCCTGAATACCCTGATCTTCATGAACCTAGGGGTGGTCTCACATGACGAATGTGATAAATGCGAAATTAAGTTCAGAACAATTGTTCATTAGAGGGGCTGCGACATAGTGGTGATATAGCCCCGTGTATTTGGGTGTGTATGGAATTTGTATGATGACCTAAGTTATTGTTATCACAGTACTAGTGTATTCAGAAATTGGGGATGGGAAGGAGGCAGCAGTAATTTGCAGGAGTTCAAATGTGGAAACCACTTCAAAGGATGCCTGAGGTGGAAATTAACCCTCCCCTTCACAGTTTTGCCTCACGAGTCTCAGTGAGTCGGGAGTTAAACCCGGACCTCCGGGGCGAGCCACGAAGGTTAGCCTCTACACCACGAGGTGGCATAAGTTGTGAGATAAAAAGACCTTCTGGCAGGAACAGCTGATGGCTTCTTCTAATACTTCCCCCCGTTTGCTTTCACCGATTTACTCTTAAATGCTACTGCAGAGTTCAGAGGGTGCTACCTGAAACATTCTCATTTTGTGTGTCCAGTGCTGCCACTCTGTGTTTGAATTAAGAATCCCTGTGATGTCTTTGCTCCGGTCTGGGCTGCTGTCTTACCAGCAAACTGAAAAGTTTGTCACGCATGCGCAAAAGGCAGTGCTCATGTTTCCTGGCTTTAAAACTCTCGCTGAGCTGCGATCTGCACAGCCAGTGCTGGACGTAGAGTGTAGCGCACAATTAGGCACCTTGTTACGAGGGTAGTAGAAATATGTCGTATGCTTTGGCTGCCTTTTATGATTGTAGTAAATAATATTAAAGTAATTCACTCGCACAGAAAGAAATGTGCTGTAGCACTTCAGCACATAAAAGTGTGACCAACCCTGCATATGCAGGCATTTTGAGAGATAAATAGTGATTGATATGACAGATGAGAAAAGAGTCCACAAACCTTTTACAGCACACAGGCCAACCGTCCTCCTTTGTCATCCGGGCTGCGGACCGGCAATGGCGGAGTTACAAGCAGGTGGAAGAAGAAGTCTACTAGCAGAGTCAGGTATGAAGTGAAATAGATTTCTATACTCCGACAAGGAAATTTGGGCAGAGTAGATACACCTCCAGCGGGCACATGGACGCAACAAAAAGTTCAGCAGGCACAAAAACAATATCAAAGGCCGCCACCGAATGTCACAGAAGACACAGACAATTCAAGATATGGAGGAGCTGGTATCTCCATAAACATGGCTTCTAGTTAAAAGTGACATAGACAATGCCAAGAGGAAACCAAAAGGCAGGAGGTCGTCATTAACCATGAAGACATTCGCCTTACCAGCCTAACAGAAGCACAAAGGGCATACAGCATGAGGCTGCCCTCGGAAAGGACACTAAACCGCATGTTGGAGAAGATTCCGTTTGAACCCGGCATTAACGAGTCTATGTTACGCCAGATCAAACAATCCATGGAGAAATTCCCTGCAGCTGACAAGAAGTGCACTGTCATGTTTGATGAGATGGCACTTAAAAGTGGTCTCTGCTATAATCGTAGCAAAGGGTACATCACAGGATTTGAGGATTTCGGATCGTTTGGACCAACGCGGTTGGTAGCCAACCATGCTCTAGTATTCATGGTGCAGGGTCTTCGAAGAAAGTGGAAACAACCCATAGCCTATTACTTCTGCAAGGACACGACGAAAAGTTGCATGTTGGCAAACCTTATTCAGCAAGTCATCCGCGCTCTGCTAGGTATCGGTGCAGATGTTGTAGCAACTGTGTGTGACCAGGGCTCTTCCAGCCAAGGAGCACTGAAAGAACTGATGAAGGGAAATGAGAATAGCCAGTATGAGCCCGTTTTTCAGGTCGATGGACACGTAATTGTAGCCCTCCATGATGTGCCACATTTGTTTAAGAACATCAGAAACAACTTGATTGGAGCTGACTTAGTGATGGGAGAGAAGACAGCGTCTTGGAATGATATATATCAGGCCTTCTTGATAGATCGTGATGAATTGTATTGCTGCTTGAACAAGCTCACCGAGCAGCACGTCAATCCCAAGGGAAAGGCCAAGATGCGTGTGAAATATGCTGTGCAGGTTCTTAGCCACAAAATGACTGCTTTTTTTTTTTGGAAGATGGTTAGTAAAATGGAGGAGGGTAAGAGAATTCCTGGTTGTTTTGTTACTGGTGAAGTTATTGCGAGTTTAAATAAATTCATGGACTTGACCAATGGGCCAAGTGGTCCCCATGAAGTTACGCCTTTCCGCTGCAACGTCAGTATGACATCTCCGCAAGTTGAGGAGTGGAGAACTATGAAGGCCATATTACGAACATGTCATTACCAAAGGTTGAAAGATGGTAGGTATCACAAGCATGTTCCTCCCTGCATTTCAGGGCTGATCAGAAAAGTCTCTGGCTTGGAGAGAATTTGGAGATCTCTCAGTGACAACTTCACCTTCCTCAATCTCAGGCAGCTGAATCAAGATTCTGTCGAAAACTTGTTTTGCACAACAAGACAAGCTTGTGTAGCAACACGTCTCCAACGTGTTGGCAGTTCCAGGCTGCATTGAAGACTGCTGTTGTCAACAACCTGGGGTCATCGAAGTCACGTGGGAAGAACTGTGAAGGTGATGGTGGCTTCCTACTTAACGACTTGAGGAATTTCCTGAGGAGCTCTGTGCTGGAAAACTCAGAGACGAGTGCTTTGAAGTGCCAGGATGTGTTGAAACAGTGCCAGAATATTTCCCAGACATACGTGGGTGGGGGGGTGAAGGTGAGAACCTTTGTTCCAAGCCTTTGGACGTCACTTGGAGTTGTATTTGCAGTGTGAGTGGAATATTGGGGGGGGGGTATTGAGAAAGAACAGACATGGAAATGGCCATGAAAGGCTCGAAGGAGTGCCATTCACTGTAGTCATTTTATAGTTATAGATCCCTCAAGCAACACTTATCATCCACTAATAAATGTTTTGCCCTTCAATCCGTCAACAACTTACAAATGTGGACAGGAGGAAAATGTTTCGATCATTGCAAAATGAGGGTATTGCAAAGTAAACAATGGGAAAGGCCATGAAAGGCGGGATGTAGTCGTCCTGCACACTATCGTGTTCACTGACTGAAAAGCAGGTTGTTACATTACGAAGAAACTCCAAAAAATGGCTTCCAAAGTTCCATTACTATCAGCAAATAATCATGGTCTTTAGGACATGTTCCATTAAAAACACATCGTCACCTACAATGTTTATAAATAATATCACAGTTGGTGATATTTCTTGTAAGGTATATAATATTGGGATTTCTGCTCCTCAAAATGTCATAGATCATCACTCAGAGGAGGAAAACAGTTTCATTCACCCCAAACATGAGGGTAGATAAGTCAAGGCAAGGCAGGATGCAGTCATCCTGACTGACTGATTTATGGTCACAGACTTAAAACAACAATTATCATCAACATCATGAAGCAACACCAATCCTCCAATTCTTTAAGACATCCTTTATCACAACTACTGCATGTCATCATTTCGTTAGGAAACTGAGAACATGTAATGTCTCATAAAAGGATGGAGCTGTTACAGAACTGAACAGTGGAAATATAGGGATGCAATTGGAAAACATCACGGCACATGCCAACCATAGAAACGATACTTACAAAAATTTCCAATTACAGGGTACATTTTCCTATGGGTATTACAGCACATTGGTCAAGCTGCTTGCCTCCCACCTGGTGAATCGTGTTTTAACTCCCGGTTAAAGCACACTGAAATTTCAAGGTGAAGTGCCACGTCTGCTGGTTATCATGCCACAGGAAAAGGAGGTCCTGAGGCTTATGATCACAAGATCAACAGACATGTAAAATTACATCAGGAACAGTTTTCAGTACCTCTTAGTACCTTAGGCTGATAAGAGCTGCAATAGCCAAAAAATCCATTTCCTCATGCCAGTTGCAGGTGAATCTAACACAGGACAAATTACCCTGGAAGTCATCATCATCATCATCATCTTGAGCAGTTTCCAACCGCTGGTCGGGTCTGCTTGGAACATAAGCCTCTCCATCGTTTCCTGTCCATCCACCATCTCTCGTCATTTACTGTGTCCCAGCACACTCCTCTTTCCTCCACACTCTTCTTAACTCCTTTTGTCCATCTGTCCCTTGGTCTTCCCCTTGGCCTCCTTCCCGTCATTTCCATTCCAAACATCTTCTTCGGTATCCTCTCCTCTTGCATCCTCCTCACATGTCCATACCATTGTAGCCTAGATCGCTCTATTCTATTTTGCAATGGTTCCTCTCTTACCATCTCTCTGACTCTCTCATTCCTTACTCTGTCCATTCTTGTCACTCCTACCCTACTCCTCTGGAACTTCATCTCCACTGCTCGTATTTTATTCTTGTCCCTTTCCTTCATCACCCATGTTTCTGAACCATATGTCAAAATTGGCACAAAGTAGGTCTTGTAGATGATTCCTTTACATTTTTGTGGTACATCTTTATTCCATATCATGCCCCTAACACTCTTGAAAAATCCATCTGCGCACCTTCCCCTTTCATTTATTTCCATCCTATTGCCTCCCTTTTCTTCAATTATGCTTCCCAAGTACTTGAAGCATTCTACTTTCTGCAACTGCTGTCCTCCAAGTGTTATGCCCATATCCAGTCTGTTCTTCTTCCTCGTTGTGATGACCACTTCACTCTTTTGTGCTGAGAACTTCATCCCATATCGATGGTAGGCAATGAAAACCTCGTAACTCCATTTTGTTAAATTTTACAGGAGAGGCAAAAATATGTTTAAAAAGGATGTATGAAATGATACAGATATGGTTGCTACATGTATTACTACACAGTACAAGCCTAGTTATTGGTAGATTAGAGACATCCATGCACTTTCAAATCTCTCCGTGATAAAGGAGTTACGAGGTTTTCACTGTGAAATTCTGGATTAAAACTGGAGATACGAGGTTTATACGGTGACACAAAAAGTGAAATTAATTTAATTTAAATTATATTTAGTTCAATAATATGATAACTGAACACTTTTTGATTGGCTAGTGAAGACAAAATAACAAATTTTGGTATGGAAATGTATTCCTACAGTTACATTAGAAAACACTGTTACACAAGTTCTATGTTTATACACCGGGCAACAAGACATTTAACTTCAACTGTTGCAAACTGGCAAATTATCATAAAAAGAATGATAATCCTTTGGAATAACTTCTTTCAGCTGCTGCAAATGAGCAAACATTTCTGCTTTGATCTTCGCTGGAGAACTGTACAGAGCAGGAACTTCAAACGAGTTGTCAATATAGGACATTCTTCTTGGAAGTGCCTGCCATTCGTCACTATATTTCAATTTGCACTGAATTCCGCCTGAGGGATCATGCTTCAAACATCGGATATCAGTCACAGTAGGGTCCCCAGCTCGTGACCCAGGCCGAATAGACGAATATGTTGTCATTTTGTGAAAAGCCTTGAAAAATGTATGGTCCAAGTATTTCACAACATAGGGTTTGGGATTTTGCCTTGCAGTAGCACAAACTGCCGGCCCCGTGGTGTTGGGGTAGCGCGCCTGCCTCTCACCCGGAGGCCCCGGGTTCGATCCCCGGCTCCATCAGGGATTTTAAAACTGACGTGAGGACAATTGAGTAGCTGTCTGACAGTGAGACAGCGCCCCGATCACGAATACCAAGATTAACGGCCGAGGGGAACCGACGCGCTGATCACGCGTCACCCCAATATCTGCAGGCCAAATGGCTGGGCAGCGGTCGCTTGGTCGGCCTTAGCCCGTCATGGGCTGGATAGTGCCAGGGGTTTGACTTTTTTTTTGTTGAGTAGCACAAACTTCAACATATCCAGCAGGAGTGTATATCTGTCTGTTTCTCAATCGCCTTTCTATTACAGCATGCATGGAGTCATACTCCATTTGAGTGTGACCTTTTTCTAAGAACTTCTGAGTAATAGCCATGTCCTTCTGTTTTGACAAATGGGCCAGTGCATTACTCATGATTGAATTGCGATTTTGATAAGTGCATCCATCGCTATAGAAAACAATTTCTGATTCATCTTGGATGTAGGTTTGAATAAAATACACGACTATGCTGGCAAACTCTGAAGTATTCATACCTCCTTCACACTCGTGCCACAGGAAGCAATAGCCATCATTTCTTTGCAGATCGTAGATTGTAAAATTGTGGACCTTTAATTTACTTTTGTAGTATAATGCCGATGCCTGTAGTCTGGGAGATAGCAAAACGGCTTGGAGGTCCATGGCAAATACCCTAGCTGACCCTGATTTATCAAGGCTTTTGGAATCTCTTGCCTCATTTTTTCGGTCCAAGTGCGACAAATATTCACTCTCTGGAAGATTGCCTGCCTCATATGAACAACAGATATCACACTGATCTTTTTTTGGTGAAAACAAACTGAAATTCCTTTCAGAAAATTCTTCACAAAACTGTTTATAAGCAGCTGGAGTGAGATCTTCGGAGTTGCAAAATTTCTTATATTCTGCTTTGCTTTGCCAATTTGGTTCCAGATATAATTTCTGGGAAGAACTGTGACCATAATGCGATTCAAGTTTCGGTAACTTGGTTAGAAACAGAGATACTGATTTCCTCCCTCCTGAAACCTTCTTTGAGGAGTCATCATCTTTCAGCTTCTTTCTGTTAGGTCCCTTCTGAACCCAGTTTCTGACACTCCATTCTCCTAAGCACAATGTATTAAGAAACATGCTCTTACAGATAGATAATCGTTTTCCTTCAATGACAAAATAGTTACACAATGTGTTTGAGCGATGTTAATTGTCTATCTGATTTCTTCGGCGTTTAACAGGAAGACTTTCTACATGACATCTAATGAACGTTTTTCTGTTGCTCCATGACATTTCATTCTAGTTTCGCATGCCTGAATAATCTTTCCCCCTCATACGTTTCTCTTTATTTACGTACTGTTGTGACTGACCCCTTCCTTTTTATGTTTTATGGGACTGTCTTCTTTACTTGATATAGCACTAACCTGAAATGATAAATAATTGACTTAATTAATAATACTGAAATTTGTGAGATATTTAAATGATCTTAAACATAAAAGGACCATTCATTTATTAGGTGTACTAAAATTTTGAATCGCCCTGGACGCCTATTTTACCTTTGCTTGAGTAGATTTCCTTCCTTCATCATCGTCATCACTCACACTGCTGCTACATTCATCTTTATCCAACTCATCATCATCATCACCATCATCATTTCCCGTTTCCAGCTTCCTGGGTCGGGTTGTGAATTAAGGACCTCCAACGTTTCCTGTCTCTCCACCACTCCTCTCCGTTTTTAGTACTTCTTCAGGTTTTCCTCCTCTCTTCTCTACACACTCCTATACTGTATCTGCCCATCTCTTTCGGGGCCTTCCTCGTGGTCTCTTCCCTGTCATCTTTTCACAGAAAGTTTTCTTTGGTACTCTCTCCTCTCCCATTCTCATCATATGTCCATACCACTTTAACTTTGTTGTTTCTATCCTGTCCTGCAGCTTCAAGATTCCTGTCCTTTTTCTAATCTCTTCGTTTCTAACTCTATCTCTTCTGGTCTTGCCCTCTATACCTCTTAGGAATTTCATCTCCGCGGCTTGTATTCTACTCTCCTCTCTTTTTGTAGTAGTCCACGCTCCAGCTGCATATGTTAGTATGGGTCTGTAGTAGGTTGAATATAATACATTTTTACATTTCTTTGGGACATCTCGGTTCCACAGAATACCCCTTATGCTCTGGTAAAAACTGTTCGCTTGTTGTATTCTCTTTCCAATTTCCTCAGTTATCCTTCCATCTTCTGTGATCACACTTCCCAAGTACTTGAAACTTTTAACCACTTCTAGAATTTTCCCATTCAATTCTATCTTTCCTCTTCCTTCCTTCCTTCCTCTTGTCATTACCATTGTCTTGCTCTTCTCTGTGCTTACTTTCATCCCATATTTCTCTATTTCTTGATTCCATACATCTAGTTGTTTTTGTACTTCCTTTTCATCCTCGCCCCATATCACTATATCATCTGCAAACAGCATTGCCTTTGTTGCCTCTTGTCCCAATCTCTGTTTAACATTCTTGTGAATTTCATCCATGACTATGATGAATAGTAAGGGGGACAATACACTTCCCTGTCGGAGACCTGTTTCCACTTTAAACCATTCTGTTTCTCCTATACTGGTCTTCACGCTACTCACACAATATTTGTACATAGCTTTTAACATTTGGACATCAGCTCCGTTAACTCTCCTTTTCCTTAATACATTCCAAACCACCTGTCGAGGCACACTGTCGTACGCTTTCTCAATATCAATAAATGTCATCACCATGTCTTTTCCAAATTCCCATCTTTTCTCCATCATTTGCCTTAATGCAAAGATTAGGTCAAATGTTGATCTGTCTTTCCTAAAACCATACTGTTCTTCTTCCATCTCTCCTTCTATCTTGCTCCTCAGTCTGCCTTCCAGAACTCTCTCAAAGATCTTAGCTACATGAGCGATCAGAGTGATCCCTCTGTAGTTATTGCATTCCTTTTTGTCACCTTTCTTAAAAATCGGGATAATTAATCCCTTTCCCCATTCTTCTGGAATCTCTTTCTTCTTCCAAATTATTCTAAATAATCTATACAACCACTGTACACCAATTGGTCCCGCTGCTTTTATCATTTCCGCGGACACCCCATCCACTCCTGCTGCTTTACCGCTCTTCATCTTCTGTATGGCTTCCTCTATTTCTAGCATAGTGATCTCCTTTTCTTGTTCTTCTTCTCCTTCCATTGTTTCTTCTTGTTCTTTTTATCTTCCAGTTCAATGTATTTAACATTTAGTAGCTTTGAAAAGTATTCTTCCCATCTTTTTAATATATCATCTCTTTGATACATTATCTGTCCTGCTTCAGTTTTTACAAATTTTGTGTTTTCCCTACCTTTTACACTGTTTTTCACCAATCCATATAGAACCTTTTTACTTCCTTGGATATCCTCCTTCAAAGTTTCCGTGAAACCTTCCCAACTTTTCCTTTTTTCTTCTTGTACAATTTTTTGGCATGCCTTCTTTGCTTCTCTATATTTTTGCCATTTCTCTGCATTTTTACTGCCTATCCACTTCCTCCATGCCATTTGTTTTTCTTTAACAGCTTTCTTTACCCTGTTGTTCCACCAAGGAGTCTCCCTTTCCTTTTTCTTCCCTGATAGTCTTCCACAAGTGTTTACTGCACACTTCGCAAAACAATTTCTAAAACATGTCCATTCCTGTTCGACACTTTTTGCTTCGTCTTTGGGAATTTCCTTTTTCAAGTCTTCTTGGAACTTTTCCATTGCCTCTCTCTCTTTTAGCTTCCACACCTTTATTTTTCTTTCCCTTTTCTCTGCAAGCTTTGTGATTTTCCCAAGCCTTAATTTGGCTATCACCACTTTATGGTCTCCTTCAAAATCTCCTCTTGGCATAGCTGTCACATCTACCAGTTGTCTACGTTTATCCTTTTCCACTAGGATAAGATCGATCATTGTTTTTGTCTTTCTGTCTCCCCATCCATACCTAGTTATTTTTTGGGAGTTCTTTTTCCTAAACCATGTATTTCCAACAATTAATCCATTCCTTCTACAGAAATCTATTAACATTTCTCCTTCTTCATCCTGATTTCCATAGCTAAATGGGCCAATTATCTCTTCTTTTCCCTGCCTATCTGTTACCACATGTGCATTCATATCCCCCATTATTATAACCTCTTTGTCTTCTATACACTTTTCCAGTTCTTCTAAGAAATCCTCTAAACATTCATCTACCTTCCCTGTCTGGGGTGCGTAAATCTGTATAAAATCCTTTGCTCCACTCTCAAGTCCTAGTCTAATTTTCATCATTCTGTCATTAATTTGGTCTACTTTCTCAACATACTGCACTAAGTCTTCTCTCAATATTATTGCAACACCATTCATTGCCTTATTTCCTCCACTCCAATATATTCAATATCCCTTCCCTTTCCCGACTTCTTTCTCACCTTTTCCCTTCCATTTCGCTTCACTGATTCCCATCATTGCTATTTCCTTCTTTTCCATGTAGTCCACCAATTCTTCTGTCTTGCCATTTAGGCTCATCCCGTTTATGAAGGCGATGTTTGTGGTGTCTGGTAGCCTACTTCTCACAGTTCCCCCAGATCCCTGGGAACTGCGCGTCCCCTGCAGGGGACGCCCTAGCACTTTCCGAGGCCTCAATTCACACTCACTCATTTTATAGGCTATTAGTACGATGAGTTCGCCACACTCAAAGGCTCTTTATCCAACTCTGGGGTATAATTATCACTGCTGCCGCACTTGAACACGTTTCTGGTGGTTTTATCGTGTAAGTGCTGTGCACCCCTCCTTGTTTTACAAGTTTAAGGATAAGTTTTGTTCTCTCACTCATCTGAAAGCAGATATAGTTATGTTAAACCTAAATATTTCATTAAATTCAGACATTGTAAACCTCGTAAGTACACTCGTGAACACTGCCATGTGCAGTGAAAAACACGCAACTCCACATGCATTTAAACAGTATCATTTTTAAGCATGAATAGTTGTATTATAATAAATTATTATTATTAGCAATGCAGACGTACCTTTAGTTACGAATTAGTGTTGCATTTATAACACAAGGAGGTCACAGTCGTAGAGAAAACACTAAAATATCACACCACGTTCCTTCTCAATGCACACTCAATGGAGCTAACTGGAGTTACGAGGTCTTCAGCACAAACGAAAGGGCGCGAAAGATACGAGGTTTTTATTTTTCCTCCTAGATGGCGACACTGTGCAGCGCGAAGTTCTAGCTCTCAACAAGTTACGTGTCATGTTGTACTGCGCTGGTTACTGGAGTTAAGTGGTTTTCACAGATTGATGGAGTTACGAGCTTTTCATTGCCTACCATCGATATGATAACACTACCTTCTCCCACTCATCTAATTGCTCTTGTACTTCTTCCTCATCCTCTCCCCATACCAGAAGGTCATCAGCAAACAACATTGCCTTCATTTTCCTTTCCCCAATGCTATTTACCACTTTTCGTATGATTTCATCCATCGCCACTATAAATAACAGGGGTGAGAGGGCACTTCCCTGTTTCAGACCACTCTCCAGTTGAAACCATTCCGTTCTCTCTCTTCCCACCTTTACACAGCTTTTGCTTCCCTCGTACATTGCTTTCACTCTTGCCACTGTCTCCTTGTTCACTGCTTTTGCTCTCATTGCTTCCCATACCTTGTTTCTATTAATACTATCATATGCTTTCTCAATATCCAAGAAGGTCATCACCAGATCTCTCCCATATTCATAATGGTGTTCTTGTAGCTGTCTTACTGCAAAGATGAGGTCAACTGTTGACCTTCCTGGCCTGAATCCATACTGTTCTTCCCTCAGCCCATCTTCAACTTCTGTCCGAATTCTTCTCTCCAGTACCTTCTCAAATATTTTGGCGCAGTGGCACATGAGTGTAATTCCCCTGTAGTTCTTGCATTCCTTCCTACTTCCCTTTTTAAATATGGGTATTTTCTTCTCCCTCCATATCACTTTCATTACTCGAAAGAGCCACTGTGTTCCTATCACCCCTGCTGCTCTCACCATCTCCACACTCACTTCGTCTATTCCCGGTGCCTTTCCCCCTTTCATCTTCTTTAATGCTTCCTCCACTTATTTCCATGTCAATTCCTTCTCTGAAATGTCTTGGTCACTGTCTGTTTCTTCCTCCACAATGTCCACTATGCTGGTTTTAGTTGGATTTAGGAGTTCCTTGAAGTATTCTCTCCAGATAACCTTTACTTCTTCCATATTTTCGACCTCCTTTCCATTCCTGTCCACCATTCTGACATTTTCCCCTGTATCTCTTCTCTTTGCCTTTATCATTCCATACAACACTTTCTTACTGCCATCACAGTCCTCCTCCATCATTTCTGTCCATTTCTCCAGCCATTTCTTTTTCTCTTCCTTCACTACTTCTCCTGCTTCTTTCTTCCACTCTTGGTATTCTTCTCTTGTTCTGTCTGTCCTCTGTTGGAACCATTTCCTGAATGCTACATTTTTCTTTTTCACTGCTTCCTTAGTTCTGGGGTTCCACCATGGTGTTTCCTTCCACCCTGGAAGTAGTAAGCAAAATAAGATGTACACAATTCTCGCCCAAGGAACACTTGGTTACAAACAAGCACCAACAAAGCAGTGGATTAAAAGGTAAAGAGGTATACAAATAAATATCAGGTACGTAAACACTAGGTAAACAAGATAGCAAGAGCCCGCAAATGAGCTGACTGAGTTTTGCTAGGCAAAATCCTGCAAAAGAGACGGCAAAACTACCAGATTTGCCAAGTGTTAATATAAACTGCAGTGAGGGGAATAAAAGAAAACACAATGAAACAACTGAATGCAACAGCTCATTCTGTACGAAATGCAAGGATCATTGTACTGAATTCCCTATACACTGACACTGCCCCTTAGTTGCTCAAGTCGTTTCTTAGACAGTTCTGCTTTACGCAACGTAATATTGATCTTCACTCTGGGTTCAATGAGCAATGTGCAGAAGCGCTCAATGAGTTCACGACGAGTTTCCATCCTATGGAGTGGGCAGGACAACCAACTGAAGTCCGAAGCCTTCGAACAGAGGTTCTGTACTTCATCTCTCAGGTCTGTCCTGGGGTAAATGTTTTGCCACTGTCGTACGAAAAGTTCCTGGCACTTTAGAAATGTGCGGATACAGTGCACACTAGCATAAGTAAGGTGTTTTACATCCTGTTTATATTCCAAAAACTTTGTGAACAGGTGGTCTGTACTGAAATCTGATTCATCACACGTAAGGTCTTTGACACACTTATCACAGTGAATATTTGACAGAATCTGTTGCACTATGTACCCACACACATGTGCAGGGGGCTGCCTCTTCATTTTTGTCAGTTTCGCCTCATATGCAGCTGGTACCCTACTGGCACTTACTCCATGTTCCAATGGAGTAGACGTACTTGCCATATCTCCATGACATTCCTTCGAAGCACTCGTCTCAGAGTTATCCAGCACAGAGCTCCTCAGGAAATTCCTCAAGTCGTTCAGTAGGAAGCCACCATCATCTTCACAGTTCTTCCCACGTGACTTTGATGACCCCAGGTTGTTGACAACAGCAGTCTTCAATGCAGCCTGGAACTGCCAACACGTTGCAGACGTGTTGCTACCACAAGCTTGTCTTGTTGTGCAAAACAAGTTTTCGACAGAATCTTGATTCAGCTGCCTGAGGTTGAGGAAGGTGAAGTTGTCACTGAGAGATCTCCAAATTCTCTCCAAGCCAGAGACTGTTCTGATCAGCCCTGAAATGCAGGGAGGAACATGCTTGTGATACCTACCATATTTCAACCTTTGGTAATGACATGTTCGTAATATGGCCTTCATAGTTCTCCACTCCTCAACATGCGGAGATGTCATACTGACGTTGCAGCGGAAAGGCGTAACTTCATGGGGACCACTTGGCCCATTGGTCAAGTCCATGAATTTATTTAAACTCTCAATAACTTCACCAGTAACAAAACAACCAGGAATTCTCTTACCCTCCTCCATTTTACTAACCATCTTCAAAAAAAAAAAGCAGCCATTTTGTGGCTAAGAACCTGCACAGCATATTTCACACGCATCTTGGCCTTTCCCTTGGGATTGACGTGCTGCTCGGTGAGCTTGTTCAAGCAGCAATACAATTCATCACGATCTATCAAGAAGGCCTGATATATATCATTCCATGACGCTGTCTTCTCTCCCATCACTAAGTCAGCTCCAATCAAGTTGTTTCTGATGTTCTTAAACAAATGTGGCACATCATGGAGGGCTACAATTACGTGTCCATCGACCTGAAAAACGGGCTCATACTGGCTATTCTCATTTACCTTCATCAGTTCTTTCAGTGCTCCTCGATTGGAAGAGCCCTGGTCACACACAGTTGCTACAATATCTGCACCGATACCTAGCAGAGCACGGATGACTTGCTGAATAAGGTTTGCCAACATGCAACTTTTCGACGTGTCCTTACAGAAGTAATAGGCTATGCGTTGTTTCCACTTTCTTCGAAGACCCTGCACCATGAATACTAGAGCATGGTTAGCTACCAACCGCGTTCGTCCAAACGATCCGAAATCCTCAAATCCTGTGATGTACCCTTTGCTACGATTGTAGCAGAGACCACTTTTAAGTGCAATCTCATCAAATATGACAATGCACTTCTTGTCAGCTGCAGGGAATTTCTCCATGGATTGTTTGATCTGGCGTAACATAGACTCGTTAATGCCGGGTTCAAACGGAATCCTCTCCAACATGCAGTTTAGAGTCCTTTCCGAGGGCAGCCTCATCATGTATTTCAGGAATCGGTATCCCTTTGGGCTTCTCTTATATGCTGCTAAGGCGAATGTTTTCATGGCTAATGACCACCTACTGCCTTTTGGTTTCCTCTTGGTATTGTCAATGTCACCTTTTACTAGAAGCCATGTTCCCGGAGATACCAGCTCCTCCATTTCTTCAATTGTCTTCTTGTTCTTCAATAATCGGTGCAAGCCCCTAACATTGCTCTTGAGCGTGTGCTCCTTCCTGGTATGCCGTTGTGCCATCGTCTGTAAACGTTGCACCTGCTCGGCCAGCTTCACCTCGCGCGGAGTTGCTTCGTCAGTTTGCGGCACACCTGCCTCAGCTAGTAGCGATCTTAGTGTTTTGCGTCTCTTCACCACCTGCTGTCCACCTGAAAAGGAAGAATATCAATTAATACTGATGTTGCTTGCAAGCAGGATAGGGAGTATTTGAGAGTTAGGCATCGATGCAGATTAAATGTGACGTGGAAACTTCAGAGCGTTTCTTGAGGAAGAACAGTAGAGTATCGATGTTCAGTTATACTCGATCTATTGCAGTATATTGCACTGCCAGATCACTGAGGTATCAGTGCAATAAGAGAGTCCAAACTTGTAGGGAATGATCAGATAAAGAACAGCACAAAAGTTTCCAGCGAATCCTTACATCTATTCCATGATTTCTCCTTTTGGCAGTGGATCATGATGAACATTGGCAGCATATATGCATTTACCATTAACATACCTGCCAACTTTCAGAAAGGGCTTTCAGTGAAACTGGCGCGCGCCAAAAAATGTTAAAAATGTCGACATACCGCCTGGAAACAATAATCCTCCTGGGCTACAAAATACAGTAATTTATGATTTAAACCAGATATTTCAATGAAATCTTATCTACTTACATCATATGCCAATTATTTGTAGTTGAGCATGACCATCAAGAAGCAGGTGTGGTGAACTTTGGCTTTGAGCATAGATATAACAGGACATCCTTGAAATAATATACCTAGGTAATACATTTATTACTAACTGGAAATTACTTGCACGTTTAAATTCATAGCTATAAAAATGAATATGATATTAGATCTCATCAAGGAATCCATACCAACAATAATACAGAAGAAGGTAGAGGAGACAATATTGGGGATGAACACCTGTAAGCAACCTGCTAAACAACATCAACAACCAACAGAAACACTACATGAGACAGATATATTTATTACTTCGAAGGACGAATCATACAATTATGATAAACAATGCCCACCTCTCGTCAACAACAAAGCCCTAGAAATAGTACCGAAATGTAACCCTAGAAATGGGGAAGAATACATAGAAGATGGTACGCATAGCACTGCAGCGTGGAGGACATCGCCACGAAAGAAAGCGACCACTCATTGGAACTCAAGGACAGAAATGTTTCTCGGAACAAAGGAAGGCGAAGATCTTCAAGCAGGAGAAAGCACCATACCATGGAGGACAATACCCCACCGGAGAGAAAACTCTCGGCGCACCCCCATATCAACTGTGGTTATCGGGACAAAGGAGGATGAAGGATTACAAGAAGGAGAAAGAACGGCTTGGCTCTACATAGGGAAGCTGAAAGAGAACACAATAGGTGGCAAAGTGATTTCATTTCTAGGCAAAAATGGAATTCAGGAGGATATAGCATGTGAAGACCTGAACACTACAGGCACAAACAAGGCCTTCAAAGTTGGAATATCATTTCAATACCTTGGAATGACTGAAAACCCTGACTTTTGGCCAATTAATGTACTAGTCAGACGATTTCGCCTCTCCCAAGCTTTCACACAAAGACGGGCTGCAGGATCCCTGGAATAAGGACTCGAGATCTTTATTGCCCACTTCACGCAACAAAAAGCAAATATCAGTTTATAAAAATTCAGGAAAAGAACATCTGGTGAAGATATTGTTTTGGAACATAGAAGGATTGTAAAACGCTGTCAACATGATACCAGAGGATACTTTCAACCCCTATGACTTAGTTACACTTACGAAAACGTTCTTGACCACACAATGGAGCACAGGACATTTTTATTCAATTCATTCATATGCAACACAGGGAGAAAGGGGAAGGCCCAAAGGTGGCATAACTATGTTAATAAAACCTACCTTGGCCCCCTTCGAGATTCAGCTTAGCCCTCCAAATATTCTATTAGTGAAAACAAAATTATGCATAATAATGTGTGTGTACTTCCTACCAGACTATAAGGCAGATGATATAATGGAAGAAGTTGCAAATGCTCTCAGCCTGACAGACAGAAACAACAAGCTAATCTTATTAGGAGACATGAACTGCAGGATTGATGCTCCCTCCCAGGAGACGAACACTGTCATCAGTTATTTAGAAAAGGAGGGCCTAACGCTGATAAACGACAAAAAGGAAAAACCTACTTTGGACCTAATGGTTCCAGTACTATTGACCTTGTGTTCGCAAACAGCGGCAACACACATCAAGAGATCAGACAAGACCTGCCGGTACGAAAACACTTACCAGTCAGCACCCTAATTAAAATGAAAGGATCTTTCGCAGAAGAGAAGCCAACCAAGCATTCAAAAAGGATAACCAGAGAAATCGATATAAGCAAAATCAACATGGATGTGACACCCACAGCGCTACAAGAGATCAAAGGAGGCAACATAGGCGAAGCTTTGAGTATAATTGAAGAACAGGTGGCACATGCAATAGTAACGCAAAAATGGAGGCAACGGAGGGCATAACCTTGGTTCACCCGATAGTGCTATCAAGCAAAATAAACAGCGCTAATCGCACTACATAGAGCAAAAATAACATTAACTCAGAGAGACCTGGAGGCATATAACACAGCCAGAAAACACTACAAACAAACTATAGATCAAAGCACAAAGAACCATCTTGTAAAAGAAGAGAAGAAACTCATTGAAGAATCTGAACAGCAATGGTTCAAAGCCTCAGTGCCAAAACAACCCTATTTCCCGAGAGACATTCCACTTTGCACATGGGAAAAACACTTTAGGATGGTTTTACAAGACAAAGAAACACGTCCACCTAACACAAACCAAGACGAAGAAATTGAGTTAACGAATCCATTCTCACTGGACGAAGTTCAGAAACAAATCGCAGAAACAAAAGATAAAAAAGCTTGCGGTCCAGATAGGATCTTCTTCGAACACCTGAAGGAAACTGCACATGCTCTTGCAACAACATTGACTGAGCTTTTTAATGCATGTCTAAGACAAGGAAACATCCCAAACAGATGGAGGCTTTCTACACTAAAGGTTTTATATAAAGGGAAAGGTGACTCGAGGGACCCGAACTCATACCGGGGGTTAGCTGTGGAGTGTGCGCCACTGAAAATTCTGACAGGACTATTAACTGACAGACTTAGGAAACTGACATCTCACGCAATCCCTGAGCAGCAGTTTGGGTTCATTAAAGGGAAATCCACAATTCAGGCAGTAAAATGTCTTCAGGAGGATATTGAGGAGGCACTCAGGCTCCCAGGAGGGATGCTCCATGCAGTTTTTATAGATTATACAAAAGCTTCCGACTTGTTGAACAGGCAACTATTAATCAGGAAAATAGAAGACATCACCGGAAGAAATCAAGTGTCACGTCCAATAAAAAATATATTGTCGAACAATCAAATAGAAATAGACAACAGAGTGTCTAAGTCAAACCCGATGACCCAAACCAACAGAGTACAGGGAGACCCCCTGAGTCCAGTGCTTTTCATCATAGCCACTGCGGAAATACCTGGAGAAATTGCAGTTGATAACGTTAAAATATACGCTTACGCAGATGACATGGTCCTCACTTCTCGAAACTTGATTGCATTCAATCTGCTTTTGATAAATTCTCAACATGGGCCGAAAACAATGAATTAACACTGAACGGTACTAAAACTGTGAAAATGACATTCAGAAAAGGAGGTAGACTTTCAACAAATGACTTCATTATGTACAAGAATGTCCCGCTACAGAATGTATCACACTTCTTACTTGGGAATCACTTTTCAGACAAGAGGAGATGTCTATAGCCTACACGTCAAGGAAAGAGTCGCCGCGGCAAAGATTGCTATTCACACTATAAGGAATCTGAGACAGCTATCTTTAGCCACAGCTATCACCCTGTTTCGCCTTAAAATTACCCCAATCATAACTTATGGACTAGAGACAATCTGGCTACAACTGACGAAGAGAAATTTGGAAGAAATAGAAAGAGTCAAAGCCACTTTCCTGAAAAGAACATTGTGCCTGTCGAAATTCACACGGTCTCGCCTCACCTATGTGCTAGCAAGAGAGCAATTTTTTATCGAAGATCTTTGCCTTAACCTATTACTACCATCAACCGCCGCCTACACAGAACTTGTACAAGAACTCAATGCAAAACGGCAAGACAAATGGCCAACGTTCTTATCAACAGATGCCATGATTTACAGAGAATGGACTCAAGTTGGATGTAAACTATGGCATGTAGTGACGCGATACGCCGTGCATGGTTTCCACCACCGGATATGCCAGACTGAGAATTTCTACGACCCGGACGATAACTGCAGGTGTAAACCGTGTGGGTCAACCTGTGACCTTTATCACCTGCTTTTGTGCTCCAAAAGGAAAGTCTCGTTGACAGATTTCTGCAATGACTGAATGTGTGGTCTTATTTAGGTTATTGTATGCACGGTCATGTATATATTTCTTTTGGCAGTTAGCTGCACTTATTAAATTATAAATTCATAGCTATGGCTTTTCTAGCTTCCTGCAGAAATGCTGGAGAAAAGGCGTCGGCATAACAGGGACCAGAACTGCTGGTCTTCAAAATAGAAATAGACTCCAGAGATTCATTTTACATGACGAAATTCATGTATTTCCTTCACTTTGGAATATTACGAGTTCAACAGCATACACATGAAACACTACAGTAACCAATTACCTAATGAGAGTGTGATTTAAGAGCTTGCTTTACTTTCTTCAGAAAGTCAATTGATGTGTTTGTATAACATGATTTAGGACTTTTGATATTCAAAATTGAAATGGCTTAGTTCCATTGGATATCGATGACCTGAACTGTGTCCTGGTCTTCTTAATCAAACTAAATTTTTTTTCAGATCCTGTCTTCACAGTCAAGTAAGGAGAAATGTCGAGATGTTACCTCTTCGACTCTGGCCTCAGCCGTTTGACGATATTTCCGTAGTTTGCACGATACAACACGGAGAAAAATTGCGATGTGCATAATCGGTGACACTTTTATCCCTTCGACGAGATTTCCATTTCCCTTGAGATCGGGCACGGGAACATGTAGCATTATTACGCAATCGGTGCCGCTTGCTGTCCGTCTGACAAGTATCCAGTTGGCCTCATCATCTAATGCGGAGAAATACTGCGATGTCTCATAATCGCTGCCACTCTCGTCCGTTTTACGACTTTTACGACATGACGTTGTCCTTGAGGTTGGAGACCGCGAACACGATAACTTGCCATCGGCGCCGCACCCGGTCATTCAACGATTGCTTGCAGAATGACGGAGGCAAGCTCAAGGTGGGGCGTGGTTAAAATTCACGAGCAGCTATGAACATGTTGTAAGGTCAGCGCCGTGATTCACGCTGTCCCTATGCTGTAGTTAGGAGTTCAGGGTGGATCACGAAGAGAAATGAGCATTTAGATGCTACGTAGCCATTTTTAAGTGGATCGATGCATTTCTCGCTCCCCATACGCTTTTAAGTAGGCTATACGGTCATAGGAAAAGTGGCGAGTAGATTTCGGAATGTTTTCTGATAGCTGCCCAATCACCTTTGGCGGGATTCCCGCATTCATTGTCATAACAAGTTCGTGATGGGGCACAGGTTTAACAATTTTACGCCACTGGCGTCGATCTCAGTCTGTTTGACGAGATTCCCGCAAGCAAGTCGTGCAGTCTGCCGGCCGTCTTCAGGATATTATTCTGGAAGATGAACGTTCGAAGAAGGTATCGAATTATTCTGAGACGATTGCTCTAATAATACAAGAGCACACATTTTCTTTCGAATTCGAATCATACAAGTTTCCGAGATGACCGGTTACATTATATATGCGATGTAACCAAAGTTCGAAGGAGTAATCGACATAGAACAGAATTTTGAATTAACCATAGTGGATGTCGCAAATTTACGAGATGGATAGATGTTTAAAAGAAATGTATTTCATAGCTTGTTCGCGATTTATTTTTGAAAAGGTTTCATTTCGCAAGATTGCGACATTACATTATTTTACGTTTTTTGAGGACTTATTGAGTTAGCCTCCAAATTTAGAGGTCAATGACAGAAATGAGACGTCTCTGTTGAGATTCGACAGTTCTCGCGTATATGCGTATGGCAAAGGTCAGGTTTCCTAATAATACAGAGAAATAATTCACGCTGAATTAAAAATTCTTGTGGATGCCGAAAACTTACGTTCAACCGATGTACACCACTCAAGGTATCCTAAGTATGTATTTCCTGGAGGACGGACATGGGGAAACATAGCTTACGGAATCGGCGCCGCTAGCTTAAAATTTCCTCCATCGCAATCTGTGAGCCTAGTGGCGCAAGTATCAATAATTGGAACGAAGTCAGCGAATTTTCGTTACCTCCCAATATTCAGACAAAAATTAGCTACTTTTCGTTACCGGTAGACACCCTGATTATTCACATATCATTCCATAAATACGACACGACCTACGCTTTGTAATTCGTGGTGAAGAAGAATAGAACTATTTCTTATACAGTACGGTGAAAGTGACCAAACCAATCAACACATTAAAGAACCAACAAACGGTTATCCCAGATCCTTCATTCAACACAAGGAAATCGATAACGATCGATTAGGATTCAGGCAAATCAGGACGCATCTCGTAGTCCCTGTCAAAGACTGTAACGATCGGATGAATATAGTACTGAGCCATGTGTCGAATGTGAGCTGGTCACACAGCATGTATAGGCGGCATGCACAAGCTTGGTGTGGCGCGAATTTTAAAAAGAAGATATTGGTACTGAACCCTTGCAAAGAAGCATATGAGACTCAGTTTCGGGGGTGTAACGGTTCATATCGTAAGTTGTTGTCAAAGCGCTTCATAAACTTGCAGGGTAACATATAACAAAATAACATGCAGGAAAGAGTGAAGCCAGGGTTAAAAACAAATGAATTTAATAACAAATCACCATATTTACACTTAACAAATAAACAACAAAAACTCCCATCTTACTCCCACTTAATAAAAATGCCAAAACTAGGCGAAAATCTCTGGGGAGATTAATTACCTGGACCAAGTGTCCCTAAGATAAAATGCAAAAGTGACCATATATGCGTGTATGCCGTTCTACATGCATCACGATGTGTACTATGATTGCGTGATTCGTCTTCATCCAGAATGATCCTTCAGACAACGAATCCACATTTCTTAGAGCTAGACCGACACGGGGGAACACAACTACAATACTTAAAACTAAACCGACACTTCCTAAATCTAATATAAACAAACACAAAATTTCCGTGTGAAATTGGAATCAAATTGCCGTAGCAACATTTACTGCCTAAAAACTTAGGACTTCTCACACAAATCAACACAAGTATATTAACACATGACCAAATAAAAATACACAAATGACCGCCGTCATAATTTACAAATACTCTACCACTACACCGCACGGGTGTGACACACAAAAATTACATGAATCGAGTCATAAACAAAGCAATAGGCACACAGCCAACATTTACGTTAATAATACAATATTTTACCCATACAACGTACAACAAGCCGTTACACACATGGCGAACTCCCGATTAATTATGGCTTTAAAATAACCATCACAATGAACAGGTTTGCTACATGAAAGCTTACAGGGGTCAGTCAGACAAACAAGACTGCCTATCAAAAATAAGTCACAGGCAAAACGGGCGATTTGTGGAACTCTGCATGTCTGTCAACCCACGTGTCAAAATACCTCGACCTCCCAGGACATGGGGTCGAATCTCGAAGAATTGTGCCCCAAAGCACAATAATACGTGCGTGTGTGTCAGAAAAATATGGACAAGAAACAGCGGTCTCCCTGGAGCACCCTGTCTTTCCATCAACAATACAACAGCAGCAAAAATATGAGAGCGGTAGGACCTCTACCCCCTCCTCACGTAAAATCAACACACACTTGACACAGTAACACACACAATTACACGTATGGGTTTTGACAGACCCTGAAATAAAAAGACACAAATAATATCCACATGCTGGCGCCACCGTTCTATGCCGTGACTAGTCAACCTGAAAAGGACTCAAAAAAAATCTATCAAAATTAGAACGAAGGTGTTCTACAAATTACTTTTAAGTTGGTGCGCTGGGCAACCCTAATATGAATAATAACCTGTTCAGCAAATATCTTACAGTAATTTCCTCCCATTCCTATTTCAAATATTACGTTAATAAAGCACCATTTATCGAATGTAACGGATTCCGCATTTGCAAGGATAAAAATCACGCACGCACGTCGCGCGCATTACATATGACTCAAGAAAAACAAATATCTAACAAACACTTTGGCCACGCGCCAACAGACATTTAAAACATTGAGTGTCGGTGCAAAAAAAAACTCTAAACAACAAGAAAAGAAACATGACTATTTACAAAGTTCCCCGGCCAAATCTAACTACATAATTGAAATAATCCAATTTTAGTACATCACCGCTCTGCTGGTAGAACTAAGGCATCCTCCTCAACCCATTGCCCTATGGACAAATTAGCAATCCATAGTAGTCGTCTGCGTTGATCTGTTGAAGTTCATCCCAACTCCAAGCCACGTGCTGATCATCTTGGTGTCGACTCCTCGGCAGAAAAGTTCAATGTTAATTATTTTACCTATCTATAATCGCTTGCAGGTTACTCAGTTCACCCACAATTGTCCTAGTGCGATTAATAGCGAAGACTGGCCCTATATATTTCGCACACACGCACCATAAAACACATATAAAATACACTGCAAACTGTACATAAATATACACCTCGAGACCACGTCACTGGCTCGTTAACAAGTTTATGATCTTGGCTGCACTAGCAGTCGCTATCTCGCTCGGTATTTCCGTCCTGTACTCTGGACTTTCGCCTCGGTGAGCGCTAATTAGGGCGTTACAATACTTCCCCTTAGAGCTGAAATCGTCGTCTTGAAGTAAATGTTACAAGTTATCACGCACTGGCGTGAAATATTTAGCTCACACAATAAAGTTGATTCCAGAATTATAAAAAGTTATTCGAGCTTTAAAATTCGATAATGCAATCGCTGCGACTTTAGCTCCTCAGAGCTCCCAAATAAAATATGACTTAACCAAATTCAGAGCGTTAAAATCACGATATAAACTGGCGTGAATTAAGCCTCTCAAGGCTCCACAAATAATGACTTCTAATAATTTCGAGCGTCAAAAATCACAATTCAAACTGGCGTGAAGTCAGCCCCTCACGGCTCCACAACGAAATGACTTCTAATAATTTCGAGCGTCAAAAATCGCAATTCAAACTGGCGTGAAGTCAGCCCCTCACGGCTCCACAACGAAATGACCTAGAGTGGCGTCATGCCAAACTATTTATTAGAAACTGACAGGCCGGAGGGGTGGGGTTGGAATCGGATAAAAACTTCCAGAGTTTTTGTCTCACAAAGATGGGACTAGTGTCATTCTTCTTCAAATAATTCAAACGTCTCAAATTACTCGTGCGGAGATTAATCCGTTCGGCGGTTCTCTAGATATCCATTTCCGCGGGCTTTTTACGACTGACGCTGTCCACCGCGTGGTCTTGGCTTGGTCTCTTGTGATTGGCTGATTCAATCGTATGTTCGTTGCAAGTTCCTCGTGATCCTCCCTTTATACTTCCAATTTTGGTACAGTAGTTGCTCAATTTGGCCTTGAACCCGACTAATTCTAGCCATCCCCAAGAATAGCTACCAACTCAGCTCCTGTTACAATCGTTACGAAATGCTAGCCTCCCTTATATCCAAGTCGACTTCCTCAAATACCACCTGGGCCGTAATAATAATAATAATAAATATGAATACTTATTTATCGAAGATCAATAAGGGTTCATTTATCCTCAGCAAGGTTTTTGAAATTCGAAACAATTTATTGGTTTGGATTTCAAAATCAAAATCCACTGTAGTAACAACACATCTCTTTAAATCTCACTCAGCTGCTCGAGTGTACGCCCCTCTGACTCAATTAGTGTACTCTCCTTCTCACTGGAATGTCATTCATACTTCCTCACTAGGTCTCCCCCTTCTCCTCAAGTAGTTGCCACTCCCGTCGTCTCAGCTGCTCGTTGTTTACAAACAAAGTGCGTACTCTAGCGCTCCCCGTATATTTGAGTGTTGTCTCTCAAAATAAAATTTTGCAATACTGATTCTGCACACATCATCTTTCTTAGTCATCAAATGGTTCCCTTCTCATTCTTCTTATTCTTCTCCCATCTCCTTCTTCTCCCATCTTCTTCTTCTCCCGTCTTCTTCTCCTCCCATCTTCTTCTTCTCCCGTCTTCTTCTTCTCCCGTCTTCTTCTTCTCCCGTCTTCTTCTCCTCCCATCTTCTTCTTCTCCCGTCTTCTTCTTCTCCCGACTTCTTCTTCTCCCGTCTTCTTCTTCTCCCGTCTTCTTCTTCTCCCATCTTCTTCTTCTCCCATCTTCTTCTTCTCCCATCTTCTTCTTCTCCCGTCTTCTTCTCCTCCCGTCTTCTTCTTCTCCCATCTTCTTCTCCTCCCATCTTCTTCTTCTCCCGTCTTCTTCTTCTCCCGTCTTCTTCTTCTCCCATCTTCTTCTTCTCCCATCTTCTTCTCCCATCTTCTTCTTCTCCCGTCTTCTTCTCCTCCCGTCTTCTTCTTCTCCCATCTTCTTCTCCTCCCATCTTCTTCTTCTCCCGTCTTCTTCTTCTCCCGTCTTCTTCTTCTCCCATCTCCTTCTTCTCCCATCTTCTTCTTCTCCCATCTTCTTCTTCTCCCATCTCCTTCTTCTCCCATCTTCTTCTTCTCCCGTCTTCTTCTTCTCCCGTCTTCTTCTCCCATCTCCTTCTTCTCCCATCTTCTTCTCCTCCCATCTTCTTCTTCTCCCGTCTTCTTCTTCTCCCGTCTTCTTCTTCTCCCGTCTTCTTCTTCTCCCATCTTCTTCTTCTCCCGTCTCCTTCTTCTCCCATCTTCTTCTTCTCCCGTCTTCTTCTTCTCCCGTCTTCTTCTTCTCCCATCTTCTTCTCCTCCCATCTTCTTCTTCTCCCGTCTTCTTCTTCTCCCATCTTCTTCTCCTCCCGTCTTCTTCTTCTCCCGTCTTCTTCTCCTCCCGTCTTCTTCTTCTCCCGTCTTCTTCTTCTCCCATCTTATTCTTCTCCCATCTTCTTCTCCTCCCGTCTTCTTCTCCTCCCGTCTTATTCTTCTCCCATCTTCTTCTCCTCCCGTCTTCTTCTTCTCCCATCTTCTTCTTCTCCCATCTTCTTCTTCTCCCGTCTTCTTCTTCTCCCATCTTCTTCTCCTCCCATCTTCTTCTCCTCCCGTCTTATTCTTCTCCCATCTTCTTCTCCTCCCATCTTCTTCTCCTCCCATCTTCTTCTTCTCCCGTGTTCTTCTCCTCCCATCTTCTTCTTCTCCCGTCTTCTTCTTCTCCCGTCTTCTTCTTCTCCCGTCTTCTTCTTCTCCCGTCTTCTTCTTCTCCCGTCTTCTTCTTCTCCCGTCTTCTTCTTCTCCCATCTTCTTCTTCTCCCGTCTTCTTCTTCTCCCGTCTTCTTCTTCTCCCATCTTCTTCTCCTCCCGTCTTCTTCTCCTCCCGTCTTATTCTTCTCCCATCTTCTTCTTCTCCCGTCTTCTTCTTCTCCCGTCTTCTTCTTCTCCCATCTTCTTCTTCTCCCGTCTTCTTCTCCTCCCGTCTTCTTCTTCTCCCATCTTCTTCTCCTCCCATCTTCTTCTTCTCCCATCTTCTTCTTCTCCCATCTTCTTCTCCTCCCGTCTTCTTCTCCTCCCGTCTTCTTCTTCTCCCATCTTATTCTTCTCCCATCTTCTTCTCCTCCCGTCTTCTTCTCCTCCCGTCTTCTTCTTCTCCCATCTTCTTCTCCTCCCGTCTTCTTCTCCTCCCGTCTTATTCTTCTCCCATCTTCTTCTCCTCCCGTCTTATTCTTCTCCCATCTTCTTCTCCTCCCATCTTCTTCTTCTCCCGTCTTCTTCTCCTCCCGTCTTATTCTTCTCCCATCTTCTTCTCCTCCCGTCTTATTCTTCTCCCATCTTCTTCTCCTCCCATCTTCTTCTTCTCCCATCTTCTTCTCCTCCCGTCTTCTTCTTCTCCCCCTACCATATTTCCAGGCCCTTGCCCGAAACTTCGTCCCGCGAATTTCCTCTATTATTTTTCTGTTTTGGTTTGTCGGCTGGTCTCTTCCCTTCTTCACGGTGATGGTCTGGGCTCTGTCTGTTTGCCAAGGCACGCCCCCACTTCTCTTTCTCCGCTTCTTCAGTACTTAATTGATCCAAGTATTTACGTGATTCATTATATCGCTCGTCCCAGTTGTTTCGATAATCTCCCCTATTTTCTTGGCGATAGTCCCTGCCGTTATTCCATCTACCATCTCCATTTCTTCGGTAAGGTCTACCTTGTCTCTGGTTTCCCCTCCAATTCGTGTACTCCCGCTGGTACGTCCACTGATTGTTTTGATTTTGATTGTACTGATTGTATCTCCCGCGGTTATTCTGATAATTCTGATTGTTACTATGGAACGGGTTTCGGCCGTCAAAATCTTGTCTTCTTGGCGCGAATTGTGTCCCTGTGGACTGTGTCTTAATTTGGTTCCCCTGGCTGTTGTTACTTTGGAGTCCCTGAACTACCTCTGCCGTGTTGACACATTCCAGATTCCTTCTTCCTGTCTGTGGGCTCACCATACTCGTTTCGTCTAAGTGTCTGAGTAATTCTTCGGCTTGGACTGCGGTCTGAATGTTCCCTGCGACTAATAATTGTTGGATATGCATTGGGAGTTGTTTCCTGATGGTTAAAACCATATTTGACTCGCTAGGCGGGTCGTCAAAGTCCCTGAATTTTACCAATTGCTGACTGAAGAATTCTGAAAAACGGGTTGGATGCGTACTGTGATATTTGCGCGTGTAGAGGTCCATTCTCAACCCTTGTTGCAACGAGGGGCTCCAAAACTTCTTTAAAAATGCCTCGCGGAATTGAGCCATGTCTGTGAACGTGTACTTAAAGCTTAAAAACCAGGTTAGGCTGGGTCCTTCTAAAAATTTCTCCACCAGTCTTAATTGTTTCTCCGGGCCGATGTGCTGGTCATTAAAGTAATCCGTTAATTGTCGTAGAAATGCTTTGGGAGTGGTTCCTGAATGTTCCTTAAACTTATCGGGCTTAAAATCATTACCCCGAATGACTTGGATGACTTGGGCTGGTGCCAAGTTCGGTTGCGGTGTTGAAGTCTCCCCCCTGTATTGCTGGAATGCATTACTCGTTAGTCTGGGACTTTGACCCCGGCTCGTATCCTCAGCCAACTTCAAACCTGCAGGACTTCCAATACTCGTTTGCTTCTCCGGTATGTTTTCAGTCGAAAATAATGTCGCATTCTCTAAAGATCTAATCTCGTTTTTTATGATTAACTCTGAGTGTTCCTGTAATTTTGACTTGATATTTTCCTCCAATTCCTGCATTCTTGAACTGTGTTCCCCCAAGCGTTTTAAAATTGTCAAGCGGTCTTCTTTATTTGCGTGAGCCTGCTGGTCCCAATCTCGCCGGATCCTACTTTTCAAGCTATTAATTTTCTCCTCGTTCTTTTCCTGATTTTTCTCTAGCTCATCACGTATCTGTTCTTGCGTTTTTACTAGTTGTTCCCCCACCTCTTCTCTTATGATCTCTTGTGTTTTTATTAGCTGTTCTCCCAGATTATCCCGAGTCTTGACGAGCTGCTCTCCTACTTCTTGTCTTATGACCTCTTGTGTGTTTATTAGCTGGCCTTCCATCTCTTTTCTTATGATTTCTTGTGTTATGCCTAATTGCTCCTCTAAATTCTCCCGCAAGTGTATCCGTTCGGTTTCAGCCTTAACCTCGACTTTATTAATTTCCTTTATTAACTCCAGCACGTTACTGTCTACCGAATTAATTTGCTGCTGTAGTTTCTCTTGGGGTTTCTTCATTCCCGCGGTGTTACTGACACATGCTGCCTCTATCTGTTTGAGTTTATCTGCCACCATCTCGTCAAATTTTACTAATTTGTTATCAAATTTCGCCTCCAACTTCTTAATTTCCCCTAACTGTTTGACGTTGTTCTCAGCAACCTCGCCTGCCAGTTTCTCTACTTTTTTAACGCTCTGAAAATGTCATTAGTGATTTTTCCTAATTGTTCGGTTTGTGCCGTTTGTGTTACCGCCTGTTCCGGCAATTTGTGGTTTAGTTCATTTAATTGTTTGTCCGTGTCTAATTTCTGGACTTCTAACTGGACCGAAAGATTACCGCTCATGTCATGTAATTGTTTTTCACAGTCTATCTTCTGCGCTTGTAACTGGACCGAAATATTACCGCTCATGTCATTTAATTGTTCCTCTGTTTTTGCGGACATCTGTTCTAATTGTTTTTCACTATGCTCCCGCTGAGCTCCTAATTGTTCTTTTAATTGTTTTTCCGTCTTTACGGACATTTGGATCGACATCTGTTCCAACAATGACTTAATCTCGTCAACACTCGCCATATCACACACAAAAAAATATTCAGAGAAAACAGGGTTATGGGCTAAGGTTTCAGCCATATACGCACATACATGTCACACATTTAAATATTACTGGCTCTAATTTAATGAAACTTTCAGTAACAAAATTTACTGAATACAATGACGCTTATTCCCAAACAACAAAATAACCCCTAGTGATCTGCTTTTAAATTCCTAACCAACAGAATTTACGAAACACCAATTAACCGAAGTCAATTAAATATCAAATATAAGGCAACATCTTCCTGCTTTGACTGAGTTCAATAATAATGCAAATTTCTAATTTTAATGCCGGGCGCCATAACAAGTTTATAACAAATACACTATCAAATTCTAACCTTGTTCAATATCTCTAACTTTAGGAACTCAGTGATTTTACTAATGCACATGGCGGAACAACATCGCCTCAATTTACTGAATTTACATGTCCGCTTGGCCTGGCATCATTTCTCAACGAAATAAATATGAGGTCAGCGAAGCAACAACAACAACAACCCCACTTGGGCAGCCATTTTTGTTTTATGAACCCTTGCAAAGAAGCATATGAGACTCAGTTTCGGGGGGTGTAACGGTTCATATCGTAAGTTGTTGTCAAAGCGCTTCATAAACTTGCAGGGTAACATATAACAAAATAACATGCAGGAAAGAGTGAAGCCAGGGTTAAAAACAAATGAATTTAATAACAAATCACCATATTTACACTTAACAAATAAACAACAAAAACTCCCATCTTACTCCCACTTAATAAAAATGCCAAAACTAGGCGAAAATCTCTGGAGAGATTAATTACCTGGACCAAGTGTCCCTAAGATAAAATGCAAAAGTGACCATATATGCGTGTATGCCGTTCTACATGCATCACGATGTGTACTATGAATGCGTGATTCGTCATCATCCAGAATGATCCTTCAGACAACGAATCCACATTTCTTAGAGCTAGACCGACACGGGGGAACACAACTACAATACTTAAAACTAAACCGACACTTCCTAAATCTAATATAAACAAACACAAAATTTCCGTGTGAAATTGGAATCAAATTGCCGTAGCAACATTTACTGCCTAAAAACTTAGGACTTCTCACACAAATCAACACAAGTATATTAACACATGACCAAATAAAAATACACAAATGACCGCCGTCATAATTTACAAATACTCTACCACTGCACCGCACGGGTGTGACACACAAAAATTACATGAATCGAGTCATAAACAAAGCAAAAGGCACACAGCCAACATTTACGTTAATAATACAATATTTTACCCATACAACGTACAATAAGCCGTTACACACATGGCGAACTCCCGATTAATTATGGCTTTAAAATAACCATCACAATGAACAGGTTTGCTACATGAAAGCTTACAGGGGTCAGTCGGACAAACAAGACTGCCTATCAAAAATAAGTCACAGGCAAAACGGGCGATTTGTGGAACTCTGCATGTCTGTCAACCCACGTGTCAAAATACCTCGACCTCCCAGGACATGGGGTCGAATCTCGAAGAAGTGTGCCCCAAAGCACAATAATACGTGTGTGTGTGTCAGAAAAATATAGACAAGAAACAGCGGTCTCCCTGGAGCACCCTGTCTTTCCATCAACAATACAACAGCAGCAAAAATATGAGAGCGGTAGGACCTCTACCCCCTCCTCACGTAAAATCAACACACACTTGACACAGTAACACACACAATTACACGTATGGGTTTTGACAGACCCTGAAATAAAAAGACACAAATAATATCCACATGCTGGCGCCACCGTTCTATGCCGTGACTAGTCACCTGAAAAGGACTCAAAAAAAATCTATCAAAATTAGAACGAAGGTGTTCTACAAATTACTTTTAAGTTGGTGCGCTGGGCAACCCTAATATGAATAATAACCTGTTCAGCAAATATCTTACAGTAATTTCCTCCCATTCCTATTTCAAATATTACGTTAATAAAGCACCATTTATCGAATGTAACGGGTTCCGCATTTGCAAGGATAAAAATCACGCACGCACGTCGCGCGCATTACATATGACTCAAGAAAAACAAATATCTAACAAACACTTTGGCCACGCGCCAACAGACATTTAAAACATTGAGTGTCGGTGCAAAAAAAAACTCTAAACAACAAGAAAAGAAACATGACTATTTACAAAGTTCCCCGGCCAAATCTAACTACATAATTGAAATAATCCAATTTTAGTACATCACCGCTCTGCTGGTAGAACTAAGGCATCCTCCTCAACCCATTGCCCTATGGACAAATTAGCAATCCATAGTAGTCGTCTGCGTTGATCTGTTGAAGTTCATCCCAACTCCAAGCCACGTGCTGATCATCTTGGTGTCGACTCCTCGGCGGAAAAGTTCAATGTTAATTATTTTACCTATCTATAATCGCTTGCAGGTTACTCAGTTCACCCACAATTGTCCTAGTGCGATTAATAGCGAAGACTGGCCCTATATATTTCGCACACACGCACCATAAAACACATATAAAATACACTGCAAACTGTACATAAATATACACCTCGAGACCACGTCACTGGCTCGTTAACAAGTTTATGATCTTGGCTGCACTAGCAGTCGCTATCTCGCTCGGTATTTCCGTCCTGTACTCTGGACTTTCGCTCCGGTGAGCGCTAATTAGGGCGTTACAATACTTCCCCTTAGAGCTGAAATCGTCGTCTTAAAGTAAATGTTACAAGTTATCACGCACTGGCGTGAAATATTTAGCTCACACAATAAAGTTGATTCCAGAATTATAAAAAGTTATTCGAGCTTTAAAATTCGATAATGCAATCGCTGCGACTTTAGCTCCTCAGAGCTCCCAAATAAAATATGACTTAACCAAATTCAGAGCGTTAAAATCACGATATAAACTGGCGTGAATTAAGCCTCTCAAGGCTCCACAAATAATGACTTCTTATAATTTCGAGCGTCAAAAATCACAATTCAAACTGGCGTGAAGTCAGCCCCTCACGGCTCCACAACGAAATGACTTCTAATAATTTCGAGCGTCAAAAATCACAATTCAAACTGGCGTGAAGTCAGCCCCTCACGGCTCCACAACGAAATGACCTAGAGTGGCGTCATGCCAAACTATTTATTAGAAACTGACAGGCCGGAGGGGTGGGGTTGGAATCGGATAAAAACTTCCAGAGTTTTTGTCTCACAAAGATGGGACTAGTGTCATTCTTCTTCAAATAATTCAAACGTCTCAAATTACTCGTGCGGAGATTAATCCGTTCGGCGGTTCTCTAGATATCCATTTCCGCGGGCTTTTTACGACTGACGCTGTCCACCGCGTGGTCTTGGCTTGGTCTCTTGTGATTGGCTGATTCAATCGTATGTTCGTTGCAAGTTCCTCGTGATCCTCCCTTTATACTTCCAATTTTGGTACAGTTGTTGCTCAATTTGGCCTTGAACCCGACTAACTCTAGCCATCCCCAAGAATAGCTACCAACTCAGCTCCTGTTGCAATCGTTACGGAATGCTAGCCTCCCTTATATCCATGTCGACTCCCTCAAATACCGCCTGGGCCGTAATAATATTAATAATAAATATGAATACTTATTTATCGAAGATCAATAAGGGTTCAGTACGTAAATCCGCAAAACCGTACAACGCACTGCATTTCCATAAATTTTACGGATAAAACGGTAAAGTTGGCAGGTATGCATTAGTGTACTTTATAACCCGCCCTACTCATAATGACTGTCAAAAAGCCGACATTGACAGTAATTATCAACACCACTGGGGTTTGGTTAGGAAAAGGATAGTCAGACAATGGCATCCTTGAATAGCGAATTACACTGGTATCAACCTATGAGTTAGGGGTCCTGTAAATACTGCGTGGTAAGTTATCAAACTACTGATTGATCCGGTGAGAAAATCCCATTACATCAATGACATTGATGTAGATGACATCAAGGACACTTACCATCACCATGCCTTCTTTTCCGCAATGGGATTGGTGCTTTGGGGGAACCTTAAACAAAGGAATGAGTAGTGTTAAATAATGCAAAAGCATCTGAAAGTACATTTCAATGTATTTCACTTATACAATCACTGTTCTAATGACACGTATGACTAAGGAAGAATGTGGTTGATATCAAAAGATTTTTCTATGATAACTCTATAAACTTACAAGTTAGTGAAGTTCCTTCTTCATGGGCACTTTCATCAGGCTGTCCACCTACCGGCACCAGAGGGAGTCCTACATAGCAAGTGAGAGAACATACAAATACTATGAATAAGAAACCAAGATGGTGACACTTCACTTATATAATTCATCCACAAATCCTATGTCATTAACAATTATGCACAATTCTCCTCACCTTCCACTTCACCAGTGTTTGCATTGAATGTTGATTTTGGGGTGGCTGAGGACAACATTTCAGATGAAATCAAAACATTGGGTGGCATCGCCAGTGGCACAAATGTAATATTTTCTGGTGCTAGACCTGCAAGGGCAGAGTGATTATGAGATGAGGATTCATGACATACCGTAAATATAAAACAAACCTAGCCTAGAATAAAAAGAATGGAGACCAAAACACCAACAAACTTATGTACTAATGTATTCATTATGCGAAATGAAACTCAAGGCCATTTCAGCAGACACTATTCTGCATAACAGAAATGCACAAGGCAATGATTACCTTCTGCCGGACTGTCGAAGGAGTCTTCAACTATAATTTCGGACTCCACGATTAAAGAGTTCCCTGAAAGGAATATAAAATACCGTTGTTATAATCTAATGCCACTTCATCAAACACTATTCTGCAAAACAGAAATGCACAAGGCAATGATTACCTTCAGCCGAAATGTCCAAGGAGTCTTCAACTACAATTTCAGACTCCACGATCAAAGAGTTCCCTGAAATGAATATAAATTACAGTCATTAGAATCTAATGCCATTTCGTCAAACTCTATTCTGCATCAAATAAATGCACAAGGCAATGATTACCTTCAGCCGAAATGTCCAAGGAGTCTTCAACTATAATTTCGGACTCCACGATTAAAGAGTTCCTTAAAAGGAATATAAAATACCGCTGTTATAATCTAATGCCACTTCATCAAACACTATTCTGCAAAACAGAAATGCACAAGGCAATGCTTACCTTCAGCCGAAATGTCCAAGGAGTCTTCAACTACAATTTCAGACTGCACGATCAAAGAGTTCCCTGAAATGAATATAAATTAAGCCATTAGAATCTAATGCAATTTCATCAAACTCTATTCTGCATCAAATAAACGCTCAAGGCAATGATTACCTTCAGCCGAAATGTCCAAGGAGTCCTCAACTATAATTTCAGACTCCACGATCAAAGAGTACCCTGAAATGAATATAAATTAAGCCATTAGAATCTAATGCAATTTCATCAAACTCTATTCTGCATCAAATAAACGCTCAAGGCAATGATTACCTTCAGCCGAAATGTCCAAGGAGTCCTCAACTATAATTTCAGACTCCACGATCAAAGAGTTCCCTGAAATGAATATAAATTACAGTCAATAGAATCCAATGCCATTTCAACAAACTCTATTCTGCATCAAATAAATGCACAAGGCAATGATTACCTTCAGCCGAAATGTCCAAGGAGTCTTCAACTATAATTTCGGACTCCACGATCAAAGAGTTCTCTGAAATGAATGTAAAATACCGTTGTTATAATCTAATGCCACATCATCAAACACTATTCTGCATAACAGAAATGCACAAGGCAAAGATTACCATCTGCCAGAGGGCCCAAGGAGTCCTCGGCTATAATTTCGGACTCCACGATCAAAGAGTTCCCTGAAATGAATATAAATTACAGCCATTAGAATCTAATGCCATTTCATCAAACTCTATTCTGCATCAAATAAACCCACAAGGCAATGATTACCTTCAGCCGAAATGTCCAAGGAGTCCTCAAGTATAATTTCTGATGCCACGTTCAAGGAGTTCTCTGAAATGAATATAAAATGCTGTTGTTATAATCTAATGCCACTTCATCAAACACTATTCTGCATAACAGAAATGCACAAGGCAATGATTACCTTCAGCCGGACTGCCCAAGGAGTCCTCAGCTATAATTTCGGACTCCACGATCAAAGAGTTCCCTGAAATGAATATAAATTACAGCCATTAGAATCTAATGCCATTTCATCAAACTCTATTCTGCATCAAATAAACGCACAAGGCAATGATTACCTTCAGCCGAAATGTCCAAGGAGTCCTCAAGTATAATTTCTGATGCCACGCTCAAGGAGTTCCCTGAAATGAATATAAAATGCTGTTGTTATAATCTAATGCCACTTCATCAAACATTATTCTGCATAACAGAAATGCACAAGGCAATGATTACCTTCAGCCGGACTGCCCAAGGAGTCCTCAGCTATAATTTCAGACTCCACGATCAAAGAGTTCCCTGAAATGAATATAAATTACAGTCAATAGAATCTAATGCCATTTCATCAAACTCTATTCTGCATGAAATAAATGCACAAGGCAATGATTACCTTCAGACGAAATGTCCAAGGAATCCTCAAGTATAATTTCTGATGCCAAGCTAAAGGAGTTCCCTGAAATGAAAATAAAATACCGTTGTTATAATCTAACGCCACTTCGTCAAACACTATTCTGCAAAACAGAAATGCACAAGGCAATGATTACCATCTGCCAGACTGCCCGAGGAGTCCTCGGCTATAATTTCGGACTCTACGATCGAGGAGTTCCCTGAAATGAATATAAAATGCTGTTGTTATAATCTAATGCTACTTCATCAAACACTATTCTGCAAAACAGAAATGCACAAGTCAATGATTACCTTCAGCCGGACTGCCCGAGGAGTCCTCGGCTATAATTTCGGACTCTACGATCGAGGAGTTCCCTGAAATGAATATAAAATGCTGTTGTTATAATCTAATGCTACTTCATCAAACACTATTCTGCAAAACAGAAATGCACAAGTCAATGATTAACTTCAGCCGAAAAGTCCAAGGAGTCCTCAAGTATAATTTCTGATGCCACGCTCAAGGAGTTCCCTGAAATGAATATAAATAGTTAAAATTACTAGTAGACTGTGCAGGCAAATGACCTCGCCGTTCTGCCCCTTAAAACCACCACGACCATCATCATCATCATGGAATCCAAAGCTCGAGGAATATAATACATGTGTTGTATAAAGCTACAGGGCATGCAATTAATGTGCCAGCATACCCTGTCCATGTTCACTTCACCTCCACCATTTATTGAACTGCAAATTTCTACTAGTGATAATGAACACAAATCAAAATAATCAATCTATTAACCTCTTCAATAATGCATGCACTACATCCAAAGGAAGGTGCAGGAGGACTAGTTCTGCTCGGTTCACTTAACTTTACATCACAGGGTATCTCCTTCCTCATCATTGCTACATGCACAATTCCTTACATTTACAATGATATTCACCATGCAACAAAGGACTGAATTTATTACAGATATTCAAATTTAGAGGTCCAACATGCATTTACTGTAATATCCTCGTGATGAGTATACCATTGCCAGTGTGATGTACTAGTTGTTTGAGGTAGGATTTCCACAAGTAAAACTGCACAGTAATTTGTTTAGCCTAACACGTATAAGCTAGTGGAAACTGCGGTGCCAATGAAAGGTCAGCGTGAGTTGCAAATAACCCTCAGTTCCCATTTTGGTCAGCAGCAATTGCATCTCAATTAAACAAACTGGAATCTCACCTTTAAGTGTTTGGTTACACACTCTGGTTACATGTACTTAATACAGCAATGTTTAGCTGAGGGAAATATCCACTGTCAACTGCATATCACACGAGTAATGGTTTGTAGTACATAACTCATCCACACATCTTACTACAGTAGAGTTTCGCAAACTCGGCACTCGGTAACCCGGCACTCCGGATTTCTCGGCCACCCTGACAGGAGAAAAAACATCATGATTTATGGTATATTGGCTTTCACGGCCGGTGAAATAAAACTCAGCAATTCTTCAAGGTTTGTGCCGTGTCTTGTGTGGGGTTTCACCTAGGACACCAAGCTAGGCTCATCGGCGGGCTCTTGGTGTCCCCGCCCGGACCCCCACAGGAGTGACGAACTGCGCGCCACCTCCCTTTATATAAGGTGCAACTGCACCACTTGACTACGAGAACTAAAAGTTCAAGCAGCCTTAACCTCGCTATGAAGGCTTCCAAAAAGATGGTATATTGGCTTTCACGGCCGGTGAATTAAAACTCAGCAATTCTTCTAGGTTTGTGCCGTGTCTTGTGTGGGTTTCGCCTAGGACACCAAGCTAGGCTCATCGGCGGGCTCTTGGTGTCCCCCCCCCCCGGACCCCCACAGGAGTGACGAACTGCGCGCCACCTCCCTTTATATATGGTGCAACTGCACCACTTGACTACGAGAACTAAAAGTTCAAGCAACCTTAACCTCCCTATGAAGGCTTCCAAAAAGATGGTATATTGGCTTTCACGGCCGGTGAATTAAAACTCAGCAATTCTTCTAGGTTTGTGCCCTGTCTTGTGTGGGGTTTCGCCTAGGACACCAAGCTAGGCTCATCGGCGGGCTCTTGGTGTCCCCGCCTGGACCCCCACAGGAGTGACGAACTGCGCGCCACCTCCCTTTATATAAGGTGCAACTGCACCACTTGACTACGAGAACTAAAAGTTCAAGCAGCCTTAACCTCCCTATGAAGGCTTCCAAAAAGATGGTATATTGGCTTTCACGGCCGGTGAATTAAAACTCAGCAATTATTCTAGGTTTGTGCCGTGTCTTGTGTGGGGTTTTGCCTAGGACACCAAACTAGGCTCATCGGCGGGCTCTTGGTGTCCCCGCCCGGACCCTCAAAGGAGTGACGAACTGCGCGCCACCTCCCTTTATATAAGGTGCAACTGCACCACATGACTACGAGAACCAAAAGTTCAAGCAGCCTTAACCTCCCTATGAAGGCTTCCAAAAAGATGGTATATTGGCTTTCACGGCCGGTGAATTGAAACTCAGCAATTCTTCTAGGTTTATGCCGTGTCTTGTGTGGGGTTTTGCCTAGGACACCAAGCTAGGCTCATCGGCGGGCTCTTGGTGTCCCCGCCCGGACCCCCACAGGAGTGACGAACTGCGCGCCACCTCCCTTTATATAAGGTGCAACTGCACCACTTGACTACGAGAACTAAAAGTTTAAGCAGCCTTAACCTCCCTATGAAGGCTTCCAAAAAGATGGTATATTGGCTTTCACGGCCGGTGAATTAAAACTCAGCAATTCTTCAAGGTTTGTGCCGTGTCTTGTGTGGGGTTTCGCCTAGGACACCAAGCTAGGCTCATCGGCGGGCTCTTGGTGTCCCCGCCCGGTCCCCCACAGGAGTGACAAACTGCGCGCCGCCTCCCTTTATATAAGGTGCAACCGCACCACTTGACTACGAGAACTAAAAGTTCAAGCAGCCTTAACCTCCCTATGAAGGCTTCCAAAAAGATGGTATATTGGCTTTCACGGCCGGTGAATTAAAACTCAGCAATTCTTCTATGTTTGTGCCGAGTCTTGTGTGGGGTTTCGCCTAGGACACCAAGCTGGGCTCATCGGCGGGCTCTTGGTGTCCCCGCCCGGAACCCCACAGGAGTGACGAACTGCGCGCCACCTCCCTTTATATAAGGTGCAACTGCACCACGTGACTACGAGAACTAAAAGTTCAAGCAGCCTTAACCTCCCTATGAAAGCATCAAAAAAGATGGTATATTGACTTTCACGGCCGGTGAATTCAAACTCAGCAATTCTTCTAGGTTTGTGCCGTGTCTTGTGTGGGGTTTCGCCTAGGACACCAAGCTAGGCTCATCGGCGGGCTCTTGGTGTCCCCGCCCGGACCCCCACAGGAGTGACGAACTGCGCGCCACCTCCCTTTATATAAGGTGCAACTGCACCACTTGACTACGAGAACTAAAAGTTCAAGCAGCCTTAACCTCCCTATGAAGGCTTCCAAAAATATGGTTTATTGTCTTTCACGGCCGGTGAATTAAAACTCAGCAATTCTTCTAGGTTTGTGCCCTGTCTTGTGTGGGGTTTCGCCTAGGACACCAAGCTAGGCTCATCGGCGGGCTCTTGGTGTCCCCGCCCGGACCCCCACAGGAGTGACGAACTGCGCGCCACCTCCCTTTATATAAGGTGCAACTGCACCACTTGACTACGAGAACTAAAAGTTCAAGCAGCCTTAACCTCCCTATGAAGGCTTCCAAAAAGATGGTATATTGGCTTTCATGGCCGGTGAATTAAAACTCAGCAATTCTTCTAGGTTTGTGCCGTGTCTTGTGTGGGGTTTCGCCTAGGACACCAAGCTAGGCTCATCGGCGGGCTCTTGGTGACCCCGCCCGGACCCCCACAGGAGTGACGAACTGCGCGCCACCTCCCTTTATATAAGGTGCAACTGCACCACTTGACTACGAGAACTAAAAGTTCAAGCAGCCTTAACCTCCCTATGAAGGCTTCCAAAAAGATGGTATATTGGCTTTCACGGCCGGTGAATTAAAACTCAGCAATTCCTCTAGGTTTTGTGCCGTGTCTTGTGTGGGGTTTCGCCTAGGACACCAAGCTAGGCTCATCGGCGGGCTCTTGGTGTCCCCGCCCGGACCCCCACAGGAGGCGAACTGCGCGCCACCTCCCGTTATATAAGGTGCAACTGCACCACTTGACTACGAGAACTAAAAGTTCAAGCAGCCTTAACCTCCCTATGAAGGCTTCGAAAAAGATGGTATATTGGCTTTCACGGCCGGTGAATTAAAACACAGCAATTCTTCTAGGTTTGTGCCGTGTCTTGTATGGGGTTTCGCCTAGGACACCAAGCTAGGCTCATCGGCGGGCTCTTGGTGTCCCCGCCCGGACCCCCACAGGAGTGACGAACTGCGCGCCACCTCCCTTTATATAAGGTGCAACTGCACCACTTGACCACGAGAACTAAAAGTTCAAGCAGCCTTAACCTCCCTATGAAGGCTTCCAAAAAGATGGTATATTGGCTTTCACGGCCGGTATATTAAAACTCAGCAATTCTTCTAGGTTTTTGCCGTGTCTTGTGTGGCGTTTCGCCTAGGACACCAAGCAAGGCTCATCGGCGGGCTCTTGGTGTCCCCGCCCGGACCCCCAAAGGAGTGACGAACTGCGCGCCACCTCCCTTTATATAAGGTGCAACTGCACCACTGAGCCTAGCTTGGTGTCCTAGGCGAAACCCCACACAAGACACGGCACAAACCTAGAAGAATTACTGAGTTTTAATTCACCGGCCGTGAAAGCCAATATACCATCTTTTTGGAAGCCTTCATAGGGAGGTTAAGGCTGCTTGAACTTTTAGTTCTCGTAGTCAAGTGGTGCAGTTGCACCTTGTATAAAGGGAGGTGGCGCGCAGTTCGTCACTCCTGTGGGGGTCCGGGCGGGGACACCAAGAGCCCGCCGATGAGCCTAGCTTGGTGTCCTAGGCGAAACCCCACACAAGACACGGCACAAACCTAGAAGAATTGCTGAGTTTTAATTCACCGGCCGTGAAAGCCAATATACCATCTTTTTGGAAGCCTTCATAGGGAGGTTAAGGCTGCTTGAACTTTTAGTTCTCGTAGTCGTGCAGTTGCACCTTATATAAAGGGAGGTGGCGCGCAGTTCGTCACTCCTGTGGGGGTCCGGGCGGGGACACCAAGAGCCCGCCGATGAGCCTAGCTTGGTGTCCTAGGCGAAACCCCACACAAGACACGGCACAAACCTAGAAGAATTGCTGAGTTTTAATTCACCGGCCATGAAAGCCAATATACCATCTTTTGGAAGCCTTCATAGGGAGGTTAAGGCTGCTTGAACTTTTAGTTCTCGTAGTCAAGTGGTGCAGTTGCACCTTATATAAATGGAGGTGGCGCGCAGTTTGTCACTCCTGTGGGGTCCGGGCGGGGACACCAAGAGACCGCCGATGAGCCTAGCTTGGTGTCCTAGGCGAAACCCCCGTAAGACACGGCAAAAAACAAGAAGAATTGCTGAGTTTTAATTCACCGGCCGTGAAAGCCAATATACCTTCTTTTTGGAAGCCTTCATAGGGAGGTTAAGGCTGCTTTAACTTTTAGTTCTCGTAGTCAAGTGGTGCAGTTGCACCTTATATAAAGGGAGGTGGCGCGCAGTTCGTCACTCCTGTGGGGGTCCGGGCGGGGACACCAAGAGCCCGCCGATGAGCCTAGCTTGGTGTCCTAGGCGAAACCCCACACAAGACACGGCACAAACCTAGAAGAATTGCTGAGTTTTAATTCACCGGCCGTGAAAGCCAATTTACCATCTTTTTGGAAGCCTTCATAGGGAGGTTAAGGCTGCTTGAACTTTTAGTTCTCGTAGTCAAGTGGTGCAGTTGCACCTTATATAAAGGGAGGTGGCGCGCAGTTCGTCACTCCTGTGGGGGTCCGGGCGGGGACACCAAGAGCCCGCCGATGAGCCTAGCTTGGTGTCCTAGGCGAGACTCCACACAAGACACGGCACAAACCTAGAAGAATTGCTGAGTTTTAATTCACCGGCCGTGAAAGCCAATATACCATCTTTTTGGAAGCCTACATAGGGAGGTTAAGGCTGCTTGAACTTTAATTCTCGTAGTCAAGTGGTGCAGTTGCACCTTATATAAAGGGAGGTGGCGCGCAGTTCGTCACTCCTGTGGGGGTCCGGGCGGGGACACCAAGAGCCCGCCGATGAGCCTAGCTTGGTGTCCTAGGCGAAACCCCTCACAAGACACGGCACAAACCTTGAAGAATTGCTGAGTTGTAATTCACCGGCAGTGAAAGCCAATATACCATCTTTTTGGAAGCCTTCATAGGGAGGTTAAGGCTGCTTGAACTTTTAGTTCTCGTAGTCAAGTGGTGCAGTTGCAACTTATATAAAGGGAGGTGGCGCGAAATTCGTCACTCCTGTGGGGGTCCGGGCAGGGACACCAAGAGCCCGCCGATGAGCCTAGCTTGGTGTCCTAGGCGAAACCCCACACTAGACACGGCACAAACCTAGAAGAATTGCTGAGTTTTAATTCACCGGCCGTGAAAGCCAATATACCATCTTTTTGGAGCCTTCATAGCGAGGTTAAGGCTGCTTGAACTTTTAGTTCTCGTAGTCAAGTGGTGCAGTTGCACCTTATATAAAGGGAGGTGGCGCGCAGTTCGTCACTCCTGTGGGGGTCCGGGCGGGGACACCAAGAGCCCGCCGATGAGCCTAGCTTGGTGTCCTAGGCGAAACCCCACACAAGGCACGGCACAAACCTAGAAGAATTGCTGAGTTTTAATTCACCGGCCGTGAAAGCCAATATACCATCCTTTTGGAAGCCTTCATAGGGATGTTAAGGCTGCTTGAACTTTTAGTTCTCGTAGTCAAGTGGTGCAGTTGCACCTTATATAAAGGGAGGTGGCGCGCAGTTCGTCACTCCTGTGGGGGTCCGGGCGGTGACACCAAGAGCCCGCCGATGAGCCTAGCTTGGTGTCCTAGGCGAAACCCCACACAAGTCACGGCACAAACCTAGAAGGATTGCTGAGTTTTAATTCACCGGCCGTGAAAGCCAATATACCATCTTTTTGGAAGCCTTCATAGGGAGGTTAAGGCTGCTTGAAGTTTTAGTTCTCGTAGTCAAGTGGTGCAGTTGCACCTTATATAAAGGGAGGTGGCGCGCAGTTCGTCACTCCTGTGGGGGTCCGGGCGGGGACACCAAGAGCCCGCCGATGGGCCTAGCTTGGTGTCCTAGGCGAAACCCCACACAAGACACGGCACAAACCTAGAAGAATTGCTGAGTTTTAATTCATCGGCCGTGAAAGCCAATATACCATCTTTTTGAAGCCTTCATAGGGAGGATAAGGCTGCTTGAACTTTTAGTTCTCGTAGTCAGGTGGTGCAGTTGCACCTTATATAACGGGAGGTGGCGCGCAGTTCGTCACTCCTGTGGGGGTCCGGGCGGGGACACCTAGAGCCCGCCGATAAGCCTAGCTTGGTGTCCTAGGCGAAACCCCACACAAGACACGGCACAAACCTAGAAGAATTGCTGAGTTTTAATTCACCGGCCGTGAAAGCCAATATACCATCTTTCTGGAAGCCTTCATAGGGAGGTTAAGGTTGCTTGAACTTTTAGTTCTCGTAGTCAAGTGGTGCAGTTGCACCTTATATAAAGGGAGGTGGCGCGCAGTTCGTCACTCCTGTGGGGGTCCGGGCGGGGACACCAAGAGCCCGCCGATGAGCCTAGCTTGGTGTCCTAGGCGAAACCCCACACAAGACACGGCACAAACCTAGAAGAATTGCTGCGTTTTAATTCACCGACCGTGAAAGCCAATATACCATCTTTTTGGAAGCCTTCATAGGGAGGTTAAGGCTGCTTGAACTTTTAGTTCTCGTAGTCAAGTGGTGCAGTTGCACCTTATATAAAGGGAGGTGGCGCGCAGTTCGTCACTCCTGTGGGGGTCCGGGCGGGGACACCAAGAGCCCGCCGATGAGCCTGGCTTTGTGTCCTAGGCGAAACCCCACACAAGACACGGCACTAACCTAGAAGAATTGCTGAATCATGATTTATGTTTGTTGTTATGTTTCCGCACAGAGCGTTATTATGTTTTCTTTCGTCTAGTTTTTGTACGTTTCCGTTTATAATTTACAGTAATTGTTTTCGTTGATTTTTATGCAGTACTGTAGTACAGTACTGAACTATATATTCAAGTACAGTTCTTGTAGTGGTTTAATCGTTTTAAATTTCTTCTCTTTAACACATTTCACGATAACCCGGCATTTTCGCGAACTTGGCCTCCCTTCGGTCCACTTAGGCTCAGTTTGCGAGACTCTAATGTACAACTCTTAGATATAACTCCAAATACTAATAAAAGGTACAGTATAGAGCTGAAGCCAAGACAAGAAACGGAAGATAATACAGGAATCATGGAAATAAAACACAACACATATCGAACAGAGAAGAGCTACATAAATGTTGACTTGTCTGGTCTTCACACTAAAATTAGAAGGTAGAATTCTTCTGACATCTACTGAGTACTGACAGAAAAAGAAATAAATGAGAAGATAGAACAGTAGAATGATTGGATAGATATGATCTGAACTGAAACAAATTCCGATCATAGATACAGAAGACCTGGTTACCACTTGAAGGTTTGTATAACACCATACTTGGGAGGAAATCTACTCAGGGGTTTATGCAGGTTATGTGTAACTTCTGAGTTAGGTGCCACCATCTGAAATGTAAAAAAAGACCCATGTCTCATTATTAGAGTATAACTCATAGTATTGAATACACACTCAACAACCTTTCTCACATGTCTATGTATGTTCAGTGTAACCAAATAAATGATAGGAATAGGCATTAGGTTATATGTTAATTAGGAATTCAACAGAAACAAATCCAGATCATGTGTTATATGTTAAGAATACAATGACGAACCTAGCATTGATGTAATTAGTGATTTCACACAGCGATTCCATGCTACAAGACCTTCAAGACGTCCCATGGCCATGTGGACTGCTGTGCATGGCAGTTGGGGAAACCATATTGGAATCGTTAGCGTCCACATGACATACCCATGCCATTGTATTCATAACCTGTATTGCAAAGGATGGTGAAATGGCAATACCTGGCTATGCCATCCCAAGATTACTATTACACCATACTACCATAATCCAAACAAAATGTATACAGGGGCCTATGAATGTAGTGACTGGTAATCGTGATGTTCCATCCCTTCAAACAACCATCACCGCAGAATATGTGTTGATATCTGTATCCAGTACCACCTTCTGAAATATAGTTATCCACGACTCATTATGCAAGTACAACAGAGAGTATATCACATATTTCTCAACTACTTACACATTAGTATGAACATCCAACCAAGCCTGCTATTGTGAACTGTTAATGGTAGACTACAATAGAGCAATAAATGACAATGACCGAGTACCAATTAGTCATAATAATACCAAAGACATGAGGGGATGTGTTACAAGAGCCAATTGACAGGCTACCTGGAATATGAAGAAAAAACATATCCATATCACACATTAATGAGGTGTAAATAAAGATTGGAAACGCAGGTGAAAGTTAAGTCGACTGAATAGTGATGTCATTGCTGATTTTGCACATTAATGATATACGCTTCCAGGCAAACTGTCTATGGCCTACGACAGGCCTCGCCAACTCAGGTGCTTCGCGAGCACCGGACGGCACCGGCAAAAGAACACATGCTCTACCATGTGTAGTGGCAGTGCTTAGCGAGGCGAGAGTTGTGTTGTTTGGTGAATGGGGCTGGGCAAATCAGCGCACGTCAGGTGGCGTACCGGTATGAAAAAGAATTATAATACCAATTTCGTGTACAGAGAGAAATATTACTTTTATTGCGCTGGTGATTTTGCACTAATTTTCAACATTCTTTGTTCTCCTTGGCATCGCTTTGAAGCCACTACTTTTCAGAGAGTTTGAACATTCGATTTGGCAGTTGCAATCCGAAGTGTAGCTTCCAAGGAAACATCAGACGAACTTGACCTTGTTTTGGTTTGGTTGATATTCATAATTTAAAACATTAATTGTTGACAGAGAAGCCTCCTTGGCTTAGGCGGCAGCACGCCGGCCTCTCACCGCTGGGTCCGTGGTTCAAATCCCGATCACTCCATGTGAGATCTGTGCTGGACAAAACGGAGGCAGACAGGTTTTTCTCCGGGTACTCCGGTTTTCCCTGTCAAAATTTCATTCCAGCAACACTCTCCACTATCATTTCATTTGTCATTCATTTAATCATTGCCCCAGAGGAGTGCGTCAGGCCTCGGCAGCCGGCACAGTTCATATCCTCGCCGCTAGATGGGGGCTTCATTCATTCCATTCCTGACCCGGTCGGAGACTGGAAGCAGGCTGTGGATTTTCATTTTTCAATTGTTGACAGAGAAACGTTGTTCCGAACAAATTTCGGGCCAAGGTCATGAATCCTCGGGAATTCATGTTCCTCAATGCCTTTATGGAATGACATCAAATCACCATTGTAATGGTAATAGCGGTCTGTCAAAATTGCATCGGGTTCAAACCCGGCCGAAGCCGTAGGATTTTTTAAGAGCGTTAAAAATCCCTCAGTATGCCTTCCATCGGAGGGGAAGTCAAGCTGGCCGTCCCATGTCATAGATTTACGGCATGTTAAAGAACCTTCCACTAATTACACCTGTGTGAAGCCAAATTGGATAGGTTAAGAATGTAAACAACGCTCTTAGGTTTCTACGTTCGTTGCCAAGAGCTGACTGGGGGTGGCATCTAGTAGCTAAGTTCTGAACTTGGCCTAGGAGTCGTTGACGGTGGCGCTTGGCGGCAAAAGTAGGAACTATTTGAAAAATTCTAAGTTGCAGTATGTACTTAAATTAAAAAACAGATACACACACTAATACAGTCATCACAATTAACACCGGTTATCAGACAGATTCTACACACACACAAAGTACACGGGGCTACATGGCCGCGTTGTCGCAGCCCCTAAATTGAGGAACCAACCAAAATTGAATCGCACTGTAGTTTTATCAGCACAACTTGGAGACTTGATGGAGCATCCTTTTGGCGCACCAAAAAAGGCGTCATAAAAAACTTCCTGTTTCATTTCTTTAAACCTATCTTCAAATTTTGTATGCAACGACTGTAGTGCTTTTGTATACTCACTGATGTGTTATTAAATACTTACATTCAAGGATTTTAGAGAGGAAAAAATTATCCCAATTTCCTTCTTGAAGGTGACTTTTAAAAAGCACACGCTGCAGTTTGAAACTTTCAATATGGTCACTCATAGTACTGATTAATTTATTGTTGCCTTGCAACGAGATATTGAAAACAATGAAGTACCCCATGATGTCTTTCCTGAAAGGGAGGTCAGCAATCCATTGCTCATACTGCAATTGTGACTGTGCTACCGCCACTAGAGGGGGTGGAAAGAAGGGAGGGAGGGAAAAAACACGAGTGCTGCTCGTTGCAGCACTGGGGTGCGCAAGCACTAAGTGATCGCGTTGGCGTGGCCTATCCTATGAGGTGACCATACAAAGAACAACACTTGTGGGAAGAGTATTGGCTTAGTTCAAGTCAGCAAGGTATCATACCTTCGTTACTGTATTCCTAACTTCTTACCGAAACCTACACAGAGGCCTATGCAAGCTCCATGTCAACATTAGTGAGGTACAGTTCTCCAAAACCTCCATAAATGAAGGCAGCTTTCTATCTGACTGTTTTTTTTTTCGACAACACTGTATTTATCCCGGATGAGCAGAAAAATGACCATATATACCCAAAATTTGATTTTTGGCAATATTTGTCATAAGGAAAGGTGTAGTATACAATTTGTCTGGTCATAAGTTTCTTATGGATTGCCGTCAAAACTACCAAAGCACATCACATCAAAATACATATGTACGTAGAAGGCACCTCTGAGTTAAAATGACGCTACACATTATGTACGGTACCATGAGTGTTTCACGGGAAAGTGGTGAATTTTGTGAAACGAAAGTCTCACATGTCTCCCGTAACATTAGTCTAATGGCAATATTTGTCATAAGGAAAGATGTAGTAAACAATTTGTTCGATCTTTCATGTCCCTTACTATTTGACAGTATCATACGACACATAGTAGACTCAGTCATGATTCCGTATTGATTGACAATCAAGTATAATAAAATTTGGGAAATCCGCTTGATCAATACACAATATTTACATATATAGGGCTATATTAATCCCATTTGGTACATGTTTCGGGGCCTATCATGATGGCCCCTTCATCAGCCAAAAACATACAGATCATCCGTATAATGAATGAAAGAGACCTTCCCGCACCTTGCTCCGCTTGCGTGCTCAGCTGTTGTCATTGCATTTCCAAGTCTGTTGGACACTGCGCTTCCTGCTTCGGACACCCGGTGTTCATTCCGTTATACTGATCCCTCTAAGGCTCATTTGCCGCTTAGGAGATGGAACTTATTTGGACTAATCAATATATGTCAGCAAGTTTTTAAGGATTTCCCCTCGCTTCTATCCTCAAGAGGCTCTGTCTAACTTGGCCTGTTCGATCCTCGTCATAGGTGAAGTATTGGTCTTTTAACAAACAGCAATTTCTCCTTCTAACAGGAGTCACAAACAGTCAGGTCCAATAGGACTGAGTTTTTAGCAATATTTTTAACGATTTATTATGGAATGAACTTTTTATTTAGACACGATACCCTGCTGGTGTTATTGTTCATAAGGACTCACAAAAGACTTGTTTTGACAAGCACTTAAAGTGCCCCCTTCTAAAATGTTATTTTAATGGTTTTTTTCATCTGTCACCTGTAACATTTTTAAGTGTCCCTCTAATTTGTCACATTCAAGTCTTTTATCACCGCATCATCTTTCATGAATATTATGATTCATTTTCATCCATTATTTTTCATGTTAGATCTACCCTTGTTATGTATCCTGTGATTATACTGATGATCTGTGTGTTTTTGGCTGATGAAGGGGCCATCATAATAGGCCCCGAAACATGTACCAAATGGGTTTAATATATCCCTATATATATAAATATTGTGTATTGATCAAGCGGATTTCCCAAATTTTATTATACTTGATCATGCGACACATAACAAGGCAGAAATTTCTGATGTAATGTCTCTATTCATTAATACAAAGTGAGAGAAAGAGGGATCAAATCTCAGCACGTTGCCATTTCAGGGTGCTGAAAAGTGAGGGTGCCGTGGCAATAGATTTACCGGCACGTTAAATATCCTCTTTGGGGCAAAATTCTGGCACCCCGCCATATCTAAATGCCACAGTAGTTAATAACAGGGAGGTCAAGCCCATAAAATAAAAGGACGACCATTTATCTTTATACTACAGAACTCGTCAACAAAGAAGAGCAGTGGCGTCAGGTTGGTAGGGTGGATCATGCCATCGTTCCAGACTTAACAAGCATCTGAGCAACGATGTACTCCCTCACGGATGCCTGAGCTCAGCACAGAAATTCAAGGCGGTGTAATGGTGCAGCTCCTGTTGGCATGATGTCATACCCTGGCCTATGTATTTATCACCTGTTAGGAAAAAAAACTTTTTCACTAATAAGCTTCTGCAGAATGATTTAATATAAACATTACTGATTACAAATTGTCTTACCATCATCTACTTCCACCCACATTTTCATGTGTCCATCAGTCAGAGGAGCAGATCCAAACTTTGTAGGCACAGCTGATCTCTTAAGACGTGACTGATACCTATTGGTGAACTGGTTGGCTGAAAAATGTTGTGGAGCTTTTAGAAGATTCCTGTTCCCACTTCCCTTAATTTACTTCCAACACCTGAAATAAGACAATGTACAGTACACATCAACCCACAGCTATTAAAGAAGCCAGAGGACGGAAATCAGACATTACAAACCCAAATGCAATACTAGGAACATGAATTAATTGAACATTAATGGAATATATCCTCAAGAACAATCACACCTCGTACAGGAAAATAAGGATTGACGCACAGAAAAAAGCACAAACACATGTCACAGATAATCTCCACAGTAGGACATACTGCTCGAGTCCAAACTCTGTGAACCTGCGAGGAATGTGGATCGCGCATGATGAGGAGAGATGTGGGAGTTCCTGGACTGTGCGTAGTAACATCCAAATACATTGGTCGGTCATTCACTCACTAATTGGCAACACCACAATGGTATAGGCAACGGCCATATGTTATCAGCATTGGAATAGACAGGAATTCCAGAGAACACGGCAAGCTGTTGACAGGCCCTTCTCTTCCCGCCTCACCTCACCCGTAAATTCATAGAGCTTCGACCGAAGCAATACCACAGTCTTCACAGGTGGTACATTCGGAAGCAGTGTCGCGATACAAAAATCCTCTACCCACAATATGCCGACATCCATGACGTCATGGACAACACTAAATGTTCCAGTGATGCATATCCGTTCAATTCCATTTTTTTAATATCACTTTACAAACAAACACTACCTATCACCTGGTGAACAGGGCAGCTGTAAAATGTGGAGGGGGTTGTACAGGGAGTCATTTTTGTCCACATCATCGTCTAACCTAAAAGCGACCAATGGTTTCACCTATTAGTGAGAAATGGCATTGTTTCACCATGGCTTACAGAAGAGTACAATGCAATTGAACAACTCAATGTAACATACATGATGTTTTAAGGTGCCTTACATGTAGGTTACCAGCCCCAAATCACCTGACACACGTCACTACATCGGCATGTAACTTAACTGCGCACTGTTTGAAACCTCGTCCAACTGACTAATATCATCAGCATTTCCCCTTTTCCAGTTGACACTGGTGGGGGCGAATATGGTTCCTCTCCACTTTGTTCCAACATTCCTCTTCCGACACAGTGTTCCAATCCAGGTTCCGTTTTCTAATGCTATTCTCCACCGAGTCCATCCAACCCATTCTTGGTCTTCATCGTCCTCTCTTCCCTGTCATCCGTCGTTCCAGTGCTCGTCTTGATAGCCTTACTTCATTCATCCGTTTGACATGTCCAAACCATCTCAATCTGTTTTGCTCCAGTTTGTCATTTAGTTTCTGTATTCCCAGCTCTTTCCGTATATCTTCATTTCTCACTCTGTCCCTCCTCGTTTTCTGGACCATACTTCTCAGGAATCTCATCTCAGCTGCCTGTACTCTGCTCTCATCCCTCTTAGTCATTGTCCAAGTTTCTGCTGCATGTGTCATTATAGAGACATAATATGCTCCTTGTTCCATACTAGTCTCCGTACCTGTTGGTAGAAAGCACTCGTGAGTTGTATTCTTCTGTTAATTTCCAAATCTAGTCTTCCATCTTCAGTCAGTTCACTTCCCAAGTATTTGAAGTGTTTCACTACTTCCAATTCCTTATCTCCTACGCCAAAACAAGAAACAAACATCAACGTTCGCACTAAACATTTCCCACAGACACGTACATACAGTAAACTTGACTCGGACATTCATACCAACAATCCATTGAATATCATATCAAACTTGTTAACCTTGGACTTATACAGTATTCAATTTCTGTGGAAACACAGGAAAACAGCCAATCCCCCATTTCATGATGGCAACCACCCTAGGTTTGAAGCAGCGCAGTTTGTTAATTTTTTTTGTCAGTCTTTCACAACACTTAACAATTATGAAGACATGTAAACAACAAAGTCACCATTGAAGAAGGTTTCTGTAAGTAGAGTAACTTTCATTACAGAAATGTAGGGTAGTACCTACTAATGTATCAACTTGACCTACCCTACAGTACAGGAAAATGGAAATAAGAACATCAATACCCTCAGTGACTATGAACAAAGGTTTTCATTCAAGAAACCAACAACGAGTAAACGAGGACAAAACTAACATATATATTATGTGAAAGGACCCTTGTATCTTATTCTGCCTCGTTGCATGGTGGCTAGCACTCCTGGCCGCCACAACGGAGGCCAAAGTTCAATTCCCGGCGCTGTTCAGAAATTTACATCTAGTTTGAGGCCTGGAACGGGATACACTCAGATATGTGACGCAAAAATGAGAAGAATCGGGTTCAATTCCTACCTCAGTCATCTTGGAAGTGTTTTTCCAAAGTTTCCCACTTCTACTCCATGCAAATGCCAGGATGGTTCCTAAATTAAGGCCATGGCTGTCTCATTCCTAATCCTCATCTGAATTACAACTGCACACACTAATACAGCCATTCCAATAACATAGGTTATCAGACAAATTCCACACACACACCCAAGTAGACAGGGCTACATGTCCATGATGTCGCAAATCCAAGAAATGTATCAACAACAAACAAGTGAAGGAAGTTTATCGTCTTTACTTGACAGTTATTCTCGTGATCACGACCGACGGGACCTCCTTCTTACGTGGGATCCCTTCCACAGGACATGGCATTTCACTTCGAAATTCTCACACGCATAGACCGGTTCGCCGTGGTGAGAAGCAAGCAGCTTGACCTCTACGCCATCACGCCCTCAACAACAAACAACAACCTTATATCTTAACACACCTGCTGAAATGTCAACAATTGATTACCTCATGTAATAGATCGCGTTTTAAATCTAATTGATGTTTTACACTCTCTTCAGTCCTGGTTGGCTATAGGTAGCCTATGCTGTCATATAAAATGTAGGCTATATTTCATTTCATTCTGGTCTCAAGAGGTTGGAAATGGATACACTCAATATCGTTATACAAAAAATGACCAGAGGTGGATATCATTCCCATCTCAGCTGTACTAGCAATGACACCCCATGGTTTGTAAAGATTTCATTAATTGGGCACATTCGTGTTGACCAACTGAAGAGCTACAAATGACACTCCCAAGGTTTCCTACTTATAAGGTAACTGTACCGGTTTTCTTCACTGAGCCAATAGTCGTCACTGGCGTATATAAGTACAAATAATAAGCCTGTCAACGGGTCTTTCTCAATGAACAAAGTCTTACGAGATTCAACATACCTTCGTTGCCGATAAGGAGCAACTTTGCGAAATAATGCGTGCGATGCAATAGGTGATTCCCAGCGTCAAACATCTCCTGTGAATTGAGCTGTCTTGACGCGGCATATTGCTTCTCGCATGTGCTAAGCAGTCACGCAAGTTAATTATGTGCATACGAGTTATGTTCCGACGTTTCTAAAATGTTACAAGTGTGTGATGTAGTTGTAATTGGTAATTGTCTCTATATGCGATTTTCTATTTCGTGCCCACGTTCCTAGTTTTGTTAGAAATGCTGGTGGATTTAAAAAAATGCACTTTACCAATGCTGGTCACTTGTGACGAAAACTGGCACATTGTCATTTTTAGTTGTAAGACCTAACTAACAGCGGCAATATACTTATAATGTAGTTCTGAAGCACCCCGCCTTCGTTAAATTGTTGTTTGATCATCGTGTTGAATAGTCGTCATAGCTGACGATCTTTAGAGCACATGCCTGACGAACACTAGTGCATGAAAATGTTAAAGTTTGCGTTAACGTTTCAAAATAAATAAACATTTACAGTGTGCTGTTATTATGTAGATCTGTTTTTTTGACGGCTGTAGGTCTAGGCTGGCTGCGTGGCTCAGCGGTAACGTTCTCGCTTGCTGTTGCAGGATCGAATCCTGGCGCAGTCATCTGGAATTTGAGGGTGCACAAATGCGAGGGAGCCGTGTCAGTAGATTTACTAGCATGTTAAAGATCCCCTTTGAGGCACAATTCTAGCACCTCGGAGTCTCTAAAAGTCGCATTAGTTAAAAGGGAGGTAAAACAAATAACATTATTATTATTATCAGTATGCCTAGGCTTAGGTTCTTAGGTGTGCTAAAGAGGATTCGTTTTAAATTGAGATGAAAAAAATATTCCAAGACTCAATCTTTGCTTTCAACCAATATGTTGAAACGCACATTTCTCAATTTGCCTACGATATTCAGGAAATCGAAGCTGCTATTAAGGTCGTTGAGGAGGACGGCGTGAGTATTACAACAGCCACGGAGAGGAATGGTCTTCCGAGAAACGCCCTCTCGGACAAAATTGAAGGAAAATCTAGCGAGTGGAAGATGGGGCCAAATTCCTTTTTAACAAAGGGTGTTACTTCAATGGGTAATCTTACTAGGAAAAGCAGGGTTCCCGGTAACAAAGGACGATTTGCAAAATAGCATCTAGTGCCACACACAAGAATTGAAGAGGGACTCTCCTTTCAAAGATGGGCGTCCAGGGAGGAAATGGTGTGAATCTTTCCTAAAATGAAATCCAAGCCTGTCTTTATGAACCCCTCAAAATTTGACGGTAAATCGTGCTGCAATTACATAACATCAAATTAAAACCTACTGTTATTTGGTGGAAAACGACTTACAGTCTATCTTGTCAGACCCTCGGTGATTGTTCAACGCGGACATTATGTTATGCCATGGTCTGGTCTCACGTTTCATGTGACTATGCCTCCCATTCCCTGGACAAAAAAAAATATATATATCACGGCATAACAGCCCAGAAAATGACCATTCGCTCTTGAACGACGGTCGGGGAAGCATACATCAACACACGTGTTTGTGGTTATATTGTTCGAATTTCAATTATTATTATTGTTGTATTTCTAATGCACTTTAAGAAATACCACAATATCTTATAATAATTGTGTTTAGAGCAGAATTACGTTTTTTTCATGCCCATAGTCTACCTGCCATTCCCGATTGCCGATTTTTTCTTTTTTCCTTTTGTAAATAATTAAGTTACTGGTACTGTATTATTTGTAAATGTTTGCCTCCATGTCAATCACTCGGTGTCTTACGCAACAATATTGACAGAAATGCATTAGAAACAGAAGATAAGGACAACGAACAATGTGACGGCAATTGGTGCAAACGGCTGACGAATACTGGAAACATCTAAATACATTGTGACGATTACTAGCGCAAAAACAGATTTAATTTAATAAATACATAATTTTTCCTAAAACGAATAATTTCGACATTGAGAGTTTCCTAGTGTTTGAGTAGAGTTTCAGGTTAAGTACAGTGGTCTTGTTGATTTAAATTACCAAAAGATATAAGGTATATATATTTTCTTGACTAATCACTCTTAACATGACGACTATTGGTGCATTTACCTTACTCCAAGCAATTGAGAGTGTTGTTCCTAACGTAAGGCCACCGTCACCTCTTCCAAATCCTACTCTCAGTTCCAGATACATACACTATTACAGCCATCACAATGTTGCAAGCTATCCAACATAGTCCACACACACTCATGTACACAACATGACCACTATGTTGGAAAGTCCCCAACTTGAATGAACATCAACAGTGAATGGTGTAAGAAAATGTATTGACCAGACAATCGGGGAAAGGAAGACACTACAATTAATACAAAAGGTGACAACGGACATTAACTTAGGAGAACTCAGGACAAACATAGAAGGAGGTAACAATGATTCACGTATTATGGTCTTATAAGTCACAGGACTATACAACACAGAGGTTGTGGTATTTTGTTAACATTCCGGTACATGAATTCGAGACATACAATGTCTTGCTACTTACCTTTCAACATCCCTTGGGAACCGGAACATGGTACATCCTGTCCCCGGACCTACATAGCTACTCTCACAGTAGAGGGCAGCACACGTTTTCCTGGCTGGCATGGGGAATCTAGAAGAAACAAGCACACGATTATGCACATGAGGTGACATATGTCACAAGAATTGGGGAAATGACATGGGAGAGGGGAATAAGAGAAGGCTTATATCGCCAGGAATTTGCATTTTCATACATCCAATCATAAATTGTTGGGTATGAACCTGTTATGATGGACCCGCTTACCCATTAATAGGAAATTGTCCACAACTAACACTAACCTACACCTCACAGGAAACTTGCAGGCAAACAAAACCAATTCATGTTATTTTCACGTGAAGATTATGTAGAACTTCACACGTCATTCATGAAAAAAGAATTTATTACAAGTACTTGTACTATTACCTACATGAAGATACAACCAATATTTCCTACAATACCAAAGTTCAACGCATTGATCTTGGTACCTATAGCCTATACAAGACATAAATATTACAATTCAAGATGGACAGAAACGATCAAACAACGATAACTTCACGCACGTGCAGGGGCGGATCCAGGGGGGGCAATGGGGGGCGATCGCCCCCAACCCCCTAAGAGAAAAGAAAAGAGGGAAAAAGAGAAAGGAAAAAGGGGAAAGCGAAGGAGAGGAGAGAAGAGGGAGGAGAGAAGCGAAGGAGGAGACGCACCAAACGAACTATAAACAACGATTTTAACCTAACTAGTATTCAGTTAATAATCGTGCAATATACAGTATATTAAACTACATAGCCGCGACGCTGTCTTCTCGCTACCCCGCTCGCTTAATTTCCAGCACTGTTGCTATTGTTGTGACGAGCCGAGCTGACTGAGCACAGCGCAGCCGCCGCGCCGCCTGTCTGAACGGAGCCGAGTACAACCGAACAATCCCCTTCGGCCAGCTCCACCCGCGCCTGTGATATGTCTTTCGAGGTGAATTGTATGAAGACTTCACAAGCTTTATAAATCTCCGAGAAACAGTGCACAACCGTTTAAACGGAAAAGACGTAATTAAAGGGAAAGTAAAAGGAGGAATAAAAGACCAAATCCCAGTATCCGAACAGGAAAATATCGCCCGAAACGAAGGGAATGTCGATAGAGAAATAAAATTAATACTGAAGGGCTAGCGCAAGAATCGCCAAATCCGAAAACCGGAGAAAAGATGCTAAATGATGACAATATTGAAAAAGCAAACAGCGTGACGGAAACTGAAACCGAGCGAGATCTACAGGAAGGAAAAGAACCAAAGACAGCAGAAACCGAAGAAGAAATCCACAAGCAAGAGATAAAGATGGAGAAAAAACTAAGGAGGATTCGATGAGAAAATTTAAAGCCAAAAATAAAGCCAAGAAACAAGTTGCAGAGCCTACTATCAAGAAAAAGAAGAAAAATGTATCAGAACCAGAGGATGAAGATGAATACGACCAACAAACAAGAGATGAAGATGCAGATGCAAGAACTATAGATGAGAAAAAGAAAACGCAAACCAAAGAGAGAACCAGCAAGAAACAAGAAACCAAAGGATTCCCAGAGCCTACCGTAACCGGCAGAGACGTGGGTAAATCTGTGTTGAGTATTCTCAAGCATCACAGTCTTGTCCTATGTCGGTGTGTTGGCGTTGGTACTGACGGGTGCGCTATCATGGCGTCAATAGCTTGTGGTGCTGTCGCCGAGGTGCAAACCTAAGCAGAGCATGCCGTTAGGTGCCCTTGTTATAATCACGCTCTGAATTTGTCTATTTCGAAATCCTCGAAAGTCGTCACCGTGCAAAATGCAATAGGAGTTATGAAGGCCACAATTACGTCCATTGATTCGTCCTCAAGACGCTCCTATGTATTTAAAGCAGCTCTAGGTGAACTTTTATGTGGACTTAGTGAGACGCGGTGGATCGAACGGCACGACGGTTTTGTACAATTTCGCTCTTTACTCCCGAACATAGTCGAGAGTTTAGACTCGATTACTTTATGGAAAGACTCAGAAAGTGCTTCTAAGGCAAAAACGCTTATAGCTGCTCTTTGTGAGGGTGATTTTATAGTTATCGTCATTTGCTTGTCAAAAATCCTTGGAGACAATAAAATACTCAGCATTTTGTTTCAAAAAAGGGCAATTAGACTTGAAGGAAGTCCAGGATGCGCTAGACGACACTACTACTGTGTTGAGCAAGAGGCGCGAAGAGTGCGAAACACAATTTGCTGAGCTCTTCCAAGAATAAGAAGCTCTGGCAAAACAACTTGGAACCGAACGTCTGCTCCCACGCATCGCACAACGGCAAAAGCACCGCAAAAATCATCCAGCGACAACCGTAGAAGACTACTATCGCCGGGCCACCTTTCATACCCATTTTAGACTACGTCCTAGAAGACCTAAACACTCGCTTCCCTAAAGAAACGCAAGAGTTACACAGCCTATCAGCAATGATGCCAATATCATCATGGACGTCAGCGGATGTGGACACAATCGCTGCAAAGTACTTCAAACTTCTCAATCAACATTCTGCCGCGTCTGCGGCAAGGCTTCTACAGGCTGAACTTCGTATGTGGAAGGTAAAGTGGTCCCGGGAGCATGAATCGGGATCAACCATCCCAAAGAAAGCTATGGAAGCTTTAATTGCCTGCGAAGAGTTGTACCCCAGTATTCATCGATTTCTCAAGATATATGCTACTTTACCCGTCAGCGCCGCTTCATCGGAAAGGTCATATTCTTCTTTGAGAAGGCTGAAGACGTGGTTGCGGTCAACTATGTCCGATGAACGATTAAACGGACTTGCTTTGTTGCACATCCACTACGATGTTTATGTTGACCCATCTCGCGTGATAGATCGGTACGCGAAAAAACCAAACCGGTGACTAGAGTTTGTTGTTTAGCTTAAAATTGTTTTTATGAACAAAATTGCTGTATTTTCTAATATTTACGTACAATTAGCAATAATGTACCTGTCATAATTTCGGGTAGCCTTGTTCTTATTTCGCTCAACCTATACCCCTAAAATAAAGGTTAAATATAGTTTTAAACTCCCGTAAATCTGATTAAATCGTGTCTTTAACGATCTTTTTCCCGTCGATTGATTAAAATTCCTCGGGCCTCGAGCCGGGATTTTACTTAATCTTGAAGCTATTGTCTAAGCTATATAATTATTTTTTTACGTTTGTCAGTCATCAAACTATATAACTCTGATTTTACTCTCCTACCCTTTAATGACATTAATACAGTAACTATAAACTATGAACCCGTTTTGGATAAAATTAAAAGTCTATCTTTACGAAAGCGCTCCAGCGATATTATTGGCATGGCAAATGATAATATAGAGAGCAGAGTCGGACTGGCCATTTGGGAAGAACGGGAGTTCCCATCCAGGCCTCGGGCCAGGAGACTATGAGTGCCGAGGCCCGCCCTTAGGCCCTTGCGCAAATAGGCCCAGTTATTAGCTAGCTAAGATATTCTGCGCCTTTGTTTACAACATAAGAGAGAGAGGGCTACTCGCAAAGGGGACAAAGTCAATCATTACCTATGAGGAGGTCCAGGGGACTTTTGACCCCCCTAGGACCATTGAAGGCATTTGAGGCATCAAGGGGCCTCGGGGTCTTAAAATTAATGACCTCGGCCCTTGTGCGAGTAGGCCTCTAGCATCAGCTTATTATATTGTATCTAAAAATGGGGAAAGGGGGGGGGGGTAAGTTCCGAAGGGGGCTCATTACGATCACAGTATTTCAATGCGCGCGATCCCCGTGTCAGTAAACTCCGCATAAAAATATTTTTCAGCGTAAAAATTGGAGCAAGACACTGGGGAGAGGGAGGGGGGGGGGGCTACTCTCCCGCTCCCGTCGAGGGCTCTTAGGGCCAGCCCGATACTGATAGAGTGTACGTAAGTATAGGTAAGTATGAGCATGAGCAAACATAGTGACCGCACAGAAAGTAGGAAAGTAACGAAAAAACCCACATTTCGAAAAAAAAAAAAAGACATTTTGGTAAAAGTATGCGCAAATAATTCGATGTTGATTGTTAACTTTTAAATTTGCATTATGGTATATTAACCCCCCCCCCTCCATTTTGAGGACAGATATGACCGCCCCCTCCAAGATCAGTGTCTGGATCCGCCCCTGCGCACGTGTCTGTGTTACAACCACAAAACACCCAATTCCAACTCTTAAACGCACCGCTTGTCACTCATTGTTTTTTTTGTAAGGGATCCAACATAATAGCGATGAGGTCACTAAAAATGGAGTATACTGCAACAGTTGTCGGCATGCGGGCCCAAACAGTAAACAAAACGCACATGGCGGTCTTTGTTTTGATTCGAATCGCCCATAACAGTGCCCCGCGCCTGATATGATGCTTTACTGAGTGAACTTCGTGACAAGAGGAGACATATTTGGAGTGACTTCTACTGTAGTCACAGCCGGCTGGATCGCAACACTCCTGGTTGCTTTAAACTGCCTGCCAATTGGACGATTACAGCATTGGTTTGAGCGTACAACCTCGTTTCCAAATAAAGGCGCTATACTCTGTGAGCTGCCAGAATAGGATTGACAGTTCTCGTCTCGCCATGTGGTCTGAGAACGAGGTTGCCAAACTGTACAATCCAGAGATACAGCTGACCAGACACTGAAGCTGTAATATTGCAACGCAGAGTATTATGACATCAGCTATGCGAACATGGATTAGTCAAGAGGCAGAGGGGTGATGACTGACGTGGAATTTCCGGCCAAATGTCAATCCTATTCAGGCAGCTCACAGAGTATAGGAAGCAGCACCAGGGCATTGTGACAGACATTAGTTTTGTATGGATGCTAATGGAGCAGTTGTGTTTGGAAAGTATTCTGAATGCTATACTGCTGCGTGTCCTTTTGTAAATCAGAACAGGGCAAGTTAGAATACCGGGGAATCTCATTTCATGAGATACCATCGGACTGCGTGGGATGTGGTTACGTGCAATTTAAAGAGAAGGTGACGCAGGGGAAGCAAATAAACAAATTAATAAATAATTACATACCGGTACATGAATGAATGATTGAGTAAATACGTGAGACAAAAAATATGTAAATAAATAAATATATAAGTAGGTAAATATGTAAGTAAGTAAATAAATAATTTAAGAAATATGTAAGTAAATAAATACGTGAATAAATAAGCAATAAATAAGTAAACAAATAAATAAGAAAATAAATAATTAAATAAATAAATGTGTAAGTAAATCAACAAATAAGTAAATAAATAAACAATCTGTCCAAAAAATCTGTAAAATGTATAATACAGCCATCACAATAAGACGGGTTATCAGACAAATTCACCTCACACCCAAGTACATGGGGCTACATGACCACGATGTCGCAAAGCCCCTAAATAAATCAACATCCCATTTTTCGGTTGCCGGAGGCATTTCTTTTCCCTGTCTTTTATTGTCCTTATTCTTTTCTTTTCATCTCGCCAAGTATGTAAGTTAGATTTAAGTCAGTTAGGAGTACAGTCGTCTGCATAATTACGGGAAAATGAGCTAGACATTTCGCCCCTTAAAAACAATCGCCTCCACCACATGTATTTTTGCTTTCCTTTATACTGAAAATTTGCCCGTAAGTATGTGTCTGAATACTTTAGATGTTAGAATAACACAGGAACTAACTTAGTGTAATGTTTTCACGTCCGTCAATCTCGATATTAAGCCTCCAAACATAACAATACTTCGTTTCAGGTATCTTCCCCTTTAAAAAGCCGCGGCAATCTCATGCTTTGGTGCTGCACCTAGCGGTGAATTAATGCATATATCTTGTACGCCTGTGACTGTCGAATGGGCAGGCAGTTTAAAGCAACCAGGAGTGTTGCGATCCAGCCGGCAGTGACTGTAGTACATATCGTGAGTCCCGGGGTTTAGTGGGATGTTAGTGACCTCCATTACGTCACCTATGACGTATTTGTGTTGACGCTCATTTGTTGCCGATGATATTTGACCTGATTGGTCAGAAGACATTAATTGCCTTGAATTGTGATTGGCCAGCTAATGTGCCCTGTGATTGGTCAAAGGAAACACTTTGCCCAGAATTGTGATTTTCCTGTTCATTTCCGCCGCTTGTACATGACAAACTTCACGTGACCGTTGCATTCGAAGATTTGTAATACGTCGCTCAAGTAGCTATTGAAGAAACGAAGGCTCGAGGTTAAAAATTCATAAATAAAAGCTGAAGTAAGTAATAGTTGCGCTTTCCAACATGTGCTGAACGCCTATTTCATTCATTAGGGTGTGTGTTACAATACTTCCTTTCTTTCCAGACAAAGGCAGAGTTTGAGGTCAGCTGACCTCGTGGTTCCGCCCATTGAAACCTCAATAACTAGCTAACTAGAGTTTCAGAGGAGAAGATTTATACGAAACAGTCTGTAAGTTTCCTTAATGAATACAATTTGACGTTACTTCATTCACTTTTCCAAAGGGATATTTTTTAAACATTCGTTTTACCAAACCTTAACTTTTGCCTCAGTCCTTGAATATACAGCGTATGTTAATAAACGGAGGTACCGGCACTGTATTTGATATACTGTAAATGGGCATATGCCAAAATCAAATGTGCTGCAATAGTGGATTTTTCTGTTTGTCCCAGCCGGCTGTGTCGTTCGTGTTCCTTGAGGCGAGTGGCAATACTTCTTTTCGTTGTTCCAATATATATTTGGCCACAATCACACGGGCTCAGGCGGCAGCACGCTGGCCTCTCACCGCTGGGTCCGTGGTTCAAATCCCGGTCACTCCATGTGAGATCTGTGCTGGACAAAACGGAGGCAGACAGGTTTTTCTCCGGGTACTCCGGTTTTCCCTGTCACAATTTCATTCCAGCAACACTCTCCACTATCATTTCATTTCATCTGTCATTCATTTAATCATTGCCTCAGAGGAGTGCGTCAGGCCTCGGCAGCCGGCACGTTCATATCCTCGCCGCTAGATGGGGGCTTCATTCATTCCATTCCTGACCCGGTCGGAGACTGGAAGCAGGCTGTGGATTTTCATTTCATTCACACGGGATTTTATAAACGCCTGCCGCGGTATGAGGATGTCGCTTATCTTTAGCGGACCTAAACATGTCCTTAATTTTTCTCGTAGGCCTGTATATGGTCTTTATTCCATGGGACTCGAGTAGCCTCCCTGTTGCAGCACACTCTCTTCTCGCAGGTCACGACATAAGCTATGGAGACACCGAAGTTCTGTCCACCACGGTGTCTTATCATGCCAGGCTACAAAGGGAGGCCATTGAAATCCTGAAGCATACTAACAGCTTCAATCTTAAGGAGGAAGCAGAACGTGTGAACAGAGCTTGGCTTCCAGTCCTTAATCCCCTCAAGCCTGCCCTCATTGACCGTCGTAGACAAGAAGATGCAACCGACGAGTAGCCCTGTCCGTGATGCATTACATTTATGTGGTACGCCGTTGCTATGGTAGCCTCTATGTGTGGGTTGTTGACTATTTATATATATCTTCTGTTTACTTGTTTTACCTCGCTTAATGTAACCTGTGAACCTGCTGAACGCAGTTTTCAGCGAAACGTCAGGACAACAAAATGTCCTTAGAACACGGCCTATAAGCCCGCGAAACAGACATTCCTATTAATCTTATATATATAAAAAGGAATGTCTGTGTGTTCGTCTTTTATGCGTTCATAAACCATTCATCCGATTGCGATCAAATTTTGGTGAGTTGTTGTAAACACTTCCGGGAGGTTTATGTGCATAGTTAATACATTTCAAAATAGATAGCGCGCGAGTAGTTTAAACAAATGCGTAATGGCGATGCGTTCATAAACAATTCATCCGATTGCGATCAAATTTTGGTGAGTTGTGCACAGTCCCTGAAAAGTTATAGGCGTAGCAAATCCAATTTACAATAGATGGCGCGCGAGAAGCTTGAACAAAAGAGCGACGAAGGACGAAGCGATTCAACAAAGTCCAGTATGCGTTCACATACCATTCGTCCGAAAGCGATGAAACTTCGTCGAGTGGTTGTGTACACTTCAGGTAAGGTTTCTGACTTAGTAAATCCACTTAACAATAGGTTGCGCACGAGTAGATTCAACAAAAGAGCGACGAAGGACGAAGCGATTCAACAAAGTCCTGTATGCGTTCACATACCATTCGTCCGATATCGATGAAACTTGGGAGAGAGGTTGCGTACACAACAGGCAAGGTTACTGGCTTAGTAAATCCATGTTTTAATAGGTAGGGCACGAGTAGATTCAACAAATGAGCAACGAAGGACGAAGTGATTCAACAAAGTCCGGTATGCGTTCACATACCATTCGTCCGAAAGCGATGAAACTTCGGCGAGTGGTTGTGTACACTTCAGGCAAGGTTTCTGGCTTAGTAAATCCACTTTACGATAGGTGGGGCACGAGTAGATTCAACAAATGAGCGACACCGCGCGAAGCGTTTCAATAAAGTCCCGTATGCGTTCATGTACTATTCGTCTGATAGCGATGAAACTTGGGTGAGATGTTGTGTACACTTCAGGAAAGATTTCTGGGTTAGTAAATCCACATAACAATAGGTATCGCACAAGTACATTAAACAAATGTGCGACGACGCGCGATGTGTTTCAACATAGTCCCGTATGCGTTCATATACTATTCGTCCGATAGCGACTAAACTTAGGTGAGTTGTTGTTTACACATCAGGGAAGGTTTCTGGGTTAGTAAATCCACTTAACAATGGGTAGCGCACGAGTAAATTCAACAAATGAGTGACGATGGGCGAAGCGTTTCAACAAAGTCCTGTATGCGTTCACATACCATTCGTCCGATAGCGATGAAAATTGGGTGAGATGTTGTGTACACTTCAGGCAAGGTTTCTGGCTTATCAAATCCACTTTACGATAGGTAGGGCACGATTAGATTCAACAAATGAGCGACGACGCGCGATGCCTTTCAACAAAGTCAAGTAGCGTTCAAATACCATTCATCCGATTGCTAAGAATCTTTGGTTGGATTGTTGTGCACACTCCAGGAAATGTTTCTGACTTAGTAAATCCTTTTTACAATAGGTAGCACACGAGTAGATTCAACAAATGAGTAACGGTGCGCGTATCGTTTTAAAAAATTCTTATGTGTTCATATACCTTTCATGCGATTGCAATGAAATTTAGAGAAATGTTGTTTCCACTCCCGCAAAGATTTCTGATTTAGTAAATCCATTTCACAATTGGTAGCGAACGAGTACATTCAACTAATGAGCGACAGTGTGTGAATCCTTTCAACCAAGTCCCGTATGCGTTCATATACCATGCATCCGATTGTGATAAAACGTTGGTGAGTTGAGTACAGTCCTGCGAAGGTGTATGAATTAGTAGATTTAACAAATGAGTGAAGGCGCGTGATTCGTTTAAACAAAATCCCGTATGCGTCATATTCCATTCATCCGATTGCGATGAAACGTTCATGAGTTGTTGTGTACACGCCACGGAAGGTTTTTGACTTAGTAAATCCATTTTACTATAGGTAGCGTACGAGTATATTCAACAAATGGGTGACGGCACTCAAATCGTTTCAACAAAGTCCTGTATGCGTTCATATACAATTTATTTCATTGCGATGAAACTTTGGTGAGTTGTTGAGCATGCTCCCATGATTATTTTTTTTGAGATAGTAAATCAATTTTACAATAGTTTAGAGGTGGTTAACGAAAAATACATAAATATTGGGAATCCAAAAGGACTTCAACAAACAAAGTTACAACTCCAACACTTTCTTTGATTGGCATTGCAACGCATGCGGGGTACAGCTAGTACAATATAACATTTGAGAATAGGCATTGACCGGGAATTGAACCCGGTAGGCTAATCCTTGCTGAGAGGCAAGCAGCTTGACCACTGCATCATAACGTCCCAAATCGTTAGTGTCAGGTTTGGAGTATTGCGAATTTTTAGTCTCAACACAATAGGCCTATATTCCCAATTATTGGGATATCCTAAATTATAACCTGAAAGAAAAAATAATAATTTTGGTCATTTTGTTATTATCACTCAATAAATTGTTTGATTTGCAGTACAGGAGACATGAACCTCACTCTTACAGTTTCAGTATTAGTTCTGAATGAAAGTAGAACGCGGCTTATACACTTACATCAGACATTAATCAGGCCTTTACATACCTTGTGTCCTTGTTTCATCTTCTGGGCGATATTACGTATTGAAATTAGGAACCCTGTTGACTATTGCACCTCATATATTTGCTAAAGTACGTAAATACCATATGTCTTTTTATTTATCGCACTTTTAAAAATGGCTGCCATATTCTGACAGCATTTGCATCTCGTTCAACTTCAACAAGGCGCACTCTAGCAGTACACGAGACGTGCACATTGTTGCCAACATGTTGTGTACAAAATCACTTGATAAAAAAAAGAGACAAAAATAACTGTTGATAAAGAAAACATTCATTGGGACCTGTTAGGCTGTGACCATTGTCAAAGATCATTGGATCGGACAAAACGATGGTTAGAATGGTCTGTTGTAAGTGTGGTCTTGGCCGTGCGCTGCTAGCGGGACACGGTTGACACAAAACCATTGATCTGGGCGCGTACGTTATAACCTTTGTCAAAAACCAATGGATTGAACAAAACGCACAGTAAAATACACATAGAACCGGTATATTAGGTGGCCAATCACAATTGGAGGCAAAGAGTATCTTCTGACCAATCAGGTGGAGTATCATTACAGGCTGTAGACGTATGTCAACCAATTCGAGTGGTGCTTTATGCTGGAAATTCAACACTCTTTTATTCAACAGTCAGTGTAAACCACAAGACCCTTGGTGTAGACGTAAAGTCTTATTTGTAGTTTTGAAAGATCCCCGAGAAAAGCTAAGGCAGGTAAATTGTTACTTCGTAAGACCCATTCTACAGATGACTGAACCTTTGTCCATGTGTGTTTATTTAGATGTTGACTGAAGAATTATGGAACGATACTGTACCGTGACAAGTTTATTAATACTAGAGAATACCTATTCCTAGCTTTTACACATTTATCTGGCAGATCATTGAAAATATATGATTCACACACCTTTCTCGGATAGCTTTAAAATTGAAATTACTGTCAATTTTATTACTGTTGCACCGGAAATATTTGCTACGCTATATTCCGTAAATAAATGATTTTCTTTTTCAAGCAGTGGTGTGTACTGTATTTTGTGTTTTGAGCGAGCTGGTCAATTAAATCGTCAAAATATAATTTTCTAACAGAGTACAAAATCTTTGAAAATCCTAAAATGTACAATTTTCAATCCTTTTCATGTCAAATAACTCAACAGATCTACCTTAAAATGTCAACTTGGTCTTAGAACACTAATATAAAATAAGTAATGTGTGGGTTTTGAGAAATTTTAATTACTGGTAACAGTACTCTAAAAGGATACCGTACCGATACATATTACTTCACATAGGAGAAACTTTTTAGCTTACTTTTCACATTTTGCAAAAATGAGGAAAAAGTAGACTTATGAGATCGGGCAAATGTGTGTCTGTCTGTCCTTCTGTCTGTCTGTCTGTCTGGCTGTGTGTGTGTGCCCCCCCCCCCAACATCAACTCCTAAACGGCTGCAGCAATCGAAACAAAACTTGGTAGGAGTAAAGATCTATACCTGAATATCTCACGTCCATATTTGAAAATGAGATGAGTGCTACCAACTGCTGAAAAATCGCAATTGAAATTTGAGCTCCATGTTGGATATCATGGAAGGTATGAATTGGAGCTATTTCAAAATTGGCATTCATATAGATAATAATATTGCAGTTGTATTTCCAGGAGGCCATACATGTCAGTGTTGCCAAAATGATTATAAGCCTGCTGATAGGTCCAAATTGTAAATGCATATGACTTCTACACTATCAATTGGATTTCAACCAAATTTCGTATGTGCTATTTGTACATAAGCATATATTGCTGAGCGTATTCTTAAGAGCCACCATGGCTGCCAAATGTTAATAAATGCTCTCAATTTTTTAATTCCAAATACCTATATATCAGAAAGTATGCAAGCCGACAGCTTTAAACTATGCACACGTATAGTACCTGACATTCTATATTAATTTGGAGTAAGTTATATATGTCAGTGCTACCAACATGATTCTAAGCCCACTGAGAAATCCAAATTTAAATACATGTAACTTCTATACTATCATTTGGATTACAACAAAATTTTGTGTGTGCTATGTGTACCATAACAGATATGACTATGCCGATTCTTAAGAGTAACCAGGGCTGCCAACTGTTAATAAAAACTGTCTCTATTTTTGTTACCCTAATATCAATATATCAGAAAGTATACAAGCCAATGGCTCTAAACTTTGCACACGTTTAGTAACTGGCATTCTAGACTAATTTGGAGTTACTTATATACGTCAGTGCAGCCAACATTATTCTAGGCGTGCTGATAGGTCCAATTTTAAAGTTCATGTAACTTCTATACTAACTAATGGATTTCATTCAAAATTGGCACAACAGTAGATCACATTATTTCAGATTATTTCTGACCAATACATGCATGGCATTGTTGCCAACAAGATTTTACGCGCGCTGTTAGATCCAATGTTTAACTGCATGTAACCTCCACGCTATCCATTGGACTTCAACCACATTTTGTATTCTGTACCTTAAGAGATGGAACTAAGAATATATTCAGTCACCAGGGCTACCAACTGTAGTTCTCTATTAGGCAACGTTATGCCAGGTATACAGTATTTCGAACTAATTAGAAATTTCGATATTACCAACTTAATTTTGTCATTATTCTAGATAGATCAATAATATAGATTAATCATTGACATGGTTCTTAAATTTTAAGAAAAGTAGGCTCTTTAGTTCGTCACGGAACTTCTTGTTTTCTTTCCTTTCATAAGGAAATTTAGAGAATCAAGTATTGATCTATTGATTGGCTGCATGACTCAGCGGAAACGTTCTCGCCTTCTGACCCCAAGATAGTGGGATCGAATCCCGGTGCAGTAGTTGGCATTTTAGGGTGCTTAACTGAGAGGGAGGCATGTCAGTAGGTTTACAGGCACTTTCGCGGCACCCCAGAGTCTCTAAAAGCCGCACTAGTTAAAAGAGATGTAAAACCAATAATATTACCGGTATTATTATTCCTTATCATTACCCCCATACAAATGCTCTACATAAGCTCAATATATTGAAGCAGAACATAACATCTCCTAAGGCTTCAGTTTCATTGATAATGGTTGCAAAATTATTACAACAAGATGTCTTTGTTCCAAGAACTTCAGCCATTAATCTATTGACTTCATTACCATTCAGAGAATACTTATTTTTGGAATGAGGGATGGTTGGTTTGCAAATAGCTTTATTTTCTTCATTTAATTCTTCAGAATGTCAATTGTGGATTTCAAACGTACATATAGGTCCATGATATGCTCATTCTTGGTAGTGAGCTGCCTTCTGTATCTCGGGATACATATTTAGACTCAGGTGTGTCAAGCGTTGGATTGGGGTACCTTGGACCTTAGCCTCCAATAATATAAAGGCTACTCTATCGTGGCGTTCTCTGCATCAACACTGTCCTCCTAGCAGTGCTCGTATTGACCACTGCAGCGCTGAGTACCCACCCTAACATTTACATGTCATAGAATTGCTATCTCAAGCTAAAACCAGCAAAAATATACCTATACACTATATTTACAGTACATGAATACACATTGTTGAGTAGAATCAAGTAACATATAAGAGCTGTTCATATTTTACTACTAGAAGTTCGTTTCAACTGCGGATTTCCCCTATGAGATAGTTCGCACAACTGCCTGGTATGTGGGCCTACAAGTGTAAGGTACGGTACTGTCAGTAGATGGTTGCACTGAATATGTTTACAAGTGTACCATGGAGTTTCAGTGAAAAGGAACGACTTTTCTTAGTTTTTGTGACTCTTTCTTTTCATAATTTGTTTTTCTTCTCAAGACATAGTCTCGTGTCATTGGTGTAGTTAATGACAGATGGGCGCAGAAACATTTGCAATTTTATCCTGCTCAGTTCCTCAGGATGATCACTTACTCCACACTGTAGAATATGATTTTTAGCATCATGTGGCAACAGTATTCTAGTTAACGTTCATGCTATTCCTGGACTGCTCAGCGTAACCGATATCATTTCGTCCGTTACTTCTTCCAGCGAAACAAAACCTGGCTTACGATTCCGGAGACCACCTGTCCCTCTGTCTTTGAATTTCAAATTAGTGACATTACTGGAGATGGACTCTTGATACTGAGGGGCACATGACCTCGCTGTTCCATCCTTTAAAACAATAACTAACTCGGGATACTACTAATTTTATCAAGCACTCTTGACATGCCAGCTCATTGTTATTGTTGTAGTTTCTTTAGGGGCATTGATACATCGTGGTCATGCAGCCCCGTGTTCTTGGGTGTGTGTAGAATTTGTCTGATAACCTGTGTCACTGTAATGTCTGTAATAGTGTGTGCATTTGTAATTGAGGTAAAATTGGATAGGAAGCGGCCGTTGCCTTAAACTAGGCACTGGTACCATCCCAGCATTAGCCTGGCGTAGTAGTGGGAGACACTTCCAGAATAGCTGAGGTAGGAATCGAACCCGCCTCTTCTTAGCTTTGCCTAATGAGGCTGAGTGTACCCCGCTCCAGCCCTCAGACCAGAATTATATTTCTTGGCAGAGCCTGGATTCTAACATGGATCTCTGGGGGCGACAACCAAGGATGCTAGCCACTAAACGAAAAGGAGGTCAGGTATCATCATCAGAACTGGAGCAATAATACAAGATCACCTAATTTTCAGTCGCATGGTCAGCGTAGGCTACATACCTTGTCTTATTGCTTTAATCCATAATTTCCTAGTTGGCTCTGGACTAGAAAATTCATGAAAACTAGTTCCAGGAACATTATTTCTAGAGCCTTGTTTACAAAATGGCACGCAACAGTATACCATCGTAATACAATGGCCTTATTTCAGTAACATAACTTGATTCATGCGTACACAATGTGTATAAATACCGCCATCTGAACTGAACATGTAGGGGGGCATGCAGCGCCTCTAGTGGCAAACAGAACATCTGCAGGGCGGACAGCTCCCAGAGGCTATTGGGCAGGCTTTTTATTATTGGAGGCTAGGCTTGGACTTGTAAGGCAAAACTGAGCATTTGTGTGTTTTTCCACTTCTAATCCAGCCAAATGCTGAGATAGTTTCTGACTTATGACCAATACTGGCCCCAGTTACACACACATATCACATTATCAGACAAATGTATTGCAATCCCAAGTACATGGGGCTGATAACCATGATGTACAAGCTCGCAAATTAAACAAGAACTCGTTGTAGTGAAACGTTTTTTAGATCATTTTCAAATTGTGAAATTTCTTTCTTTATTTCCTTTTAGCTACTGGAGTTGCTGTTGCCATGAGTCTGGGTGCCGATACTTTACCCCAAGATGTGTTGTTGAAGATCTTCTCATATTGTTCTTACAATGATCTGGTGACATCGGTCCAGTTTGTGTGTACTTGGTGGCAAGAGGTATCCAGAATGAGGTGTTTATGGAAGCACATTGTCTACAGACCCAGGAGCAAGGATGCTGTAGATTTGTTGAAAATATCCCCTCAGTTGCAAGCAATTGATTTGGTATCCAACAATGACAATGAGGAGTGCATTATTGGTGATTTGCACAAATACTGTCCTGAGCTCAAACGATTGCTTGTGTCAACAGATGTCTTCTATGCACTGCATGACGTACCTGGAAACATTCTAGTATTTCCCAATATAAAAGTGCTAATCCTTACTCGAGGACATAATGATTTCAGAGCTTGGGAATTTTTAAGTTTCTTTTTTCCAAATCTTGAACATCTTGAGGTCCATGATTCTATCTTGACAAGAAAAGATCTTGTGTCTTTCTTGGGAAACTTGCAACATCAATTGCATACTCTTCATTTGCCTTGTCGTACCTGCGATAAAGTCTGTGTTTTGCCATATTTATCTGCTTGCACTAAGCTGGAGACATTGTCTCTTATTGGTTTGTGTGAAGATGCAAGGCAATTGAAAGTTGAAGTGGCACACTATTTGAGAAAAATTATGTTTCTCACAATTGAACATGCAGGGTATGATTCTCTGAGAGACAATGTAATTATATTTTCTTTGTTTTCTAATCTCAAAAATCTGCAATTTTGGAATTGTTATCATCTCAGTGATGAATTATTCGAAGTTTTTTCAAAGAACTGTCCGAAACTGGAGAAGCTAACCCTTAGTAACTCTTTCTATCCCATGAGTAATGGGTCATCCCTTTTCCAAGGTTTCAGCTTAACACAACTAACATCGCTGACTATATTGTACAATTTTTTAATTACTTGTGAAAGTTTAGCACATCTTCAGTTTATCCCACACTTGGCATACCTTGAACTGTATGAATGTGAACAGCTCACATGCCAATGCCTGAAAGTGGTATGTGGTTTTGATAAATTGGAGATTTTAAAATTTGATCTTCAGTACAAATAGCATCTGGTCGTCGTCGTCGTCGGCTTTAACTCGTTTCCGAGTATTCATCTACTTCCAAAACAGTCTAAAATAATCTAAGGTTGAGGTCTGTGGGCATGTTTGCGGTGACTGAACAGCCCAATGCGTGCATGAAACAAACGTCCACACAGATCACACAGAACTGTTGGTGGAGGGCGTGGCTGTGCTGCACGGAGCTTTCGTGCTTGTCGCTTGGCCTTAACAATTCTACGACGTTCTTCTTCAAACATTTTGACAGCAGCTTGGATGGTCTGGCGCCAAGTTGAACGGTCTTTAGCAAGCTGGTCCCAGGTTTGTGGTTTGAGACCTGTCAACTTCATATTCTGCTTAAATTGGTCCTTTTAACGTCTCTTAGGGCCTCCATGAGGTCTGGTGCCGGAGGTGAGTTCACCATACAGAACCTGGCGTGGTAGTCTCGTATCATCCATCCGATGGACATGTCCAATCCATCTAAGTTGATGACCAATGATGGATGATTCTATACTATTAGCAAGCGCTTTCTCAAGAACATCAAGATTGGTGAAGTGGTCTTCCCACTTTATCTTAAGGATGGATCGAAGTTTCTGTTGATGGAAGCGCTCAAGCTTTCGGAAGTCATGTCGATAGAGGGTCCAGGTTTCACAGCCATACAACAATGTTGAGATGACAACAGCTTGGTACACCATGAGCTTCGTCTTCACGGTCAGATCTTTATTCAAGAAGACCCGGTGCGATAGTCGCCCAAATGCCGCATGGGCAGCACCGATTCTCTTCTCAACATCCTGCCCACAATTGCCGTGTACAGATAGCAGACTGCCCAGATACGAGAAGTGGTCTACCTTCTCCAATGGAGTATCTGAGATAGAAATGTTGAAGTGCGGAAGGGAAGAGCCTGGTGAGGGTTGTGCCAGAACCTTGGTCTTCTGAACATTAATGGTGAGACCAAAACGTTCACATGCATTCTTGTAGCAATTAACAGTCTGTTGCAACTCCACTGGCGTGAGTGTAGGCGACGCTGCATCATCTGCATACAACATATTGGTTATCTTCGTAACCTGAGTTAGCTTCTTGGAGCGAAATCGAGCTAGGTTGAAGAGCCCTCCATCAAATCGGTACCTGACATCTACACCTGGGATGTTTGTGGGCGATTTATAGAGCATTGCAGCCAAATACAATGCAAACAGTGTTGGAGCAAGTACGCAGCCTTGTTTCAGTCCATGAGTGATAGGAAATTCGTCAGAGATCTTATTTTGCTGACAAACCTGACCGGTCATGCCATCATGGAGAGCTTGGATTAGATCAACAAAGCGTCGAGGACAGCCATAGCGTTGTAGCACCGCCCACATAGCAGATCTTGGAACTGAGTCAAAGGCCTTTTCCAGATCATAAAAGACTAAGACGAGTGGATTCTGTTGCTCACTACATTTTTCTTGTAGTTGTCTTATGCAGAAAATCAAGTCAGTTGTGCTTCTGGAAGATCGAAATCCACACTGGGACTCGGGGAGGATCTTTTCTGAGATAACCTGAAGGCGGTTAAGTAAAATTCTGGCGAGAATTTTACCCACAGTAGATAGTAGCGATATACCGCGATAGTTGCCACAAACACTACGATCACCTTTCTTGAAGATTGTGATGATAGTGGCGTTCTTTAGGTCACCAGGTACTTCTCCTAATTCCCAAATTTTGAGAATAAGAGTGAAAATCCGCGTTTTGAGGGACTGACCTCCAGCTTGAATTAATTCCAGTGGGATGTTATCTGGGCCAGGTGCCTTTCTTGGTTTCATTTGATTGAGAGCTACAGTGAATTCCCTGTAAGAAGGAGGTACAGCCATCCATGGTTGTTCTGGATATTTCGGCACATCACGAAGGAAGTCTTCAGCAGCTGTTGAGGGACGATTTAGAAGGATGGAGAAATGTTCCTTCCAACGCTCTAAGATATCATGGCTGTCAGTAAGAGTGGCAGTGGCAGAGTTGTCAGCATCTGGTAGATCTTACTGCGAGTCATGTAAAGAATAAGAATCTCATGCTCATGTTTTATCGGTGTAGGGATTTTTCAAAATTAGAACACCTGAGAAATCAGCACTTGAATGTATGTCTATTGGCAGATAGATTGGAGTTTGCGCTTCTTGAGTAATTATGATATGTTTATTTACTTAGCTACTGGGTCATTATCTATGTGTGCCCCAATAAACACGGCACGCTAAGCCGGCAGTGACTGGCGCAGATCGTACACGGTGCAGTCGGTGGTTGGCGCTCAATTTTAGACTTTCATCAAACATGATCAATGTGTACCTTCTGTGCTCATAGCTGATGCTGAAAAGCATTTAGAGATTTTGAGTCATAAAAAATAGTAAATATACCAAATAGCTGATATGAAAATAGTGGAAACTTTAGCCACTTAACACGCAGAGCAGTGGCGACAGCGGATAGTGCTACTATCTAGCGGCTCGAATAGACAACTACTGGAACGAACTATTGAATCACACAAGTCGACTTCGAAAACGCAATGAAATACAGATTTTAAGTCCATTGTGTACTTCTTGTACTATAATATCAGGAAAGGAGATGGATGTTGAACCGAAAGGGACAGCAATAAGAATGAAATACATATATTGATTGTCATTAAAACATTTAATCGTCATTTTATGACAGCAGTTTTACTGGCATACGGTACAGATATTCCAAAAGCAAATCACGCGTGTTCTTTCTTATAGAGCTTGATATTTTTAGTGGGAAGATTCTTCACTGATAAATTATTCGTTCTATTCAGATATGCCTTAGGCTGGCTGCGTGGCTCAGCGGTAACGGTCTCGCCAGCTGTGCCCGAGGTTGCTGGATAGAATCCTGGCATTTGAGGGTGCGCAAATTCGAGGGAGCCGTGTTAGTAGATTTACTGGCATGTTAAAGATACCCTTCGGGGGAAAATTCCGGTACCCCAGCGTCTCAAGCTACAGTACTAAACAGGGACGTAGAACCAATTAAAATTAAACACATACCGTATGCCATAATAAGGATTTGGAAATAATTGTCAGACAGCTGTTATAGATACCTGCATTAGAGTCATTAATTGATAGAAAACAACCAGTTAACCTGCTTCTAATCCCATGGGTGCTATCAGACAGAAAATGGCAAGAACTATCTTCATGCCCATGACATTCCAGCGGACAAACCCACACACACATTTGGAAACAGCATTTTGGAGTTGTCTGCTCTTCACAAGCCACTGAGCACACTTGGAAAAGGTTTAATCACAATAATGTTTTAAAGAAAGGCAGAGGCGGCCCTAGCAATATTTTCAGGTGGTGCGAGATCCCCCTCCCCTGTGGAGACTAAATATCATCATCATCTTGTACAGTTTCCAGCCCCAGGCTGGGTCTGTTTGGAACATAAGCCTCGCCACTTAGATCTTTCTTCCCACCTCCTCTCCGCTGTCACTCTGGTCCAGTCCTCGCCTCTCTTCTTGACACATTCCTCCACTCCTTTCAGCCATCTATCTCTTGGTCTTCCCCTTGGTCGTTTCTTCTGCATCTGCATCTCATGTATCCTCTTGGGAATCTTCTTCTCATCCATTCTCTTTAAGTGTCCATACCACCTCAGTCTTGATGTCTCAATCCTACCTTGCAAGGGCTCCTCTTTCACCTTTTCCCTGACCTTTTCATTCCTCACCCTGTCTCTTCTTGTTACTCCGATCCTACTTCGCAGGAACTTCATTTCACCTGCCTGTATTCTGCTTATGTCCCTTTTCTTCATTGTCCACGTTTCTGAAGCATAGGTCAGTATCGGGATATAGTAGCTTCTGTATAACACTTCCTTGCTTTTTTTGTGGGACATCTTTATTCCACACTAAGCTCCTAATGCTTCTCCGAAATGCTTCTGCCAGTCTGCCACGTTCCGTAATCTCTTTGTCATTTCTCCCATTTTCCTCCACTATACTTCCCAAGTACTTGAGACTTTCCACCTTCTTCAGCTGTCCACCTCCAAGTGTTATCCCACTCATTGGTCTGTCCTTTTTCCTGGTCATTAACAGGATCTCACATTTACTGATGTTGAACTTCCATCCGTACTCTCCCACTGTTTCTTCCCAAGCCTTCAGTTGCTCCTGAATTTCCTCCTCCTTGTTTCCCCAGACCATGAGATCATCTGCAAACACCATTGCTTTCATCTTATCTTCTCCTATCTTTCCTGCTATCCGTGTCATTACCTCGTCCATAACCACAATAAAGAGAAGGGATGACAGCGCACTACCCTGTTTCAGGCCACTCATTTGTCTGAACCAGTCTGTTCTTTCCCCTCCAACTTTCACACAACTCACACTTCCACAATACATCTCCTTCACCCTGCCTACAGTCTCTTTTTCCACTCCCATGTTTTCCATTGCTTTCCAACCCTTCTCCCTACACACACTATCATAGGCCTTTTCGATGTCCAGGAAGGCCATCAACAGATCCTCTCCAAATTCGTAGGTGGTGTTCCTGGAGCTGTCTCACTGAAAATATGAGATCCACTGTTGATCTCCCAGGTCTGAATCCATACTGATCCTCTCTCAATTTTCTCTCCACTTTGGCTCGTATTCTTCTTTCTAATATCTTTTCATATATCTTGGCACAGTGAGGTATGAGTGTGACTCCCCTGTAATTTCTGCACTCCTTTCTGCTTCCTTTCTTAAATATTGGGACAATTAATCCTTTCTTCCAATCTTCTGGGGTCTTTTTCTCCTTCCATATCACCCTCATCACACTGTACAGCCACTGTTTCCCAACCTCCCCTGCTGCCTTCACCATTTCAACACTCACTTCATCCACACCTGGTGGCCTTCCTCCTTTCATCTTGTCTATAGCCATTTCCAGTTCTCTCCAAGTCAGGTCCTTTTCCATTCCTGTGTTGTCTTCTCCATCTTCCAATACATTGTCTTCCTCCCTATGACCATTTGGATTCCGAAAATCCTCAAAGTACTGTTTCCACACTGTCTTGAGTGTCTCTTTGTTGTGTACCTCATTTCCGTTTTTGTCCATCATTACCACATCCTCTCGCAGACCTCTTCTTTTACTTTTGACCATCCCATAAAGTACTTTCTTATTTCCTCTGCTGTCTTCCTCCATCATCTCTGTCCACTTTACCATCCACTTCTTCCTCTCCTCTGCGACAATCTTGTTTGCTTCTTTCTTCTTTATCTTATAATCTTCCCTTGCCAGATCAGTTCTTTCCTTGAACCACACTCTGAAAGCCTTGTTCTTCCTTCCCACAGCTTCTTTTACTCTCTCATTCCACCATGGTGTCTCTTCACATCGCTTTCTGTTGCTTGTTCTTCCAAATACTGCCACTGCAGCTTCCACCAGTGTGTTTTTGAATTGCTTCCATTCCTATTCCCCTGTTTTAGGATCGTCTGTTGGCATCCTTTCCCTTATTATCTTCTGGAATTCTTCCCTGACTTCCTTTTCCTCGAGTTTCCATACTTTGATTCTCCTTTCCTGGTACTCTGTCCTCTTGCTATCCTTAACAACTCCCAGGTTCATTACAAGTATTCTGTGGTCGCTCTCTAAGGCCTCTGCCACTTGTCTTCATTTCCCAGTCGTGCAGCTTGTAATCTACCACGTTACCTAAGTATAACAAACAATATTAATATCTGCTATTTTAATATTAAAAATAATATTCCTAGAACGCTCCTAAAATATTATTTAATATTAAACAATATTGTTCGCTTAAGATGTGTCAGTTTTCTACTGCTTGGATTGCACAGATGACAAGAGAAGAAAACAGAATTATGTGCATGGTAGTAGATTTGCTGTCTTTATGATTTGAGTTGTGACAGGGCCGGGGTGAATGATCAAGTACAGGTACAGACGGGGCTTTTAAAATATTTTTGTTTAGGTTTCATAAGAATTGGTCAGGGAATATGGCAGTTACGTCTTTTCTATTATGCACAGCAAATTTTACTTTGAAATTTGCGCTTAGACCCCTTCCAAAGCGTGGTAGTGCCAGAGAATTTGATTTCCCCATGCTAAGGGGCTAATAAGCAACAATTCTATACTCTTAACAGGGTGTGGCAGCATTCCTCATGTATTGGAGATATCTGCCAACTCTTTGATCCTGAAACACATAGAATATGGAGCATAAACTGAAACAAGATGTTGTAAAAAACTCAACCGTCAAATTAATGAAGTCAGAGAATAAGGATACTTTTAAGAGTAAGGAATTTGTCTGATAACATATGTTATTGCAACTGTATTTGGGTCTGGAACTTGAAGTAGGGTACCTGGAGTTTGAAAGACTTGGAGGGGGACAACAACACTCAGGGACCTGTTCACATCTCAGATCTCAATAAGTACATCTATCCAGTCGCACCGTGCAGCATGCCCAGACCATTCGGCTATGTTATGGGTTCATTAATATTCATAACTAAGGCTCGGAGTTTTAGGTGCTACAAATCGGAAAAATATTTATTTATTATCTAATAAAAATACCTGAAATATGTGACAAAAAATTAAAAATGTTTAATTATAATATAGTTTATTAATGTGAATATAAACAATATGCAGTGCGCCTCACTGACTGCTGAAGCGTTACAAAACACAACGAGATACAGTCTTCTTCAGGTTGTCCATCACAAATGACCAATGATTATCGCGAAACACTTCTTCTGAAGGCGCGAAACTGCGGCGTTATGTTCCTTGTCCTCGAGGTGTTGTGTAACTTGAGATCCCTGTTGTGCCTTGGTTACTTTCCCACATGGTTGGCAGAACAGAGCACCCCCATCAGAAGTAAAATTAACTTAAAATTCTGCAACAGACGATAAACTTGTAGTTGTTTTTACTTGGGCATTGTAGAACTGCCTTACACTTCACAGTGCCAGAAATGAACTGCATGTGACTGATACTGGTTCCAGGTAGCTCTACCACGTGGTGCAATATGGCTACGGACAAGGAAATCCCCGGCTTCCAGAGTGAGTGGCACGGGGCGGCACGTTAAGAATAACACTGCTGTTTGCTGAATGATCTAGCATACTGAATTTTAAAAATTGTAAATACTATGTCTTTTTATGTGCTAATAAGTGAAAGCAGGAATTTATGTATTTATAGCTTAAAATATGTATTTACATAAAAAGAGTTTATTTACCTAAAAATCCGAGCCCTATTCATAACAATATTCGCTATGATACAATCAAAGACCCTCGGGGGAGCCTGTAACCCCTAGAGGGCGCGTCCCCGGGTGGCGGATAGGGGGCCCCTACTTCTGTAGGGCTGGTTGAAATACCCAATACAACCCGCGGACCAAACAGGCAGCCCGGTTCCTGGGGGCTTTGATACTGGGACACCCTCTCTCCAGGGGTCATAAATATGGAGGGCCCAAGCCCAGGGTTATGGGTGAAGCCCCAACGGTATAGGCGGCGGAGAGGATGGACTTCGGTACGGTGTCGATGGCGGAAGAGGGAATTCTGTAGCGTCTGTACTCCAGAGGAGCGGCTGAAAAAGGCGTCTGTTATCCAGTGGCCTAGAACAGCACCTGGCAGTAGGTCATAAAATGCCTTTGAGTGTGGCGAGCTCATCGTACTAATAGCCTATAGAATGAGTAAATGTGAATTGAGGCCTCGGAAAGGGCTAGGGCGTCCCCTGCAAGCGACGCGCAGTTCTCAGGGGTCTGGGGGAACTGTGAGAAGTGGGCTACCAGACACTACAAACATCGGATTCATAAATGTGATGAGCCTAAATGGCAAGACAGAAGAATTGGTGGACTACATGGAAAAGAAGGAAATAGCAATGATGGGAGTCAGTGAAGCGAAATGGAAGGGAAAGGTGAGAAAGAAAGCAAGGAAGGGAAGGGATATAAAATATATTGGAGTGGAGGAAAGAAGGCAGTGAATGGTGTTGCAATAATATTAAGAGAAGACTTGGTACAGTATGTTGAGAAAGTAGAGCAAACTAGTGACAGAATACTGAAAATTAGATTAGGACTTGAGAGTGGAACAAAGGACTTCATACAGATTTATGCACCCCAAACAGGGAAGGTAGATGAATGTTTAGAGGAGTTCCTAGAAGAACTGGAAAAGTGTATAGAAGACAAAGAGGTTATAATAATGGGAGATATGAATTCACATGTGGGAACAGATAGGCAGGGAAAAGAAGAGATAATTGGCCCGTTTAGTTATGGAAATCAGGATGAAGGGGACCTTTTAATAGATTTCTGTAGAAGGAATGGATTAATTGTTGGAAATACATGGTTTAGGAAGAAGAACTCTCAAAAAATAACTAGGTATGGATGGGGAGACAGAAAGACAAAGACAATGATTGATCTTATCCTGGTGGAAAAGGATAAACGAAGAAAACTGGTAGATGTGACGGCTATGCCAAGAGGAGATTTTGAAGGAGACCATAAAGTGGTGATAGCCAAACTAAGGCTGGGAAAAATCACAAACCTTTCGGAAAAGAGGGAAAGAAAATAAAGGTGTGGAAGCTAAAAGAGAGGGAGACAATGGACAAGTTCCAAGAGGATTTAAAAAAGGAAGTTCCCAAAGATGAAGCAAAAAGTGTAGAACAGGAATGGGCATGTTTTAGGAATGGTTTTGTGAAGTGTGCAGATTATCAGGGAAGAAAAAGGAAAGGGAGACTCCTTGGTGGAACAACAGGGTTTAGGAAGCTGTTAAAGAAAAACAAATGGCATGGAGGAAGTGGATAGGCCGTAAAAATGCAGAGAAATTACAAAAACTTGGAGAAGCAAAGAAGGCATGCCAAAAAATTGTACAAGAAGAAAAACGGAAAAGTTGGGAAAGATTCACAGAAACTTTGAAGGAGGATATCTAAGGAAGTAAGAAGGTACTAGATGAATTCGTGAAAACAGTGTAAAAGGTAGGGAAAATACAACATTTGTAAAAACTGAAGCAGGGCAGATATTGTACCAAAGAGATGATATATTAAATAGATGGGAAGAATACTTTTCAAAGCTACTAAATATGAAATACATTGAACTGGAAGATGAAAGGGAACAAGAAGAAAAAATGGAAGAAGAAGAAGAACAAGAAAAGCAGATAACTATGCTAGAAATAGAGGAAGCCATACAGAAGATGAAGAGTGGTAAAGCAGCAGGAGTGGATGAGGTGACCACGGAAATGATAAAAGCAGCGGAACCAGTAGGGATACAGTGGCTGTATAGATTATTTAGAATAATTTGGAAGAAGAAAGAAATTCCAGAAAAATGGGGAAAGGGTTTAATTATCCCGATTTTTAAGAAAGGCGACAAAAAGGAATGTAATAACTACAGAGGGATCACTCTTATTGCTCATGTAGCTAAGATCTTTGAGAGAGTTCTGGAAGGCAGACTGAGGAAGAAGATAGAAAGAGAGTTGGAAGAAGAACAGTATGGTTTTAGGAAAGACAGATCAACATTTGACCTAATCTTTACATTAAGGCAAATGATGGAGAAAAGATGGGAATTTGGAAAAGACATGGTGATGACATTTATTGATATTGAGAAAGCATATGACAGTGTGCCTAGACAGGTGGTTTGGGATGTATTAAGAAAAAGAAGAGTTATCAGAGCAGAAGTCCAAATGTTAAAAGCTATGTACAAAAATTGTGTCAGTAGCGTGAAGACCAGTACAGGAGAAACAGAATGGTTTAAAGTGGAAACGGGTCTCCGACAGGGAAGTGTATTGTCCCCATTATTATTCATCATAGTCATGGATGAAATCCACAAGAATGTCAAACAGAGATTGGGACAAGAAGCAACAAAGGCCATGCTGTTTGCAGATGATATAGTTATATGGGGTGAGGATGAAAAGGATGTACAAAAACAAATAGATGTATGGAACCAAGAGATAGAGAAATTTGGGATGAAAGTAAGCACAGAGAAGAGCAAGACAATGGTAATGTCAAGAGGAAGGAAGAAAGGAAGAGGAAAGATAGAATTGAATGGCAAAATTCTAGAAGTCGTTAAAAGTTTCAAGTATTTGGGAAGTGTGATCACAGAAGATGGAAAGATAACTGAGGAAATTGGAAAGAGAATACAACAAGCGAACAGTTTTTACCAGAGTGTAAGGGGTATTGTGTGGAACAGAGATGTCCCAAAGAAATGCAAAAAAGTATTATATTCAACCTACTACAGACCCATACTAACATACGCAGCTGGAGCGTGGACTACTACAAAAAGAGAGGAGAGTAGAATACAAGCCGCAGAGATGAAATTCCTAAGAGGTATAGAGGGCAAGACCAGAGGAGATAGAGTTAGAAATGAAGAGATTAGAGAAAGGACAGGAATATTGAAGCTGCAGGACAGGATAGAAACAACAAAGTTAAAGTGGTATGGACATATGATGAGAATGGGAGAGGAGAGAGTACCAAAGAAAACTTTCTGTGAAAAGATGATAGGGAAGAGACCACGAGGTAGGCCCCGGAAGAGATGGACAGATACAGTGTGGGAGTGTGTAGAAAAGAAGGGAGGAAAACCCGAAGATGTACTAAAATCAGGAGAGGAGTGGTGGAGAGACAGGCAACGATGGAGGTCCTTAATTCACAACCCGACCCAGGAAGCTGGAAACGGGAAATGAAGATGATGATGATTATGATAATAGAGTTTATAATGTTCATAAAGCGTGGTGGTTGAGAGAGACGATACTGCTGGGTGTATGTGTTTCAACGAACCTGTCGCTAACCAAAAGGACCATGCTTAATAGAACAATCGCTATTTCGGCGGGTCGGTGTATGACAGAGCGAGCGTGCGTTTTTTCACACATTTTACCTTTAACGTGTAAACGGTGATGAGAACTTGGTTCTATGTTGGTCGAAGCGAGTACAGAAAACAAACTTGCAAACGAGTAGGAGGTGAATGACAATCAAAGATTAAAACAAAATTATGGTTAAATATAAAACATTACCTCTGTTTATAAAGCCTGATTTTACTGGGAATTATAGGAGCATCAGCCCCACACTGGATACTAGAAGCACCGTACTCTCCTGCAGCTGACGTATATTGTGCACAACCATTCATGTATCTGTGTGTGGATCACGGCCAGTGTTTTAACATGACTGAGGCGCTGCTGTCAATCTTTTGCTTCCACTTTTAGGTGATGTGTTTTCTTTCGATGAACAAAAACTGTAATAGCTGATTAATACCTGAAACATATCCCGATATTAAATTATTTATTGAAACAAGTGTTGATTAGGAGAATATATTAATATTATAAAATTCCAGAAAAAGTATTCTTAATTTGGGCTGATAACCTACATGTTAGCCCCTTTAAAACAGGAATTATCATCATCTTCTTAATTTCATACATCAACATGACCAATGAAAGCCAAACATGGTTTGCTTTATGTCTATACATCAACATAATTGCCCCAGTTGCTCACATTTTGAGGGATATAGATTGAAACCCAGGGGCCCTGAGAAAGACTTGCGCTCCTCTCGGTCAGCTAGTTTTATCTTCTGAGCCTCGCTATAAGTGGATGTGATACGTAGGGAGTTGTTTATTCCAGCACCTTTCATTTCACATGTTTTCTATTTTATTTGTCATATCTCGAGAAGTACTTTGAGAACATCACTCTATCATGTGTGGAACCTCACCTTGGGTAGCCTACTTCTTGTCGGACTTGACTATCCAAGGAAGACCATGTCGTAAGTTTTGGTTAGTGGCATTCTTCATCCTGACCATGTGCCGTCGATATGTCATCAGACGGTTCCTACGAAACTCACTAACACTGCATTATTGGATCAGGAATAATGAAAAGGACTTTATATTAGGATAACATGACATCTACTTCATTTAAGGTGAAAAAGCATTCACGGTGTAATTTAAATATTTGTGATTCTATTTCTCTACTTTCCATCCATATGGCTTCTACTCTATGTACAAAGCTGAAAGCGACCTTATTCATGCTATTATTATTATTTTAAAATGAGCCAATTAAAGTGTCTTATATTCGATGATATTATGTTGTTTTAGGGCTTGGTTCAGCGATGATTATAATTAGTGCTGAACCGAACGTGAGCCACGTAGTGTAATAATTGGATAAGAGAAATATGTTAATGATGTAATTGTGTTGATATTCTGAGCACGTTAGCTGAAGGAGAGCATGATGTAAAGTGTAATAAAATTGTAGGCGTTTATTGTGTCATTTGAATTAATACCATCAGAATTTTAAAAATAACGTTAGATATTTGTGGAATATTTGAATTAACCTCTACTGTATATTAATGGAGTGAGGATTTGTCCGTGGCTGCTGGTAACAGCAGTTACGAATTGTATTGTGCTCGGATAAGCCTGTAATGAGAGTCTAGTGACATGTTCAGTGAAGCCTGTATTAAAACTCTAAAAAAGGTGAAGGTTGTAAATTTATGACACATTCATATGTTCCATAAGAAGATAAGAGGAGGTGTCAAAGTCACCTGACCATGGATATAAATATATATATATAGTAATGCATGGAGGATCTCTACTGCAATATGATTATTATTTGATTTGATTGTTATGGAAAAAATGACAATAAATTATTTTTCGTATTAATATTATTTCTCTTGTATAAAGTAGATCAAACCCCTCACTTCCTCACTCCCTCGTGTTCAGACAACCAGACTGTTTCTGTCTTGGCAATGGCATTATCACACAGGACTACTTTTACTTGTGAATCAAAATATGAATCCGATGTTATTTGCGAACCAGACTGAAGACTCACCTGGTCTTCATACTCAGGGAGCAACTCTGCTTCAGACTTGATAACTGAATTATCAGCCATTAACTTACCCGTAGGCTACCTGTAAAATTATTCCTTTGGCAAATATAAGGCCTCCTTGGAGGCCAGCATTTCACTTAATTGTGCTTGCTCCTCTCTTTCATTTATTCATTTGACCATGTCGAGTACATTTTATTTTCTCAATCCTTAAGGTCTTCCTTCAAGTTCAATGTGTGAATTTTTAGTTCATTAAAATCGTCTTCAATTGCCTTTAAACTGAATCTTTGATGTATTTATATTTAAAAGTAGTTCGTTACAAAGCTAGCCATATCTTTAACGTCTTCAATGCAGCAGTTGCAACTTGTTTTACATTTCCCCATGTTCCACCTTCAACACAATCTACCGTATCTTCTAGTTTTAATTTAGTGTGTTTGATTATGTAATGTTTATTTAATACACATGTGTGTTATTTATTACAACATTTACAAACCATGATTAAAAAACAAACAAGGTTTTGAGACGTTTGATCCGTTTTGCCATTCTTGAAATCTGGCAATCCTAAGCAAAGCTCAATTGTATTGTTTTAGCGCCAAGAGTTGGCGGACACGAGGACTTGTGCTACAGACATGACGCGAGTAACATTTGGAGACAAGAGCCTCCTGTGATGCACAGCTCAATTGTATTGTTTTAGTGCCAAGAGCTGGCGGACACGAGGACTTGTGCTACAGACATGACGCGAGTAACATTTGGAGACAACAGTCTCATGTGATGCACAGCTCAATTGTATTGTTTTAGCGCCAAGAGCTGGCGGACACGAGGACTTGTGCTACTGACATGACGCGAGTAACATTTGGAGACAACAGTCTCATGTGATGCACAGCTCAATTGTATTGTTTTAGCGCCAAGAGCTGGCGGACACGAGGACTTGTGCTACAGACATGACGCGAGTAACATTTGGAGACAACAGTCTCATGTGATGCACAGCTCAATTGTATTGTTTTAGCGCCAAGAGTTGGCGGACACGAGGACTTGTGCCACAGACATGACGCGAGTAACATTTGGAGACAACAGTCTCATGTGATGCACAGCTCAATTGTATTGTTTTAGCGCCAAGAGTTGGCGGACACGAGGACTTGTATTACAGACATGACGCGAGTAACATTTGGAGACAACAGTCTCCTGTGATGCACAGCTCAATTGTATTGTTTTAGCGCCAAGAGCTGGCGGACACGAGGACTTGTGCTACAGACATGACGCGAGTAACATTTGGAGACAACAGTCTCATGTGATGCACAGCTCAATTGTATTGTTTTAGCGCCAAGAGTTGGCGGATACGAGGACTTGTGCTACAGACATGACGCGAGTAACATTTGGACACAACAGACTCATGTGATGCACAGCTCAATTGTATTGTTTTAGCGCCAAGAGTTGGCGGACACGAGGACTTGTGCTACAGACATGACGCGAGTAACATTTGGAGACAACAGTCTCATGTGATGCACAGCTCAATTGTATTGTTTTAGCGCCAAGAGTTGGCGGACACGAGGACTTGTATTACAGACATGACGCGAGTAACATTTGGAGACAACAGTCTCCTGTGATGCACAGCTTATTGTATTGTTTTAGCGCCAAGAGTTGGCGGACACGAGGACTTGTGCAACAGACATGACGCGAGTAACATTTGGAGACAACAGTCTCCTGTGATGCACAGCTCAATTGTATTGTTTTAGTGCCAAGAGCTGGCGGACACGAGGACTTGTGCTACAGACATGACGCGAGTAACATTTGGAGACAACAGTCTCATGTGATGCACAACTCAATTGTATTGTTTTAGCGCCAAGAGTTGGCGGACACGAGGACTTGTGCAACAGACATGACGCGAGTAACATTTGGAGACAACAGTCTCATGTGATGCACAGCTCAATTGTATTGTTTTAGCACCAAGAGTTGGCGGACACGAGGACTTGTGCTACAGACATGACGCGAGTAACATTTGGAGACAACAGTCTCATGTGATGCACAGCTCAATTGTATTGTTTTAGCACCAAGAGTTGGCGGACACGAGGACTTGTGCTACAGACATGACGCGAGTAACATTTGGAGACAACAGTGTCCTGTGATGCACAGCTCAATTGTATTGTTTTAGTGCCAAGAGCTGGCGGACACGAGGACTTGTGCTACAGACATGACGCGAGTAACATTTGGAGACAACAGTCTCCTGTGATGCACAGCTCAATTGTATTGTTTTAGCGCCAAGAGTTGGCGGACACGAGGACTTGTATTACAGACATGACGCGAGTAACATTTGGAGACAACAGTCTCCTGTGATGCACAGCTTATTGTATTGTTTTAGCGCCAAGAGTTGGCGGACACGAGGACTTGTGCAACAGACATGACGCGAGTAACATTTGGAGACAACAGTGTCCTGTGATGCACAGCTCAATTGTATTGTTTTAGTGCCAAGAGCTGGCGGACACGAGGACTTGTGCTACAGACATGACGCGAGTAACATTTGGAGACAACAGTGTCCTGTGATGCACAGCTCAATTGGATTGTTTTAGCGCCAAGAGTTGGCGGACACGAGGACTTGTGCTACATACATGACGCGAGTAACATTTGGAGACAACAGTCTCATGTGATGCACATCTCAATTGTATTGTTTTAGCGCCAAGAGTTGGCGGACACGAGGACTTGTGCTACTGACATGACGCGAGTAACAATTGGAGACAACAGTCTCATGTGATGCACATCTCAATTGTATTGTTTTAGCGCCAAGAGCTGGCGGACACGAGGACTTGTGCTACAGACATGACGCGAGTAACATTTGGACACAACAGTCTCATGTGATGCACAACTCAATTGTATTGTTTTAGCGCCAAGAGTTGGCGGACACGAGGACTTGTGCTACAGACATGACGCGAGTAACATTTGGACACAACAGTCTCATGTGATGCACAGCTCAATTGTATTGTTTTAGCGCCAAGAGTTGGCGGACACGAGGACTTGTGCTACAGACATGACGCGAGTAACATTTGGAGACAACAGTCTCATGTGATGCACAGCTCAATTGTATTGTTTTAGCGCCAAGAGTTGGCGGACACGAGGACTTGTGCTACAGACATGACGCGAGTAACATTTGGAGACAACAGTCTCATGTGATGCACAGCAAGTTCAGCCAAACCATTGGCAAAATAATTAATAACGCTCAAGTGTGGAATAACAATTCCAGTGCCATAGTGTGATACGGTATGTGTTGTTTCACGAGTGACCAGTGTGCTCTTTTACGTGTACATTACATTTCCTTTTCTTAATAATATTTAAGTGGTCCTCCACAAAGTACTTTTTAATTAACGTGGTTTTTATGTGCGACCACCGGAGGTAAGGTTCGATCGTGAGCATGTGCTCTAACGTGATCAAACAGGCCGTTCTTGCGACAGAAGGGGACCTGCAGCTGGATCCAGGGGGTGTCAACCAGATAGGATTTATTTGGCACCGTCGGTGTAGTACATCAGCCAGCCGTTTGGAGCGCTGTATATCGTGTTGCCAACATATTGTTTTATCCCTTGGTTGGGGGTGGGATAAACAGGCTAGTGTAGGTGTGCTAATTTAGAGGGCTGCTTCCGGATGAGGGTAGTTTCCCGTGATTGGGAGATACTACCAGTGTAGTGTGTTGGTGTGAGTGCTTAAGCTATTGGGGGCGTCTCTGCAGGATGCAATTACCTGCCAGGGGATGAATGTCTAAGTGCAGGCTGCTAATCTAGCCTACCAATTAAGTAGCGTGAGCAATTCAGTGAATGTGCAGAGTCGGTGACTCGGCACTTTGCAGTCGCTTACTCGAGTACAATAGGACTGACGATGCAGTTACTGGCCTCTACGGTTAGGGGCAATTATGACTAAGGTCAGGTTGGGTATCAGGATGTAAAATGGAGTGTGATTAGTAATAAACGTGATGCATACTGACCATGTGTTTATTGGCCAGTAGATGTGATGTGATGTCCCTCTTGGGGAGTTTAAACAAATATGAAATGTAGTACAATTTGTAAAGTGTACAGTTGTTCAGGGTAGGTGTTTACAAAGATATAGGACTCTGAGTACAGCTAGATCTCACCTGGTGTAGAGCTGGAACGGACCTCGTTGGGTAGGGCCGCTGGCCAAGAGCAGAACAGAACAGAACAGATAATGGGGTTCCTCCGGGCCTAGGCTTTAAGGCCTTTCCCCCACTGCCTGGTCAGCATTTCCCCATAGTTGTCGCTCCATTTACCGTGTTTATGTTTATATTTCGTAAGCGTGGCCGTCAGCAGTATGCCGGGCCCGCTTGTGTCTGAAGAAATGCATGAGTCTTATGGTCTGCCTATGCGGGTAGTTTTGGTAAAAGATGGCGGGGTAGGTCTCAGGGGGTACTGCCCCCCGGGCTGTACAATATGCATGATACAACGTTGTAGTTAAATTGCAAACATATCCCTATATTTAGTCAATAAATATACACTTAATTGGTATTTGGCATTCCCTTGCAATTATCTTGCTCACACACGATTATTATGGCACATATCATTAAATGAACATTATTTCTACTGGGTTGGTGGCATTGTCTATATTCCCAACATCTTGGCGCCCTCCATTTTCCAACGTATAAGTACTTTCCACCGCTTAATTGCCTCGTGGTATTTCGGTTGAATGTAAACCAGTATCGGTATTTCCGTTTCTCTGGTAAGTACCAATTCAAATAATTTATTGATTGATAGGATTCTTATGAGAGCCATGAATTATTATTTGGAGGATTTCCTTAGTAGTTGTAGAAAGCTAGGTTAATGACTTTAATTTAATTTATTTTCTATTAGATTTTGTATTTCATGGTTTCTGTACCTCATTCTGTATATTTTGTATGTAGGTTATGGGAAGATATCACATGGCATGCTCTGTTCTTGGCTGCAAAAGTAGAGGTTGAACATACACTCCTGAGGATGGGGCCCTCTATCCTTTCATCGCTTTCCCTTTGATGACGCATGGTATGTATTAATACTTAGGCTATTCTGTAATTATTTAGCCACGTTCCTTTGATGGCATTTTTAAAGTGAGTGGTAGGCTACTTGATGGGTAGGGTAACTTGTACTAGCAGGGTGTCTACCGGTAACGAAAGTAACGAAAGTAACGAATTTTACAAATGGGTAACGAAAGTAACGAAAAAGTAACGAATTTTACAAACGGGTAACGAAAATTTTCTGATGGCGGGTTGAATCATTTAAACTCGCGCTGCTAGGCTCAGAGATTGCGAGTTTCTTGCAAGCGGCGCCGTGCCTATTGCATAGTACTTAGCTACATGTCTCCGTGCCCGACCTCAAGGAAATACATACCGAAGATACCTTGAGCGGAATACATCGGTTCAACGTATATTTTCGGCATCAAGAAGTCTTAAGTTTCGTGTGAAATATTTTTCTGTATTACTATATTAGGAAACCTGACTTTTCGCGAGACGTTTATTCGCGAATATTTCCGAAACTAAAAAGAAATCTCTCATTTCTGTTATTTGGAAACTATGTCAAATTGAAGTCCAGAAGTAACGCGAAACAATTTAATGTCGCAATCTTGCAAAATGTTACCGTTTCGAAAAAAATGCGGAAAATCTTCAAAATACATATAACTTATTTAAAAAATATGTCAAGTAAATTTGCGACATTCAGTATGGTTAATTCGAAATTCTGTTATAAGTCGATTTTTCCTTCGAACTTTCGTTCCATCGGATATATAATCTAACCGATTATTTCGATAACTTGTTGATAATTCGTGGTTCTCAATCGAAATAAAACTTGCCCTCTTGTCGTATTGTTCGTGCAATCCTCTCAGAACAATTCGTAATATTCGATACCGTACCTACTTCGAACGTTCATCCTCCAAAATCGCATCCTCAAGACGGCCGGCTGACCGCACGACTTGCCTGCGGGAACTCGTCAAACAGACCGAGATCGACGTCAGTTGCGTAAAATCATAAAACCCGTCCCCTATCGTGAACTTGTGACCACGAGGACTGCGGGAATCCTGTCAAAGGTGATTGGGCACACATCACGGGGCACCCATCACGAAACCTATTTGCCACTTTTCCCATGACCGTATACTTAAAAGCGTGCGGGGAGCGAGAAGTGCATCAACCCACTTAAAAATGGCAGCCTACGTAGCATCGAAATACTAAATCCTCCTCGTGATCCACCCTGAACTCATGAACTCCCAACTACAGCATAGGGACAAAGGGAATCACGGCGCCGACCGAACAACATGTTCATAACTACGCGTGAATTTTAACCATGCCCAACCTTGAGCTTGCCTCCGCCATTCTATCAGGACAAAATAGACAGGCAGACAATCGTTGAACGGCCGGGTGCGGCGACGATTGCATAATAACTCGAGGACAACGTAAAACGGCCGAGAGCGGCAGCGATTGCGATACTTCGCGATATTTCTCCGCATTCAATGACTAGGACAACTGTAAAACAATCGTTGAACGGCCGGGTGCGGCGACGATTGCATAATAACTCGAGGACAACGTAAAACGGCCGAGAGTGGCACGATTGCGATACATCGCGATATTTCTCCGCATTCAATGACGAGGACACCTGTATTCTTGTCAAACGGACAGCAAGTGGCGCCGATTGCGTAATAATGCTATATTTTCTTGTGCCCGAACTCAAGGACAATGGAAATCTCGTCGAATGACTAAAAGTGACGCTGATGATCTAAATCGCGATTTTTCTCCGTGTTCTATCGTGAAAACTATGGGAAGCTCACCAAACAACTGAGACCAGCGCCGATCGTGTAACATCTCGATATTTCTTCGCATTTGACTGCGAAGACAAAATTCGGTGATGATCGCGTAACATCGCATACATTTCTTCGCGACCTACCGCGGGGACGAAGGAAATCTCGCCAAATGGTCAAGAGCTGAGCAACCTCTTGGTACCGTAATAATAACAACATATTGTGGACAAGACGACATATTAGCTGAAACAACTAATTGGATATTAAATATCTAGTATATATTTATTATTTTTAAAATTTTTATAACATCATGTGAATTTCATTTAAAGCGGCTTCGGTGGTGTAGTTGGTAGCATGCTGAACTGCTGTGCCCAATATAGCGGGTTCAAACCCGGCCGAAGTCGTAGGATTTTTTAAAAGCGTTAAAAATCCTTCAGTATGCCTTCCTTCGGAGGGGAAGTAAAGCCGGCGGTCCAATGACATGGATTTATGGCATGTAAAGGAATCTTCCACAGAAAAAACTTGTGTGAAGCTAAATTGTTAGGTTATATTTCGTCGGAACGCTCTATCAAAGTTCCAACGTTCACCACTAGGTATCATTGATATCTGGTAGCAACTTGAAATTGAACGGAACTTGTAGCTCACCCTAAGGGTGTCCGTTGGAAGCAGCTACAGACTCAGACGAGCTGAACATGTCCTCGGACACTACCGGCACTAAAAGCCATATGATAAATAAAAAACTTCTTTAAAAACAGTTCACTGTTGTTTATCTTCACCGCGTGATGAGCGCCTATGCTTGTAGACCGCAGACGTAACTTGAATTCAAAGGTAACTAAAATTAACTAAAAGGTAACTAAAAGGTACCTAAAAAGTTACTAATTTTTACTTCATCCTTACAGTAGACACCCTGACTAGGCTGATTAGCTCAATATTTCTAAATGGTGACAATATACAATTCTAAGACACTTTCATTAATTCATTCATTAATTATGTACAAATGAATTAATCGTACAGCATGTGGGCTGTAACGTATATTAATATAGGTTGGGAACATGACCATGATGCGACTAACATAACCTAATCAATGCGCAAGTGACTTCAAGAGTTTGTAACTTGTAATTACTGTGTAACATCAGCAATACTCACTCTGCCTATTAGACACCTGCCATGGTTTAAGTATTGTATAGTAACATGCGAATTATAAATCTGCTAATCATGGTGGTAACTTCTGATCGGTAGGTTATTACAGGTTTCGTGACGTTTGAACAAGATTGCTGGTTCATGTATATACCGAGATTTCTACGTGTCTAGGGGTGATTTTTAAATTTTATTGTAGTCAATGACTTCATGGATGTACGGAGGATTGTTTTCCGTGCCTTGAATTGCTGCCATGTTACTCTGCTGTATAAGGTTTCACATAGTGCATCGTTACATGCGGATGCAGTCACTTGTGTTCAAGAGCGAGGCTTGGTCGTGAGTTACAAATGCTCATAAATTACTTTCAGTTCAGTTTAATTGACAATTTGCACTACACTCTTCAAAAGACAAAACCATTGGTTGCTATTAGGTTATACGACTGTCTGGACAAAACCATTGACCGTTCCTAGGTTAGGCCACTGTCTGGACGAAAATTACATTACTAGTTGAATCGAAAACATGCCTTTGACACTCACAACTTAATTAATACGGATAATATATGATTTTCAGACCTTTCTAGGGGACAATATCAATTGAAATTGCCGCCTATTATCACTAGTGCACTGGAAACATGTGGTGAATTACATAAATATGTGTTTGTTTCTTGCTCATTGACCGACGGCAGCCATGTTCCTCAAGCGCTGAGCATTCATCAACTGTTACATGGGCAGAGACATGATGACACATTCATGTCGTGGTAGTGTTGCCAAAATGTAAGATATAAAATACACCACCATATGACGTATGGGTGACTAAAGCCATTGGTGTACAGAAAGATTATGCGTGTCAAATACCTGGGGTGCATATATGGCTACCGCGGCCCACAGGCTAAAACCATTGTAAAAACCCATTGTATTGGACAAAACGAAGGTTAGAATGGTCGGGTTGAGGGGCACTGTTAACACGTTAGGCTGTAACCATTGTCAAAAACCTTTAATTTGGACATGTTAGGCTGTAACCATTGACAAAACCACTGTTCCTTTTATTTGAACCCCAAGACCGCATATACGATTAAGTTAGTACCGGCCTATGGGTGGGGTTGGCAATACTGTTCTTGTACATAATTATCATGGATAATGGCAGACACAGCTGGAATTTTACTATATAAGTCGTGATATAATTTGGGATAGCGGGTGGGTTATAGACAGCGCAGGAGTGAACTACATCCTTTCCACATGTATTTTGGATCATTACGTACAGGAGGTATTTATGGCTTATATCAGTAGTTTGGTAAGTTATTCCATACGTTCTCGTCTCCTCAGCTGTTACCTCGTTATTAACACACAGAATTTAACAAGTATGGATTTTCTAAGCCTTTAGTGTCGTCCTTAACGTCATGGGTGCCGCTACTTTTTGTCTAGGGGATTTTTTTTGTTTACGGAATCGCGATCTACCAGTTTGCTGAGGTTAGGGACTGTTCACTGGCTCTTGACAGATGAAGGTTAGGTTCCATTTATGTCAGTATGCATTTTAATTCATTACTTGCGGTGAAAGTGCAATCGATTTAACATTACTTTTCCTGGGGAAAATTAATGAGACCAGAACGTTGCTTTTACATACCTTCATCTGCTGGGCGACATTACTTATTGAATAAGTAACTTTGGGCACTACTGTACCTGAAATGTGTGCTATATTACGTAAATATGTGCTTTTTATTTATTGCTCTTTTAACAACGGCAGTCATGTTAAGACAGCGCTTGAATCTCGTTCAACTGTGAACCAGGCGCGCTCAACAGCACACATGGTTGCCAACATGTGGGATACAAAGTCACTGTTGACAAAAATACATTGATCTGGACGCGTTAGTCTGTAACCATTGTCAATAACCATTGGATTGTATGTGCTCGGCTGTAACTAGTGTAAAAAAAACATAAGGAATTTTGGCTAACTCATGTACTATAGAAAATTTTATCGTCTGTTCGTATGTCATTCAGTGCTACCGTTTAGTTTTGCCTTAATGGAGGTGATTTTCCCATACGAATTCTATTAGTGTTCCTATTTTTAATAGACACACTACTGAAATGTTTTTAGATTCCGAACTGGATGGCTAAAATTTTATCATGTGTGAGAGGAAATTGAATGAAGCACACCGAACAGTAAAACTTACAGGACTGTAACATAACGTGGAGGGGCAGATAACGTTGACGTTCCAACTACAGCCTAGTACCAGTACCATCCCCACCCCATAAGGGTAGGGTAATCTGTCGCATATGGTCCATGTAAACGAACCATTTCAAGTTTCTCAAGTATATCAATGCATTTCTCCCCCAGTATCTTGCTGAAATGTGACTGGACGCCAAAACCCGTAAGCATATCAGATTCTTGGGGGCGTTGTGGCGCAGCGGTCAAGCTGTTGGCCTCTCGCCAAGGTGGACCGGGTTCGATTTAGTGTACGTAGTAGTAATGAACATCATAACCATCCTCTTTTGTAGTCATTAATATTGCTATTCTTCTATGAGCATTTTCTAATTGTAACTTCGATTTTTTTTCAGGTCCAGAGTGTGGATTGACCTAGTTGATCCATCACTTTCATCCAAGTCGAAAGAAAAGCTAAGACGGTTGCGAGTTTGTGGACTTCATTTCACTGAAGATCAGTTCCTCAATCGTTTAAAAAGAACTTTGGTTCATAATGCTGTACCTAATATTTCATCTCTTTCAGGATTGACCGAGGAAGGGAGACAGCCCCAAGGAGTTACTCCAAGACCGTCAATTGACGCTGTTGAATCGTCTGCCTTTTTGTCTGTTTCAGGATCAACCGAAGAAGAAACTGGTGTTGCAGAGTGTAGCCAAGAACTTCCGCTTCCAGCTGGTACGCATGGGCCATCCTTAGTCCATTCAAGACCTATTAGGTCTGAGTCTCCTTTTCAGGCAACTCCTGTTCTTGATGCCAAGGAAAGGAGAGCAAAACGAAGAAAGTGTTCATTGCAGGTAATGGAACTGGCTCAGAAAGACATTACACTAAGAAAAAGAAGATTTTGAACTTGACTCGACGAACCCTGAGAAACTACACGCGTCTCCGGGAACGTATCCAGGACTCCCGTGGCAAGATGAAGTCACTTATGAAAGTAGCTTCTTGCAGGAACATGAGTTTCTTTTTGCAGCAAGATATCTCCCCTGCAGCAGCAGCTTTAGCTTGTGGGGATGCAAGGAAAAGCTGGTGAGGCCCAAGCATCGTCGTTGGACAAGGAACGAGAAGCTGTTAGCGCTTGCACTGTACAGGCGAAGTCCTAAGGCATATCGGTTCCTTGGCTCATTGATTGTTCTTCCTTCCAGATCCACTATTCAGAATATTTTGAGTTCTATTAAATTTGATGTAGGTATTAATGAGCCCATTGTCAAGCACCTGGGAGAGCAAGTTAGGAAAATGAACAAGAGGCAGAAAGGAGGTGGAAATGAATGTTGTGCCCTATATTTTGATGAAGTTTCCCTTAAAAGTGGTTTGTATTACAGGCAAAATGGTGATATAGTGGAGGGATTCGAAGACTATGGCAAATTCGGTAGAACGAGACTACAGGCTGATCAAGCACTGGTGCTTATGGCCAGAGACCTTGGGAATCAATGGAAGCAGCCTGTTGCGTACTATTTGTGTCGATCCACAACACCTACTGACATTCTGGAAGAGCTTATTATTAAAGTGATTACGTCTCTTTCTTCTGCAGGGATAACAGTAAAGGCGATAGTTTGTGACCAGGGCAGTACCAACCGATCAGCAGTTAAGAATTTAGTGGAAAGATTTCCTGCCAATGATAACAAGACTAAATTGTTCACCTTCATGGAGAAGAAATAGTGACAATTTTTGATGTGCCTCATTTGCTTAAGAGCATGGGGAATAATTTTTTGAAATACGATATTGTTACAGAACATGGATCTGCAAAATAGGAACAAGTAAAACCGTTACTGAAGGCCAATGATGGTTGTTTGTACTGATTAGTTACAATAAAATTACTAGTGCCCATGTGGACCCGAAGGGAAAGGACAGAATGAGAGTATTCCAGGCTGCCCAGATTTTTAGCTTGACTTGTTCGAGTGCCGTTAATGTTTTAGTAGATGGATTTCCACAGCACATTGCAAATTGAAGCCCGAGTTACTGCACTCTTTTTGTCTTTTATGAATAATTTGTTTGACAGCCTCAATGGGTCATCAAAGATTCCTCAACCTCATAGCCCTTATCGATGCCGTTTGACTGCAGAATCTGATCATCTGAAGTTCTGGGAGGATGCACTGTTGAAGATCGAAGATTTAAAATTCATAAAATCTCCTTCAGGTGAAATCGTTCGACCACCATGCCAGAAGGGATGGCTAACATCCATCCGTCATTTGTGGCTGCAGTTGAAGAGCAAGGGCTTCACTTATTTCAATCTAAGGAGTGTCAATCAAGATGGACTTGAGAATTTCTTTTCAGGTATCAGACGGTTTGGAGGAGATAGCAACAATCCGACTTGTGGTATGTTTGGAAGTGCATTCAAAGCTTGTATTTTGAATGGTTTATTTTCTTCTCATTCCAGAGCAAGGAATTGTGAAGATGATGATGGAGAGCTGTCTCCCATAAGTCCAACCCGTCGTCCACGTCGTGGGAGACGGGCAACGGCACAAAGTAGGGGCGAAGTACAGTGGGGACTTCGTGTGCCCCGGGACCGTTACGGTAGCTGTGAAGGTCCTACAGGAACCCTGAAAAGTGACGGCTAACGGGGCTCTGGTGAATCTACGATAGGCCCAGCAAGCCAGTAGTGGATGAAACCAAATGCTTTCAAGAATGGAACGAGCCTCGGACATGATGGATATAATAGACGACGACACGGCTGTACACACGGACTAAGATTTGCAACTTTAAACATAAGAACGCTGACGGGGAAGGTGGAGGAGATAGTGGATATGATGGAAAGAAGGAAGATGGATTTATTGGGATTGGCAGAAACAAAGTAGAAAGGGGGAAGGAAGGAGAGAACTGAGAAAAGGCTATAGACTGTACTGGAGTGGGAATGAAGAGGGAAAGAGGAATGGAGTGGGAGTAGTAGTACGAGATGGTTTAAAAGAAGAAGTGAGGAGAATAAGTGATAGGATAATGAATGTGAAAGTAGCACTGAGGGGAGAGACCGTAGAAATAGTGCAAGTGTATGCTCCACAAGTAGGCTGCGCCTCTGAAGAGAAGGAGGAGTTTGAATAGGAATTGCAGAAGCAGCTGGTAGGAAGAAATATGATTGTTAAGGGGGATCTGAATGCCCATGTAGGAAGAGAAAGACAAGGTTATGGGAATGTTCTAGGACCAGAGGGTTGGGGCGGAAGAAATGAAGAAGGAAAGAGACTGTTGGACTGCCTGAGGAACTGCCTGCTAGTTGGGAACTCCTGGTTCAAGAAAAGAGAGAGCCACATAATCACACGGTACAGTGATGACTTGACCAGGAAGTCGGTGGTCGACTATATACTGTATGAGAAAGAACTAAATAAGAACATCACGGACATCAAGGTTATACCATCGGAGAACCTGGATAGCGACCATCGATTGCTGGTAATGAACCTGAGAGGGAGTAAGGAGAAGAAAGGGACTGAGAACCAGGAAAGACGTATAAGGATATGGAAACTCAAAGAAGGGGATAGAAGGGTCGAGTACCTCAAAATGGTAAAGGAAGGAATTCCAACAGATGAAGAAAGAGGGGTGGAAGAGGAATGGGCTAGATTTAAGAAGACACTAGTAGGTGCAGCAGAAGCAGTATGTGGGAGGACAAGTAGTAAGAAGAGGTGGAAGGAAACACCATGGTGGAATGAGAAGACAAAAGATATAGTAAGGGAAAAGAATAGAGCCTTTAGGAGGTTGAGTTCAAATAGTCTTTTATGCGCTTTAAACATGGAAACGAGCACTGCAGTTCAACAAGCGGTAGGCTATTTCAACATTTGGAAATACTCGTTGTCGTTCTGTCGAATAAATTTTAATATATCTAAAGGTGGGTTATTTTCATTTTCTTTACTTGGCAATATTTTTGAAAGTGGCATTTATAAATATTTGTTCTACTGTATATCATTTCGAATATATTCTTGTAATGTTGCCGCATGTTTCCATCATTCAGATTCATTCAACGTACCAAATTCGATACGCGCAATAAATTTTTGAAAAATTCTTTCATAATCGATGCATTTGTCTTTCGAATCTGTATAGCCTATCGAAAATTATATTGAAAGTATTTACTCTGAAATTCTCTCTTCCACCTAGCTCAACATCATCTTCATACAATTCATTAGATATTAATTTTCTTCGTTTCTCCCTACGAACGTCTTTTTCAAACTCCTGGGTGGTAGAAATTTTCCGTGCTGGTTCTTCATAAAGTTCAACATTTTGCCGAGCATGTTCTACAAAACCAACCAACGATTTGTTTAAATCCGAAATATCTGATATGTTGGTATCCATGACTTGCTATTTCTGACTTGTAGCATCGAATCATTTAAGTAAAACAGACCAAATACTGAGAATAAATGCCCTTTCTAGTCGTTCCATATTATTCCGAAGGCCTGTAGCTTTATTTCGAACTATTGCTTTTCGTTGGGATTTTCTTCAAAAGCTGATAAAGCATTTATTATTTCGTTTCAAAATTCAACCAGAACAGAAGCCGTATCAGCACGTGCAGACCAACGAGTTGTAGACAACGATTTTAGTTTCGCAAATTTTGAATCAGCAAAATGCTGCAAAACAGACCATCTTTCTGTCGAATCTGAAAAAAAATTATACAACTCCTGGACCAATTTAAAAAACTTACTTGCTTCTGTTCAACTTTCTGCAGCGTGTGTACCAACCAAATTCAACGAATGTGCAAGGCACGGTGTGTAATCTGCGAGAGGATTGTCGTTTTTTATTCTAGCATGAAGTCCCGAATATATACCCTTCATGTTGGCAGCGTTATCGTAAGATTGCCCTCTCATATCAAGAATTTCTATGCCATGAGATTTCAATGTAAATGTGACTGAATCATATAAGTCTTCACCTTTGTGACCAGGAATGTCTAGTAAAGTTAAAAAAAACTATCAGTAACAGTGCCGTCTGGTTTTACATATCGTGAAATGAATGTAAGTTGGTCTATGCGAGAGATGTCTGGGGTCGAATCCACAATGATAGAATAGTACTTCGCAGTTTTGATTTCTTCACCTATTTCAGACGTCACTTTTTAGCCACAATTTCGATAACTTCTTCATCAGTAGTTTTGGATAGGTAGCTTGTACTTCCACTGCTTTTATGTCCATAATTACGAATATGCTCATATACAGTATAAATGGCGAGAATTGTCTTAAATATTCTATTAACATCGGCATCATTTCCATTGTTACGAACGCCGAAATGTTCATTGCTGCCTGTGCCCCTAAATGAGAGTCCCCGACTTGCCAAGGTTTTGACAGTAGCAACAACTCTTTTAAGAACTTCTTTCCAGTACGAAATTTCTTCTTGAAGTTGTTGTACTAAACCATGATCTACTCTGCCATGTATATTAGCCCTTTCAAACAATTTAAGGAAAGAATGGTTATGATGATCTGAATTTTCGTGGGCAGAAGCCAAGTCATGGATGTTTTCCCAATCATTGAATCCGTGTCTGAACGCAAATTCGTCAGTTCTGTCTCCAAAGAACAAACAAGGTGAACGAAAAAACGAATCTTTGCTCTTGGAATAAACAAGCCACTTACGATACCTTATTTCCCCTTTCTGAAGTTTTCTTTTAAACACTGAATGGTTCAAGTACCGTACCTATTATATTCAGGGTACACACGTTTGGATTCTTTAAAATCAGAATCTTTATTCAGATTGTTACCATTCAATGCAACGTACTCTTGGTAAAATTCATTCGCAATCCAAGTAGCCGGATCACTGTTGAATACAAACACATTTTTCTCAATTTCACTCGCTTCTGCTTTCTCATAAGAAAATGTAGGTAAATCTGAGTGAGCTGTATCTGGTAGGCTACATTTCCTTCAACATCAATATGCTCAGGTACAGAGTCAGTAGCAGTCAGGATGGCAGAAGTAGAGGAAGGGCAAGGAGGAGGAACATCTGAAGATGGTTGTTTACCTGTACATTTGCACATAAAAACGTCAGTTCATTGCATTTGAAAAACTGATTTCTTACATTATTCAATTATTATTTTGAGCAACTTACCTTGTCGAAGGTTTAAAAAATGTATCAATTTTTGGCGTTTTAGCCAAAAGAATGTCTTGGTTTTGCGCCTTTTCAGGTGCTTGCTTTCTAGCAACACTTAATCTTTTACACCCATCCATTTTCAATTTTTAAACGAAAAATGAATGTGTTGTGACGCGCCAGATTTGAGCTCTCAGAAAATTCGTATTATGGACAGTTAACTGTAGTTCAATGATGTGCAATCTATTAGATAAATTGACAAAAGAGATCAACATCAGAAAGACGTCAAGAGACTCGCAACAAAGAAGGTGGATAATAGTTTATAAGAAGGAAAAAAAGACCAGTCTTCACAAAGAATTTGATGAGGTTAGATAGACCAAACTCCAGCCATTAACAACTGGAACACTTGGAGAACAATATCTATGAATGCCCTCGCACCCAAGACGCACACATAGTAGTCCAGCTTCGTATGAAACATAACCGTACCGAACGAACCAAGTCTTCTGTTTCAAACGGAACAAGGCTTTTACAAGCCTCACACGAAGTAAATCCCGATTGGACCGAGACCAATCACCTGTTTCATCAAAAAGTCTGCCCTTCCTCTGCCACCGAGATTGCAGAGAAAGGACCCTACAGAGCTCTGCACACAGCACAGAAGAAGATGGGGACTCAGCTACATGCGAGGCATGCGAAAGAAGGGTACATAAGAAATGTGCGGGTCTGACGCAAGGCGAACTAGACACGCTTACGAGGGCTAACTGCAGACTCGCGTGGCTATGCAAAGAATGCAAACCAATGCTGCAGAAAGCAGGGAAACAAGATGACCTCATACAAAGCCTATTAAGCTCTGTAGAATCCATGCAAGCATCCATAGAGCAAATGAAACAGAACATGGAAACCACACTCATTGGAAGAGTACAAGAAGCGGTAGCCAGGGAGATGGGAAAAACCTCTCTTCCCTGGCAAGAACCAAAAACAGCAGCCACAATCAGCCAGACGACCATAGAAAACAGGACACCATGCAGACGCAACGAAAGAAATTAGCAAAGCTACCACAATATAGTCACCAGCCACACAAAACATGGTAGAAGTACCAGCCACGCAAAACATCCAGAGCGCCCCCCAAGATAATCAGACCAGTCTCCATCTAAACGAGGCTTCGACCACCAACGCGTAGCACACAGAGACGGAAACAGAAGACCCACTATTTCTCAACATTATAATATGTCACATGGGTGGTATTGGATTGTCTCTAAGGGGCGGTCATTACTCTTGTAGATGCATGAACATATTCAGATTTCAAATTTTTATTTAAAATAAAATATATATTAATTTATTTTTTTATTTAAAAAATTTTAGTCAAAATTTGCCGCCCCCTAAAATCTGCCGCCTATACAGCCTATACGTAAATCCGCCCCTGCATAGGAGCATTCGGTGAGTTGGGTTGCTTTCAATATGTTATATTTTGCACATAGAAGATGACAAAACAGTCTTCAACTTAATTGATTGTATGTTTTAGGTTCTCAGAATGACTCAGTGTATTCACTGAATCGCTGTTTGGACAACTTCTGATGCGTAGTACGTTAAACCTGCCTGAAGCATGTCCTTTGCCCTACACACAGTGTCCAAGGTTTCCATGTTGGTAGGTGGCAGACCAAGCATTCCCACACTCAGAACACATCATGAGGCCCTACCCTGGAAGGAGATTGGATGAAACCCAACTTGCCTTCAATTACAGGCTGTCTCGGGTTCGAGGATGCTTTGAAAATGCCTTCGGCATTTTGGTTGGGAGGTGGTGCCTATTCAGAAGTAGGATCCAGGCTCACCCAAAAGATGTGGCAGCAATCTGCCTTCACAATGTTATAATTACACCCGGGTTCAGTGGTTCCCTCCACATTGTATTGATAGGGAGGAGAATGGGGGACTGATAGTGGAAGGAGGTTGGCATGCGGATGCCCAGGTGAATGATGGCCATCCATTACGGTACTTTCGGGATTAGGGAGAATGGGAGGACACTATCCTGGCCAACAAGCTGTGCGCATGGGGAATGCTTTGTCAGCATATTTCAGCTCTGAGGAAGGTGTTGAGGACTGGCAACAACACCATATATATGCTGGATACCAATGTAAGTACCGATATATAGTGATGTGGACCGGGTAAATACCCAGTCAGAAGGTAAATATAAATTGGGTATTTACCCAGTGGTCATTTAAATATCCAAAATGAGGGTATTTTCAGTTTTTTGAGCTTTGTACAGCACTTTTTGATGAGTTGATGAAGTGTTGGACCAACACAAACTGAAACACAGGTATTTGATGTCTAAAATTGAAATCAGGAACAATATTGATCCTTCAAAACTTAAAAAAAAGGAAAATGGACATCCGGGTATTTTTGGGTATTTGTATGTTTTGGCACTGGAACCTTGTCTTTAAGTGTGTGTTTTCCTTAAACTAAAGTAAAATATTGGATAAAACCTTTTGGTTGTTCTGTGTTTTAAATTTTTAATAAATACCAAGATATTGAGAAGGTCGAGTTTTTTTACGGTACTGGAAATGAGCAACAAAGATGTGGGAGGGAAAAGCTATTTACCTAATGCATGATATTACAAACTGTTCTGAAAAACATATACAGTTTGTTGAAAATTGTATATTACACCTTTTGTAGAACTTGGCCAATGCTCTGAATAAATTTCCCCCAACTTGTATCCCAATGTTTGCAAAAAGGCCTAGTTCAATTCTAACCCCGAAATTTTTAGGTTATAAGTATTGAATTTTATCACCTCATCCAATTCCCAATTCTAATTCTGTCTTTAAGTCCCAATTCTAATTAAATTACATTTTATTAACAATCTAATGCTGTTACATTTCTGAAAAGTTAATGTAGAATAGTTTGCATACCGGTACATCTTTTTTTAAGGTTCAACTTACCACGACACAGGATTTTTAATGAAAAATCTAAAATACCCGTGTATTTACCCAAATTGGGTATTTACCCGAGTATATACCCTGGATATTTACCCCGATATATAAATACCTGGGTATTTTACATCACTACCTGTATAGCCTCAGTTAAATTTATATGCATTTATTGCTACAAATTACATGTGAAAAAAAACCACTTTTCTTATTAAAACTGCAGAGTACCCCATCCTCCCTTTTCTTAATTTTCAACAAGATAGCTTACCGAACATATATTATTTATGGTTTACATACCTTTCTGGGAGTCCTAGTGAGTCCATTTGTTTGAATTCCCACTGCCTACACCAGAAATATAATTGCTTTTTACGTAAAGCAAGCATTTTCGGTCGTGTTCATTTGAACAACGTCCACCATTTTACAGTAATATCGGACCCTACGTCATACCCATGTAACACGTTGCCAACATGAAAAATGAAATAAAAGGCAAAACCATTGGCCTGGATAAAGATTATTGATGCGTGACTACCCTCACTGTGCGTGACAAAAACCAGGGGTGTTATTCGTTAGCTAACGCGGCCCTTAGTGCCGCACTACCCAACCATAATTTGTCTGGACGAAAATATTGGTGCAGGCAAAACCATTGGTCTGTCGGATGCGATATAGTACCGAATGCGTGGGGTTGGCATTATGGACTCATTCACAAAGATTCACAAAGATGGCTGCCAGAGCTCCAATTTCAACTATATAAATCGTGCTCCTATTAGGGCGGATTGGTGGCTCTATTACAGAGGAGGAGTGAACAATATCTAATACTGAAACCTTCTCTAGATATTCTCCCGACTATTAATTCAGGTAATTTCAGTTTCTAAATATGTTTATACAAAGGACGGGGTACTCTGCAGGGCCACCAAGTTAAGAAAATGAAATCACTGTCAACTATCACTGCTGCGCCGGAAATATTTGTTACATCACGTACATGTTTTTATTTCTTGCTCATTCAATGACGGCGGCCATGTTTCACTGTTGCCAACATGTGGGATACAAAGTACACCATTCAATGACGGCGGCCATGTTTCACTGTTGCCAACATGTGGGATACAAAGTACACCATTCAATGACGGCGGCCATGTTTCACTGTTGCCAACATGTGGGATACAAAGTACACCATTCAATGACGGCGGCCATGTTTCACTGTTGCCAACATGTGGGATACAAAGTACACCATTCAATGACGGCGGCCATGTCTCACTGTTGCCAACATGTGGGATACAAAGTACACCATTCAATGACGGCGGCCATGTTTCACTGTTGCCAACATGTGGGATACAAAGTACACCATTCAATGACGGCGGCCATGTTTCACTGTTGCCAACATGTGGGATACAAAGTACACCATTCAATGACGGCGGCCATGTTTCACTGTTGCCAACATGTGGGATACAAAGTACACCATTCAATGACGGCGGCCATGTTTCACTGTTGCCAACATGTGGGATACAAAGTACACCATTCAATGACGGCGGCCATGTTTCACTGTTGCCAACATGTGGGATACAAAGTACACCATTCAATGACGGCGGCCATGTCTCACTGTTGCCAACATGTGGGATACAAAGTACACCATTCAATGACGGCGGCCATGTTTCACTGTTGCCAACATGTGGGATACAAAGTACACCATTCAATGACGGCGGCCATGTTTCACTGTTGCCAACATGTGGGATACAAAGTACACCATTCAATGACGGCGGCCATGTTTCACTGTTGCCAACATGTGGGATACAAAGTACACCATTCAATGACGGCGGCCATGTTTCACTGTTGCCAACATGTGGGATACAAAGTACACCATTCAATGACGGCGGCCATGTTTCACTGTTGCCAACATGTGGGATACAAAGTACACCATTCAATGACGGCGGCCATGTTTCACTGTTGCCAACATGTGGGATACAAAGTACACCATTCAATGACGGCGGCCATGTTTCACTGTTGCCAACATGTGGGATACAAAGTACACCATTCAATGACGGCGGCCATGTTTCACTGTTGCCAACATGTGGGATACAAAGTACACCATTCAATGACGGCGGCCATGTTTCACTGTTGCCAACATGTGGGATACAAAGTACACCATTCAATGACGGCGGCCATGTCTCACTGTTGCCAACATGTGGGATACAAAGTACACCATTCAATGACGGCGGCCATGTTTCACTGTTGCCAACATGTGGGATACAAAGTACACCATTCAATGACGGCGGCCATGTTTCACTGTTGCCAACATGTGGGATACAAAGTACACCATTCAATGACGGCGGCCATGTTTCACTGTTGCCAACATGTGGGATACAAAGTACACCATTCAATGACGGCGGCCATGTTTCACTGTTGCCAACATGTGGGATACAAAGTACACCATTCAATGACGGCGGCCATGTTTCACTGTTGCCAACATGTGGGATACAAAGTACACCATTCAATGACGGCGGCCATGTCTCACTGTTGCCAACATGTGGGATACAAAGTACACCATTCAATGACGGCGGCCATGTTTCACTGTTGCCAACATGTGGGATACAAAGTACACCATTCAATGACGGCGGCCATGTTTCACTGTTGCCAACATGTGGGATACAAAGTACACCATTCAATGACGGCGGCCATGTTTCACTGTTGCCAACATGTGGGATACAAAGTACACCATTCAATGACGGCGGCCATGTTTCACTGTTGCCAACATGTGGGATACAAAGTACACCATTCAATGACGGCGGCCATGTTTCACTGTTGCCAACATGTGGGATACAAAGTACACCATTCAATGACGGCGGCCATGTTTCACTGTTGCCAACATGTGGGATACAAAGTACACCATTCAATGACGGCGGCCATGTTTCACTGTTGCCAACATGTGGGATACAAAGTACACCATTCAATGACGGCGGCCATGTTTCACTGTTGCCAACATGTGGGATACAAAGTACACCATTCAATGACGGCGGCCATGTTTCACTGTTGCCAACATGTGGGATACAAAGTACACCATTCAATGACGGCGGCCATGTTTCACTGTTGCCAACATGTGGGATACAAAGTACACCATTCAATGACGGCGGCCATGTTTCACTGTTGCCAACATGTGGGATACAAAGTACACCATTCAATGACGGCGGCCATGTTTCACTGTTGCCAACATGTGGGATACAAAGTACACCATTCAATGACGGCGGCCATGTTTCACTGTTGCCAACATGTGGGATACAAAGTACACCATTCAATGACGGCGGCCATGTTTCACTGTTGCCAACATGTGGGATACAAAGTACACCATTCAATGACGGCGGCCATGTTTCACTGTTGCCAACATGTGGGATACAAAGTACACCATTCAATGACGGCGGCCATGTTTCACTGTTGCCAACATGTGGGATACAAAGTACACCATTCAATGACGGCGGCCATGTTTCACTGTTGCCAACATGTGGGATACAAAGTACACCATTCAATGACGGCGGCCATGTTTCACTGTTGCCAACATGTGGGATACAAAGTACACCATTCAATGACGGCGGCCATGTTTCACTGTTGCCAACATGTGGGATACAAAGTACACCATTCAATGACGGCGGCCATGTTTCACTGTTGCCAACATGTGGGATACAAAGTACACCATTCAATGACGGCGGCCATGTTTCACTGTTGCCAACATGTGGGATACAAAGTACACCATTCAATGACGGCGGCCATGTTTCACTGTTGCCAACATGTGGGATACAAAGTACACCATTCAATGACGGCGGCCATGTTTCACTGTTGCCAACATGTGGGATACAAAGTACACCATTCAATGACGGCGGCCATGTTTCACTGTTGCCAACATGTGGGATACAAAGTACACCATTCAATGACGGCGGCCATGTTTCACTGTTGCCAACATGTGGGATACAAAGTACACCATTCAATGACGGCGGCCATGTTTCACTGTTGCCAACATGTGGGATACAAAGTACACCATTCAATGACGGCGGCCATGTTTCACTGTTGCCAACATGTGGGATACAAAGTACACCATTCAATGACGGCGGCCATGTTTCACTGTTGCCAACATGTGGGATACAAAGTACACCATTCAATGACGGCGGCCATGTTTCACTGTTGCCAACATGTGGGATACAAAGTACACCATTCAATGACGGCGGCCATGTTTCACTGTTGCCAACATGTGGGATACAAAGTACACCATTCAATGACGGCGGCCATGTTTCACTGTTGCCAACATGTGGGATACAAAGTACACCATTCAATGACGGCGGCCATGTTTCACTGTTGCCAACATGTGGGATACAAAGTACACCATTCAATGACGGCGGCCATGTTTCACTGTTGCCAACATGTGGGATACAAAGTACACCATTCAATGACGGCGGCCATGTTTCACTGTTGCCAACATGTGGGATACAAAGTACACCATTCAATGACGGCGGCCATGTTTCACTGTTGCCAACATGTGGGATACAAAGTACACCATTCAATGACGGCGGCCATGTTTCACTGTTGCCAACATGTGGGATACAAAGTACACCATTCAATGACGGCGGCCATGTTTCACTGTTGCCAACATGTGGGATACAAAGTACACCATTCAATGACGGCGGCCATGTTTCACTGTTGCCAACATGTGGGATACAAAGTACACCATTCAATGACGGCGGCCATGTTTCACTGTTGCCAACATGTGGGATACAAAGTACACCATTCAATGACGGCGGCCATGTTTCACTGTTGCCAACATGTGGGATACAAAGTACACCATTCAATGACGGCGGCCATGTTTCACTGTTGCCAACATGTGGGATACAAAGTACACCATTCAATGACGGCGGCCATGTTTCACTGTTGCCAACATGTGGGATACAAAGTACACCATTCAATGACGGCGGCCATGTTTCACTGTTGCCAACATGTGGGATACAAAGTACACCATTCAATGACGGCGGCCATGTTTCACTGTTGCCAACATGTGGGATACAAAGTACACCATTCAATGACGGCGGCCATGTTTCACTGTTGCCAACATGTGGGATACAAAGTACACCATTCAATGACGGCGGCCATGTTTCACTGTTGCCAACATGTGGGATACAAAGTACACCATTCAATGACGGCGGCCATGTTTCACTGTTGCCAACATGTGGGATACAAAGTACACCATTCAATGACGGCGGCCATGTTTCACTGTTGCCAACATGTGGGATACAAAGTACACCATTCAATGACGGCGGCCATGTTTCACTGTTGCCAACATGTGGGATACAAAGTACACCATTCAATGACGGCGGCCATGTTTCACTGTTGCCAACATGTGGGATACAAAGTACACCATTCAATGACGGCGGCCATGTTTCACTGTTGCCAACATGTGGGATACAAAGTACACCATTCAATGACGGCGGCCATGTTTCACTGTTGCCAACATGTGGGATACAAAGTACACCATTCAATGACGGCGGCCATGTTTCACTGTTGCCAACATGTGGGATACAAAGTACACCATTCAATGACGGCGGCCATGTTTCACTGTTGCCAACATGTGGGATACAAAGTACACCATTCAATGACGGCGGCCATGTTTCACTGTTGCCAACATGTGGGATACAAAGTACACCATTCAATGACGGCGGCCATGTTTCACTGTTGCCAACATGTGGGATACAAAGTACACCATTCAATGACGGCGGCCATGTTTCACTGTTGCCAACATGTGGGATACAAAGTACACCATTCAATGACGGCGGCCATGTTTCACTGTTGCCAACATGTGGGATACAAAGTACACCATTCAATGACGGCGGCCATGTTTCACTGTTGCCAACATGTGGGATACAAAGTACACCATTCAATGACGGCGGCCATGTTTCACTGTTGCCAACATGTGGGATACAAAGTACACCATTCAATGACGGCGGCCATGTTTCACTGTTGCCAACATGTGGGATACAAAGTACACCATTCAATGACGGCGGCCATGTTTCACTGTTGCCAACATGTGGGATACAAAGTACACCATTCAATGACGGCGGCCATGTTTCACTGTTGCCAACATGTGGGATACAAAGTACACCATTCAATGACGGCGGCCATGTTTCACTGTTGCCAACATGTGGGATACAAAGTACACCATTCAATGACGGCGGCCATGTTTCACTGTTGCCAACATGTGGGATACAAAGTACACCATTCAATGACGGCGGCCATGTTTCACTGTTGCCAACATGTGGGATACAAAGTACACCATTCAATGACGGCGGCCATGTTTCACTGTTGCCAACATGTGGGATACAAAGTACACCATTCAATGACGGCGGCCATGTTTCACTGTTGCCAACATGTGGGATACAAAGTACACCATTCAATGACGGCGGCCATGTTTCACTGTTGCCAACATGTGGGATACAAAGTACACCATTCAATGACGGCGGCCATGTTTCACTGTTGCCAACATGTGGGATACAAAGTACACCATTCAATGACGGCGGCCATGTTTCACTGTTGCCAACATGTGGGATACAAAGTACACCATTCAATGACGGCGGCCATGTTTCACTGTTGCCAACATGTGGGATACAAAGTACACCATTCAATGACGGCGGCCATGTTTCACTGTTGCCAACATGTGGGATACAAAGTACACCATTCAATGACGGCGGCCATGTTTCACTGTTGCCAACATGTGGGATACAAAGTACACCATTCAATGACGGCGGCCATGTTTCACTGTTGCCAACATGTGGGATACAAAGTACACCATTCAATGACGGCGGCCATGTTTCACTGTTGCCAACATGTGGGATACAAAGTACACCATTCAATGACGGCGGCCATGTTTCACTGTTGCCAACATGTGGGATACAAAGTACACCATTCAATGACGGCGGCCATGTTTCACTGTTGCCAACATGTGGGATACAAAGTACACCATTCAATGACGGCGGCCATGTTTCACTGTTGCCAACATGTGGGATACAAAGTACACCATTCAATGACGGCGGCCATGTTTCACTGTTGCCAACATGTGGGATACAAAGTACACCATTCAATGACGGCGGCCATGTTTCACTGTTGCCAACATGTGGGATACAAAGTACACCATTCAATGACGGCGGCCATGTTTCACTGTTGCCAACATGTGGGATACAAAGTACACCATTCAATGACGGCGGCCATGTTTCACTGTTGCCAACATGTGGGATACAAAGTACACCATTCAATGACGGCGGCCATGTTTCACTGTTGCCAACATGTGGGATACAAAGTACACCATTCAATGACGGCGGCCATGTTTCACTGTTGCCAACATGTGGGATACAAAGTACACCATTCAATGACGGCGGCCATGTTTCACTGTTGCCAACATGTGGGATACAAAGTACACCATTCAATGACGGCGGCCATGTTTCACTGTTGCCAACATGTGGGATACAAAGTACACCATTCAATGACGGCGGCCATGTTTCACTGTTGCCAACATGTGGGATACAAAGTACACCATTCAATGACGGCGGCCATGTTTCACTGTTGCCAACATGTGGGATACAAAGTACACCATTCAATGACGGCGGCCATGTTTCACTGTTGCCAACATGTGGGATACAAAGTACACCATTCAATGACGGCGGCCATGTTTCACTGTTGCCAACATGTGGGATACAAAGTACACCATTCAATGACGGCGGCCATGTTTCACTGTTGCCAACATGTGGGATACAAAGTACACCATTCAATGACGGCGGCCATGTTTCACTGTTGCCAACATGTGGGATACAAAGTACACCATTCAATGACGGCGGCCATGTTTCACTGTTGCCAACATGTGGGATACAAAGTACACCATTCAATGACGGCGGCCATGTTTCACTGTTGCCAACATGTGGGATACAAAGTACACCATTCAATGACGGCGGCCATGTTTCACTGTTGCCAACATGTGGGATACAAAGTACACCATTCAATGACGGCGGCCATGTTTCACTGTTGCCAACATGTGGGATACAAAGTACACCATTCAATGACGGCGGCCATGTTTCACTGTTGCCAACATGTGGGATACAAAGTACACCATTCAATGACGGCGGCCATGTTTCACTGTTGCCAACATGTGGGATACAAAGTACACCATTCAATGACGGCGGCCATGTTTCACTGTTGCCAACATGTGGGATACAAAGTACACCATTCAATGACGGCGGCCATGTTTCACTGTTGCCAACATGTGGGATACAAAGTACACCATTCAATGACGGCGGCCATGTTTCACTGTTGCCAACATGTGGGATACAAAGTACACCATTCAATGACGGCGGCCATGTTTCACTGTTGCCAACATGTGGGATACAAAGTACACCATTCAATGACGGCGGCCATGTTTCACTGTTGCCAACATGTGGGATACAAAGTACACCATTCAATGACGGCGGCCATGTTTCACTGTTGCCAACATGTGGGATACAAAGTACACCATTCAATGACGGCGGCCATGTTTCACTGTTGCCAACATGTGGGATACAAAGTACACCATTCAATGACGGCGGCCATGTTTCACTGTTGCCAACATGTGGGATACAAAGTACACCATTCAATGACGGCGGCCATGTTTCACTGTTGCCAACATGTGGGATACAAAGTACACCATTCAATGACGGCGGCCATGTTTCACTGTTGCCAACATGTGGGATACAAAGTACACCATTCAATGACGGCGGCCATGTTTCACTGTTGCCAACATGTGGGATACAAAGTACACCATTCAATGACGGCGGCCATGTTTCACTGTTGCCAACATGTGGGATACAAAGTACACCATTCAATGACGGCGGCCATGTTTCACTGTTGCCAACATGTGGGATACAAAGTACACCATTCAATGACGGCGGCCATGTTTCACTGTTGCCAACATGTGGGATACAAAGTACACCATTCAATGACGGCGGCCATGTTTCACTGTTGCCAACATGTGGGATACAAAGTACACCATTCAATGACGGCGGCCATGTTTCACTGTTGCCAACATGTGGGATACAAAGTACACCATTCAATGACGGCGGCCATGTTTCACTGTTGCCAACATGTGGGATACAAAGTACACCATTCAATGACGGCGGCCATGTTTCACTGTTGCCAACATGTGGGATACAAAGTACACCATTCAATGACGGCGGCCATGTTTCACTGTTGCCAACATGTGGGATACAAAGTACACCATTCAATGACGGCGGCCATGTTTCACTGTTGCCAACATGTGGGATACAAAGTACACCATTCAATGACGGCGGCCATGTTTCACTGTTGCCAACATGTGGGATACAAAGTACACCATTCAATGACGGCGGCCATGTTTCACTGTTGCCAACATGTGGGATACAAAGTACACCATTCAATGACGGCGGCCATGTTTCACTGTTGCCAACATGTGGGATACAAAGTACACCATTCAATGACGGCGGCCATGTTTCACTGTTGCCAACATGTGGGATACAAAGTACACCATTCAATGACGGCGGCCATGTTTCACTGTTGCCAACATGTGGGATACAAAGTACACCATTCAATGACGGCGGCCATGTTTCACTGTTGCCAACATGTGGGATACAAAGTACACCATTCAATGACGGCGGCCATGTTTCACTGTTGCCAACATGTGGGATACAAAGTACACCATTCAATGACGGCGGCCATGTTTCACTGTTGCCAACATGTGGGATACAAAGTACACCATTCAATGACGGCGGCCATGTTTCACTGTTGCCAACATGTGGGATACAAAGTACACCATTCAATGACGGCGGCCATGTTTCACTGTTGCCAACATGTGGGATACAAAGTACACCATTCAATGACGGCGGCCATGTTTCACTGTTGCCAACATGTGGGATACAAAGTACACCATTCAATGACGGCGGCCATGTTTCACTGTTGCCAACATGTGGGATACAAAGTACACCATTCAATGACGGCGGCCATGTTTCACTGTTGCCAACATGTGGGATACAAAGTACACCATTCAATGACGGCGGCCATGTTTCACTGTTGCCAACATGTGGGATACAAAGTACACCATTCAATGACGGCGGCCATGTTTCACTGTTGCCAACATGTGGGATACAAAGTACACCATTCAATGACGGCGGCCATGTTTCACTGTTGCCAACATGTGGGATACAAAGTACACCATTCAATGACGGCGGCCATGTTTCACTGTTGCCAACATGTGGGATACAAAGTACACCATTCAATGACGGCGGCCATGTTTCACTGTTGCCAACATGTGGGATACAAAGTACACCATTCAATGACGGCGGCCATGTTTCACTGTTGCCAACATGTGGGATACAAAGTACACCATTCAATGACGGCGGCCATGTTTCACTGTTGCCAACATGTGGGATACAAAGTACACCATTCAATGACGGCGGCCATGTTTCACTGTTGCCAACATGTGGGATACAAAGTACACCATTCAATGACGGCGGCCATGTTTCACTGTTGCCAACATGTGGGATACAAAGTACACCATTCAATGACGGCGGCCATGTTTCACTGTTGCCAACATGTGGGATACAAAGTACACCATTCAATGACGGCGGCCATGTTTCACTGTTGCCAACATGTGGGATACAAAGTACACCATTCAATGACGGCGGCCATGTTTCACTGTTGCCAACATGTGGGATACAAAGTACACCATTCAATGACGGCGGCCATGTTTCACTGTTGCCAACATGTGGGATACAAAGTACACCATTCAATGACGGCGGCCATGTTTCACTGTTGCCAACATGTGGGATACAAAGTACACCATTCAATGACGGCGGCCATGTTTCACTGTTGCCAACATGTGGGATACAAAGTACACCATTCAATGACGGCGGCCATGTTTCACTGTTGCCAACATGTGGGATACAAAGTACACCATTCAATGACGGCGGCCATGTTTCACTGTTGCCAACATGTGGGATACAAAGTACACCATTCAATGACGGCGGCCATGTTTCACTGTTGCCAACATGTGGGATACAAAGTACACCATTCAATGACGGCGGCCATGTTTCACTGTTGCCAACATGTGGGATACAAAGTACACCATTCAATGACGGCGGCCATGTTTCACTGTTGCCAACATGTGGGATACAAAGTACACCATTCAATGACGGCGGCCATGTTTCACTGTTGCCAACATGTGGGATACAAAGTACACCATTCAATGACGGCGGCCATGTTTCACTGTTGCCAACATGTGGGATACAAAGTACACCATTCAATGACGGCGGCCATGTTTCACTGTTGCCAACATGTGGGATACAAAGTACACCATTCAATGACGGCGGCCATGTTTCACTGTTGCCAACATGTGGGATACAAAGTACACCATTCAATGACGGCGGCCATGTTTCACTGTTGCCAACATGTGGGATACAAAGTACACCATTCAATGACGGCGGCCATGTTTCACTGTTGCCAACATGTGGGATACAAAGTACACCATTCAATGACGGCGGCCATGTTTCACTGTTGCCAACATGTGGGATACAAAGTACACCATTCAATGACGGCGGCCATGTTTCACTGTTGCCAACATGTGGGATACAAAGTACACCATTCAATGACGGCGGCCATGTTTCACTGTTGCCAACATGTGGGATACAAAGTACACCATTCAATGACGGCGGCCATGTTTCACTGTTGCCAACATGTGGGATACAAAGTACACCATTCAATGACGGCGGCCATGTTTCACTGTTGCCAACATGTGGGATACAAAGTACACCATTCAATGACGGCGGCCATGTTTCACTGTTGCCAACATGTGGGATACAAAGTACACCATTCAATGACGGCGGCCATGTTTCACTGTTGCCAACATGTGGGATACAAAGTACACCATTCAATGACGGCGGCCATGTTTCACTGTTGCCAACATGTGGGATACAAAGTACACCATTCAATGACGGCGGCCATGTTTCACTGTTGCCAACATGTGGGATACAAAGTACACCATTCAATGACGGCGGCCATGTTTCACTGTTGCCAACATGTGGGATACAAAGTACACCATTCAATGACGGCGGCCATGTTTCACTGTTGCCAACATGTGGGATACAAAGTACACCATTCAATGACGGCGGCCATGTTTCACTGTTGCCAACATGTGGGATACAAAGTACACCATTCAATGACGGCGGCCATGTTTCACTGTTGCCAACATGTGGGATACAAAGTACACCATTCAATGACGGCGGCCATGTTTCACTGTTGCCAACATGTGGGATACAAAGTACACCATTCAATGACGGCGGCCATGTTTCACTGTTGCCAACATGTGGGATACAAAGTACACCATTCAATGACGGCGGCCATGTTTCACTGTTGCCAACATGTGGGATACAAAGTACACCATTCAATGACGGCGGCCATGTCTCACTGTTGCCAACATGTGGGATACAAAGTACACCATTCAATGACGGCGGCCATGTTTCACTGTTGCCAACATGTGGGATACAAAGTACACCATTCAATGACGGCGGCCATGTTTCACTGTTGCCAACATGTGGGATACAAAGTACACCATTCAATGACGGCGGCCATGTTTCACTGTTGCCAACATGTGGGATACAAAGTACACCATTCAATGACGGCGGCCATGTTTCACTGTTGCCAACATGTGGGATACAAAGTACACCATTCAATGACGGCGGCCATGTTTCACTGTTGCCAACATGTGGGATACAAAGTACACCATTCAATGACGGCGGCCATGTTTCACTGTTGCCAACATGTGGGATACAAAGTACACCATTCAATGACGGCGGCCATGTTTCACTGTTGCCAACATGTGGGATACAAAGTACACCATTCAATGACGGCGGCCATGTTTCACTGTTGCCAACATGTGGGATACAAAGTACACCATTCAATGACGGCGGCCATGTTTCACTGTTGCCAACATGTGGGATACAAAGTACACCATTCAATGACGGCGGCCATGTTTCACTGTTGCCAACATGTGGGATACAAAGTACACCATTCAATGACGGCGGCCATGTTTCACTGTTGCCAACATGTGGGATACAAAGTACACCATTCAATGACGGCGGCCATGTTTCACTGTTGCCAACATGTGGGATACAAAGTACACCATTCAATGACGGCGGCCATGTTTCACTGTTGCCAACATGTGGGATACAAAGTACACCATTCAATGACGGCGGCCATGTTTCACTGTTGCCAACATGTGGGATACAAAGTACACCATTCAATGACGGCGGCCATGTTTCACTGTTGCCAACATGTGGGATACAAAGTACACCATTCAATGACGGCGGCCATGTTTCACTGTTGCCAACATGTGGGATACAAAGTACACCATTCAATGACGGCGGCCATGTTTCACTGTTGCCAACATGTGGGATACAAAGTACACCATTCAATGACGGCGGCCATGTTTCACTGTTGCCAACATGTGGGATACAAAGTACACCATTCAATGACGGCGGCCATGTCTCACTGTTGCCAACATGTGGGATACAAAGTACACCATTCAATGACGGCGGCCATGTTTCACTGTTGCCAACATGTGGGATACAAAGTACACCATTCAATGACGGCGGCCATGTTTCACTGTTGCCAACATGTGGGATACAAAGTACACCATTCAATGACGGCGGCCATGTTTCACTGTTGCCAACATGTGGGATACAAAGTACACCATTCAATGACGGCGGCCATGTTTCACTGTTGCCAACATGTGGGATACAAAGTACACCATTCAATGACGGCGGCCATGTTTCACTGTTGCCAACATGTGGGATACAAAGTACACCATTCAATGACGGCGGCCATGTTTCACTGTTGCCAACATGTGGGATACAAAGTACACCATTCAATGACGGCGGCCATGTTTCACTGTTGCCAACATGTGGGATACAAAGTACACCATTCAATGACGGCGGCCATGTTTCACTGTTGCCAACATGTGGGATACAAAGTACACCATTCAATGACGGCGGCCATGTTTCACTGTTGCCAACATGTGGGATACAAAGTACACCATTCAATGACGGCGGCCATGTTTCACTGTTGCCAACATGTGGGATACAAAGTACACCATTCAATGACGGCGGCCATGTTTCACTGTTGCCAACATGTGGGATACAAAGTACACCATTCAATGACGGCGGCCATGTTTCACTGTTGCCAACATGTGGGATACAAAGTACACCATTCGAGACACGTAATATTGTAATTATGTGAAAAAGCATTAATTGGCAAAACCATTGTGTCCTGGATAAAAATTATTGACGCGTGTCTTACCCCCGCTGTGCGTGACAATACCCAGGGATGTATATATTATCTGCTAGCTAGCGATTATTATTCTAGGCAAAAACCATGGGTCTGGATGAAAATTATTTATGCATATTTGGGTAATTTCAGTCTTAGCGAATGGGAGCATATACTGCTCGGTTCCAAGCTTTGTGAACTTGCGGGATGAAGGGCAGAGGCAGGGTAGGAGCAGGCGAGAATTGAGAAGCCTGTCGACAGCCCGCCGTGTTACCTGACATTCTCGTCTATTCCAATACTGCTAAAATGGGTCTTTTCTGAAACCAGTGTGGCATTGGGAATGAGTGACTGAGTCACTGACTAATGTATTTGCTTCTGTTACTACGCAAGGACCGAGAAACCTCATCCCTCGTCACCACCACTACTCGTAGTCTGCGATGCACATTCCTCTCAGGTCCACGCAGCTTAGACCCGAGCAGTAGATCATACGTTTTTTTTTTTTTTTTTTTTTAACTGGTGCACTCGGGTGTCTTTGAGGTGCTCTGAATGAAACTTGGCACACTATAGCTTTAACTTAGTGCTTTTTGCTTTACAGAATGGGATTGGCAATAATGTATTTGCCCATGAACCATGCGTATAATGGTGGACTTGGGTGGAATTTTATGTATATATGTCGTGATCTTAAAAGGGAATGGTGGATGGGTGGGCGGAGGAGTAAACATCATTTCCAAATTTTTTCCTGACCTGTTCCATAGGTAAAGATGAAATTTAAAGAACTTATACAGGGTAATATGTATATATGAGCACCATCGCGCTGGTATTTTCCACTCTGCCATTGCCCGTGCATTGGCCGACTGCTGCAGTAACTCCCGTTGTTAAAGTAACTTTTCAAGCTTTATCTCTCGTACATGGTTAATAATGTTCAATCTTTAGTTTATATGAATGTGCTGAAAATGGTGTCCTCCCGCAGCTAAACGGGCATTGCATCGAGAAAACACTTGTCGATTAACACGATTATGTTCGGCCACTGAAGTGTTTCTGATATCGTATGCTATGTTTTCCATCATTCTGCGCGAACATATTCTAAGTAACTTTTTAAAACAAAACTGCACTCCTTTAAAGTTAACTGTCCAAACATCTTAAAGCGAGAGAATGTACACTGAGTGTGATAGTGGGATGACTGCTTAGTGACCGAAGCAGCTGATAAGACAAGTACACTTAGAGATAAGAAGGGAAATGACATCAACCGTAGTCAGCCGATGCAGAGCAACAGCCAAGTGGAACATCCCTGCACTTTACGGTGCTGATATATCAATATAACCCTGTATTTACGTAATCTAGCACATATTTTCAATGCAATAATGATAATTGACAGTAAATTCAATTGCTAATGACTCTCGGGAAGGTATAAAAATGATATATTATCAATTATTAGCCAGGTAGGCGTGCACAAGCCAGGATTTGGTCTCCTCATGAATTATTGGTACAGTGAACTCCCAATTTAACGTTTCTAGAATTAACGTTTACCCGCAATTACCGTTCTTTCCCGATGGTCCCGGCTATTATGCCATAAGAAACAATGTATATCAGGCTTCATTTTAACGTTTGCCCGTTTTAGGTTTAACCTCAATAGGCTCGAATTCTTGGACCGCTGGAATAAAATCTGTGTCGATTTAACGTTGGTTCGGTCCCAAACAGTTTGCAAGTTAATATTTTCTCCCTTGCTACGTGAAGAGTATGACGTCACTCCCTCTGCGATACCGTAAGATTTAAAAATCACTAAGCCGTACCATAATGTATTGCGATTGGGAACATACTTTTTTTTTAAATGTAACGTTATTGCCGTGCAACGGCTAGATTGAGGTTAACCGCGCGTCCTGCGGGAAGTCTTAACAGCCTGAGAAAATGCATGAATACGTGCGCGTTAAAGAAACAGGGGACTGGTTAATGAAAAGTATATCCATTCCTTTCGTTGATTTTTAAAAAGCTTAATTGATTACTGAATCCACCCCATTTGTCCAACTGTGAGTTAATGTCCCAAAATGACAATACGGTTTTTTGACGACAAGATGTCTCGTACCTTAGGCTGTACATCATCCCGTGGATACGGCTAGCCAAACTTGTTAGATGCGTTATGAAGTACACAGACTGTCAGTTGATCCCTTCGTAACAGATATTAGGTACGGTACTCCTTTGAAATTAAATACAATCGAACCTGGCCTAACGGACACCTTATTCAGTGGACACCTGCCTATACGGACATTTTCCCTTGGAACCTATTTTATTTTACAGATGACAAGTGTTAAGTTAGCCTCATTTCAGCGGACACCTTGAAGTCCGGACAGCGGACATCGCCATCTGCCCCGTCCACTTGACTTAAGTGGACACTTCACACGCTGCAGGACATTTTTTACGCCGGACCATGTCATCCTATCTTTTAAAACAATTCTGCAGACATACGGAAATCCCTTTTGAATGTCTGTACTACACCTATTTCGAGTCAAAGGAGAGACAGGGAGTGAAATGCAGGCTTGCATCATTCTATTCATAGCTCAGATTGCTACCGATAAGGTCGAACTCAGGTAGTCAACTTGAGAAGGAATTGACTTGCAGTACATGCGCTAATTAGTGAGACAGAACTACCGTAGCATTTCAGTCGTCAAGTAAATATGAGTAACAAGGGACGAACGTGTTTAGACCTCGAAACCAGAAGAAATGTGATTGTGGAAAGTGACAAAGGACTTTCAGTGAGAAAGCTTGCCCAAATTCAAATGCAGGAAAACTCAAATAAACACTATTGTGAAGAATAGAAATGAAATTTTAAAGGAGAGGGAGGAAAATAGTGTTACGCGTGCTGGGTTGCTTCGCTGCCTCGCACATAACTCCAGCTCGCCCCAGGCTATCCCTGGACTCTGTGTCACCCAGCAGTTTACGCAACGAGCAGCCCACCCGGTAATCGAATCCTTGAGAAGGTCTGAGAGTAACCCTGGTCTGCTCTAGAAACATCCATTGAGTCACCAGCCTCGCTATATAAAGCGACCTGGCCAGCGAAGGATGGACTGGGTGACAGCAAGAGTTGTTGTTGATGATTGTTTTAGGGGCTTTGCGATATCGTGGTCATTTAGCCCCGTGTATTTGGGTGTGTGTGGAATTTGTCTGATAACCTGTGACACTCTGATGTCTGTACAAGTGTGTATATTTGTAATTGAGCTAGGATTTGCGAAGGAAGCGGCCGTGGCCTTACGTTAGGTACTTTACCCTCATTCTCATTACCAGAATGCCATTCATGAGAGCGCAATATGTAAATACATTGGAAACCCAGAGAGCGGTTCAAAAACACATGTTTCGTGGCCCTCTGAATGACTTGGGAGAGCAGTCATGCCGAGCGAACCATAGCGCATACGTTGGCAGAGCTGACGTCACGTCTGATTGGTCAGATATATTGATTATTATCGACCACCACCAAGAGATAAATTATGCCTATAAAGGGAGAATAAAAGTTCTTTATATGTCTTGAGGCATTATGAAATGTTTGTCGTAATAGCAGGTGACGGATTATCAACTATTTTAAAGTAATTGAAATCCCAGGAACATGAAAAGTCTGATAACTGTACATCAAGATCGCCAATTTTGTGTCCAGGTAGCGCTGAAGTCAGTGCAGCTGTAGACGCTAGATTGCCTGCTCGCCAGGCAAGGCAGAACAGATTCTATCACTCTAGGAGACACATCCAGAGTAGGACCGGTGACTATATTGTCATATCACGCGGGTCGGAAGTGAAAGTCCGTGTTCTTTAAGTTGTACAACCACTGTACATCGTGGAGATTCCCTGTGTCGAACGGGACTCCAGTTTTATGCATAAGCTATTGCAGACGAAGGAGCAAGACAGTTTGTCAGAACCGACAACTGCTCGCTATAAGCAAGGAATGTGCTGTTCTCGTGATGTTAATACTAGCTTTTTACAAGCTTAAGGACGTATTTCAAATGAAGGCACAGTTCTCCGTGTGGGAATGGAAAGTTTAAGACAGATATCTTGTGTGTATTTAGGACAGTGAATGCTATTACTCAAGAAGCATTTCAGCATGCAATTGCATGGATATTGCAACTCCTTCATTATTCACGAAGCCAAAACTATGCTTTTCTGACATCATAACCGTGTTTAGTAATTGGATGTCAGGAGGAAAGGCTATAATGTGTCATATTATTTCAACCATGGCTGGTTAGTCGCAGTAAACATGAGTGTCGCTATGCTAGCGAAGTCACGAACATTTTCAATGCAACCGGCTTAGCTATACGCGCTGTTGAGTGTCGGCCAGCACAGCTGTTGCTGCAAAGTACAGTGTGTTACGCAATGACACAGTACCGCGAGGCTATTGAACTTTCAACTCAAGCCGAAATGGACATCGTTTTGCTACGATTGGTAGGACGTTTACCTGTTATGAAAGAACTTTCTGTGGAGTGGGAGCTGACAATTCTGCCACGATGGGAGGTATCCTGAGGACCAACGGGAACCAGGGGAGAGATGTCTGGAGTACCGGGGTTCGATTCTCGTTTCCCTGGAGAGTATATGCCATTGCCATTTACATGGAAGGAATCATTTAGAGAGACATGCCATTGTTCTTCTGTGAGCTCCGAGTATCATCTAAGGTACAGAAAAAGTCTCGTTAATCGTAGTAAAGCATTATAATTCTGAAGTTGTCACATTGCCACATTTTATAGGATTATTGTAGAATATGTGAAACTAAATTTATTCAGAGAAGATATTAGAAGACACACATGGTTATACATAGCGTGGAAAAGCCATACTCATGTGCCATATGCGTAGCCAAGTTTCCCCGTAAAGATGATTTGAGGAGACATATCATTATCCATAGCGGAAAGAAGCCAAATTCATGTGTCATATGCGATGGGAAATTCAACTGCAAGCTAGCACTTAAAACACACACGGTAATCCATAGTGAAGCAAAGGCATATTCATGTAGCATATGTGAAACCAAATTTACCCAGAGCAGATATTTGAAGACACACATGACAATCCATAGCACGGAGAAAGCATAGTCATGTAGCAAATGTTTATCCAAATTTACCCGAAAACAGAATTTGAAGAGTCATATTTCGGGGTATCGAACCAAACGTCTTTTGAGGGGAAAAACCTCGTGGTAACCAAGAACCACATGATATAAGATTATTCATGAAATTTCAGCTTAATTCCAGATTGTATACAGGAATTATAAGCAATTTTGTAAAGTAAAAGATCTCCATACCACTGTAGGATACAGTATTGGAACTAGAAAGCACAGTTTCGAAGCAAGATTGACATTTGACAAATTGGTAAAGTCAAAGAAGGCGTGTCAGATGGCGCCTACGGACTACTTATGTCTGCAAGGGGGAGCCAGGACAGAGACTAATTGCTCTGGGATTCACCAAGACATAAGGAAGAAAGATTGGAAGGGGAAAGACGCCGCATGATATTAATTGATTACATCAAAACCAGGCATCCCAGAGAGGTGAGATCAACACCAACATGAATATAATCCGGAGAGAATAATTATAAGTCCAAGAAGTATGCTTAGTGGAGCAGATTAAGCATTTCACAGACGGAGAACCTATGAATGCGGATGCTTGACCATTGGAGTAATACGCCGCAGGGGAATGCCCAGGGGAGCGTGCCTAAGCCAGCACTAAGATCAATTAATATTTATTAATTCTACGATCAAATCACAGGCACGAGACTGGAAATGGAACCTACGTGAGAAATTGGACCAGATGGAGGCAGTTACAGCTCTCCAAGCTGCAGTTTTAAAGGAAGGGTCGGTCCGTGAAGTTGAGTGAACTATGTTGCGAGAAGAAAGCCTTAAATAGAGCATGAAGCCATGATGAAGTCAGTTGACTCGGAGCACTCATACGGGGGAGATGCTATCCGTCTGCCCTGAAATATAAACAAAAACCGCGCAACTACAAGTGTAGAATGTTATACAAAGTTAACATGAAGGAATTAGACCGCGCAGTTATAAGTAATGTACAAGTGCGTACAGAAACATTTTATGTGTAAGGTTTATTGAAGTATTTCAGTCAGGAAAATGTTCGTCAGTACTGGACTGATTGGACGAGATTACAAGAGCGTAGACGCCGTAACAATAAACGCCAAGTAAAGGTGAGACTTATCAAGCCGCGCAGTATAGAATAAAGTGGTATTGAACAGTAAATTACACCGTCAAGTTGGTAGTATGATAAAGCGCACAAGTCATGATCTAGTAATCAATAATGGTCACACTATATTCATTAATATAGGTCATGGGAATGGAACCAGGTCACAGTTATTGTGATATACGCCGCTACAGACAAAGACACTGAGTAGAGGAGGGAATGCACACTAGCAGCCTTTGGAACGAGGATTAGCCAGAATCGCGGGTTATAGAGACTTCCATTGGAGTTTGATGTCAGAAATCGTGTCACCTGTAGCTCTGTTATTGCGGAATTGTGAAGTGTATGAAACATATCGTGTGAAAAGTGTTTGTAATATAAATAAGTGTATGTCAGTGTTAAAAAGATATTGTGTGAAAAAATTGTAGCAGGAAGATGTGTAATGACGGTAAATTGAAAATGTTTCTTACCGAAGTGAAAAGTGTATTGTGTCAACTAAAGGAATACGACATATCCATCATGATGCGTCTATAAGCAACACGATGGTGGACATAAGGTGGTATCATAAGAGTCGACCACCAGAGCAATGTAAGTACAAGCTTCCATAATATCATGTTGAAGCTAGCGATACGATACGTCTAAGTCAAAAGTCAAGTAAAAAGAGGTATTGTGGAGTAATATTTATACGAGCTAGAATTCCTCGTATTTGATGTAGAAGTATTTGCCATTTGAGAATGAGTTGGCTTACAGCTGTTGCGCGTAAGACCAAAGTAAGTCTAATATTGAAGTTAAACAATAACTTTATAAGCAAAAGTCGAAAGTAAGAAAATATCCAACATGTTTGCATGAAGTGATAAAAGTTGCATCAGATCCCAGGTAATTACAAAAGTAAAGATTATATGTAAGAATGATATCATAATGTGTCAGCAATTAAAGTTATACATGATAGAGGTAATAAGTGAAACTGTTGTAATGTAAAGCCAGTAGTAATGCCAGTAAACCAAATAACAGTAAGGATAAGTAATGAGAGAAAATTAGTAAACACGCCATATAAAAGGGAAACTAAAAAAAGTCATATGATCTGCGGTATGCTAACAGAGCTAGCATTTGTACTGCGGATATGCGAGCAGTTTAAGAGTAAAATCAAGATGATTAAGTTAATTAATGCAAGGAACGTTTCTAGGACAACTGTCAGGACCATACAGGCTATTCTACGAAGGTTTTTATTGATGTATCACCATAGGGCATACCATTGTATTAATGATAGCGGGTGGAGACAGACAGGTGTCTGGGCTACCATACCAGCTTCATGGGGGCAATTGAGAATTAACGTGTGCCAACTCAATTAGCTATTCCATTGTATTGATCCGCACTGTGATTCGAGAATTTATTTGTACGGAAGGGTCGAGGACGCCTTACCGAGACTTCATGTGTGACAGTGGCGAGCAGTAAGTCCACTAAACCACGCCATAAAAGCCGTATGCAGTTCCCCAGGACTTTTGTGACTAGTATAACCATTCCTTTGCTATACTAAGTTATTGAACTATTGAAGCCAATTAATGTTACCCTATCGATAGGAAGTAAATATTTGGACATCCAGTTCATATGATGAATAATTTCGCCTTAATCTAAACAGAATCAGAGTGAGAATTGTGAAGTATGTTTGGTGTGTATGAATAAGTAATGAGACAGCTGGAAAAGGGACTGGACGGCGAGGGCCGAGCCACAGCAGGGGGTCTCTGGCGACCCGAGCTATTGAGCTATTGTATTCACTGAAGGGTGGTAGGTTTATGACCGACCCTATAATAAAAGTATACTGGAGACTGCGATATCATGATCTGGCATATTAATTAATAAGAAATTGTTTATTTTGGCTACAGAAATGAATTCGTAGCATTATAGGGATGCCATATCGGTCTTTTAATTGTTGAAATCAAGTGATATTTAGCAAAGTTGGTTGTTCTGGACACTAACTGCGCTAAGTGCGACTGACACATTATCTGAAGTTAAAACCCAGTTTTGGAGATGCTTATTTGCACACTGGTACCGTGAATGTGGATTTGATGCAAACTAACTATAAATCGACTTATATCTTCAACAACTTAGAGACGTATTGTATCGTTACAGCGAACTAGCATTGTTTTTTGTAGACTAGGAATGTACTGTTGATAGCGTTTATGGGGAAAGCGGACAAAGGACACAATACACAGAAATGAAAGTACATTGTTGTCCAAATAATCTATCGCAACAATGTCTAACGCATTGTTGACACATGCAATAAAGTAAATATTCCATATGCACTATGGATAGTCAAGCAAAGAATTACTGTAACGTAACTAATATGGAAGTGCTATTTGTGTAAAATATTGATGTCATGTTTATTTGATTCATTTTGATTATTATTTTATTGTTTAAGAGTGTGCATAAAATATGAACATTTGTCAGATGACAAGAAAGTGCATTCCCAGAAAGGAATAGATTTAGTGAAGTTCAGAGTAGGGTGTATTGAGACACCAGTGATAGACTCATAGACTCACAAGAAGAGATGTGGCAGTATGCCTGGTGAGATCGGTTCATGATCTCAGCTGCGGACCACAGATGATGTAGAATACTTTCATTGTCCCTTTTTTGCCATTATCATCTGTGCGATCCAAAGTGCATTTTGTTGTTTGTGGGGTAATTTAAATGTAATTGGATGTTGTAATTGTTGTATGATAAGCCATGATTTAAAATTAAATAGTATTTTTAGGAGGTTGTTTACCCTTTCTTGTAGAGTAGTACCTGGTAGCATTCAGATCCTGAATATGTGTTTGCACTGTGGGGAGACGCATCACACCCTGAAAGAACAGAGCCAGTCGGGATGTGAACACATGTTCTCCACATGACGTCATATGGGTACAATATACAGTATATGGGGGAGAAGGGGGGGGGGGGGGCACATTTGAACTGTAGTTCAGGCTTCTACATTCTTTTCTCCTGTACGGCCAAATAACACCTTTACAATTTGACAATTAATTCCAATGTTTGCCTTTGCAATAATTATGATAACATATATTACAAAACTGATAATTATGCAGCGTGTAAAATGACCGTTCGAAGGTGCCCCAGAAAGGGGTAGAGTTAAACAGAGGTGGGGAACTATTGAACTTTGCTGGGGTACATTTGAACACATACTTTATTTTCAACAGAATACCGTTATATTTCACTCAATTTGAAATTGAACGCAAATATCTTATTAGCCTGTGCTGTTGCTCCTGATGAGACAGGATTTGTAAGTTTCCAGATAATGTCGGCCATCTGTCTTCTTTATCTGGGAATACAAATGTGTTTGTGGCCCGCACTTGCTTCATGAAGGAGATATTCCATTCATGCGAATCTACATTCCCTTGTAGCTGTCCTACATAGCGCAAAGGTAACTTTTTGATTTCGAATTTTACTAATATAAAATCTTTTTCTTCCACTGTTTCTAAATCAAAATTATCTAAGTCCCCCTCTTCATAATCACTAGAGTGAAGGACGTAGGTGTCACTATCATCATGAAGGGGAAACATTTCCGAATCTGAACTAGGAACACATTTTGAAACAATCTTTTTCTGTTTCTTCGAACATTGTTTTGGCTGCTTTTTCATGATACCTTCTTGAGTTTCTGTCTCGATGCGGATCATTTCTGGTGTATCTGTTAAGATTCTGGATTTACCTCTTTTCTTCCCCGGTTACTCAATGATTTTCTTGCTGCAGCTCTAGGAAATGGTCGAATGCTTTCAGGAGACAGGACTACAGGGCTTGCAGTGGAACATGAAGGAAGAGATTCCTGAAGATGTTCGATGGTAGATGCAGGGGTTTGAATGTCATAAACATTGGAACAGGAAGGACTAGAATCATGCACAAGTTCACTGGTAGAGGTAGTGTTTGCAAAGTTATGAGCATTGGAATAAGTAGCTTCGAGCTGCACGATCTGGACAGTATCATCATCAGCCTTCGGACAGAATGGCTGTTACCTGCATTACTGATATTGTTATCGACACAGTGACCTGTTTGTTGAGCTTCTACAACATCTCTATTAGTGACAGCACAACACTTAAAATATTCATCCTGAAATAATGTTGAACTAAATGTCTAAACTCCTGGTTTCTCAAAACCTGCTATTATGTTCTTTCTGGTGAAAGAAATATTAAAAGTATCCTTAGCTCTGCCAGCTAAATTAGGAACAGTTATTGTTTTCCCAGGGTTGTTTAAACATTCTGCAAACTTTGCCTTGAGCGGTCCAATCACTGCAACATCCAGGGGTTGCAATGAGGAGGAAAGGTAAGTAAGATCATCCCATTGCCCTAGCGTACAAAAATGCATCCAGTGAGAAATGTGGTTCAGGGTTGTCCATTAAAATTAGTATGGGATGCTCCCTGTTACACCTTGCATATTCCTTTTATGTACTCAAGACTTGTAAGTACAGATGGCCTTCATCCCACCACTTCTGGGACTATTAGCTCAACCCATGCTACCTTCTGGAGCATTAGTCATTAATAAATTATTCATCCTAGCTCTTGGGAATATAAAAATAGGTGCCAATGCATTTCCAGAAGCACTAATTATGACACACATAGTCACACACTGTCCCCTTTCCCCTAAAACTCCTTGCCCAACCTGTTTATGACCTTTTCTGCTACAACATTAGGAGCTTGAACAACGGTTGACACTGCGATTTCGTCTGAGTTGTAAATCAGGAGGGGTGTGAATTTAAATTTCTCAAGAACATTAGCATAGTTTCTTTGAAACTCACCCACATTTTGTTTAATGAAACTAGCTGCACGTGAAAGGCTTTTTTTCTGGTTTCCTGAAACTTAAAGTTTTATGACGCTTCATGAAGCTTTCCATCGATTTAGTGCCTGCCATTTCCTTACCTTTCCAGTTTTTCTGCATAATAGACTCAATCTAAAAATAGAATAAAACTAAATACAAATTGGTACGTGCAGCAAATAATAGGAAATAAACACTGGAGTGTGTCACGGCACGAGGCGATTACTGCTTTGTGGTCACATGACCCGATAGGGATATTAACAAAATAACGAAGTCGGTAATTAGAGTAAAATAATTGTTACGGAGTTCCAGAAGAAATATGATTACACTTAGAATAGAGGAAATTTCCAGACGAAAATTATTATGTATTTGGATTATGAAGACTGGAAGTATTTGAGGAAATATTCGGATCACAATTTTCACGAAGCGTGAGTGCCAAATTTCTATCGTGAGGAAATGCGCCATTTCAGGAGAGGCTTTTTACTCTGGTTCTTGTAAGGAGTTAGACGTATTGTTGAATTCGAGTCCAGGCACGGTCCTGTGAGATTATAGTTGACGGCCGATGCGAGTGCACCGGCGGTCAAGGTTTTGAGGAAAGGCGCACAATGATTTTGTGGACTTGTAAAAGTCCAGTCGAGGACTTAGAAATTTTTCCACTAGCTTGAATCTACTATGAAGACCGAGTGATATTATTTAACTTTGTTAATTGAGTTCATATTTGAATTGAATATTTGACGTTTTTGGAAGGTGAAATATTACGATCATTCTACGGAAATATGACAATTTTCTTCAACGAAGGATTTTCAAGAAAATATCCCAGTAATATTACGAATATTTCGTTGGAGATTTTGAGGATTTCCAGTCAACAACTTTTCATACATCTTCGAAGATGAAATTAATTCCTGCAATGATTGAAATTGTTTTCGATATTGAAATGAAAGTGGAAATGACCGAGTGGACATGCAACAGGGAACACTACAATGAGAAAATGGAATGATCTACGGTAATCAGCTAACAGCAACTACGAGTATGGAAAGATCGGGAGTAACTTAAAATTACTCAAAACTAGTCTAAATTCAAAAATAAAATTAATTCAAATACTCTCGACGAAATTCAACTTCACAATGACTTAAATAACATCTAGAAGCAACAGCAAGAAAGAGAAAGATGGTTTGAACAAGGGTAGAGAACAAGGTGATACTAGGAGCAGACATCAGAACGAGGCAGCAGAGGCGCAGTACAGATGGCTGGAGAGAAGAAGGTGATACCAGGAGGAGACATCAGAACGAGGCAGCAGAGGCGCAGTCCAGATGACTGGAGAGAACAAGGTGATACCAGGAGGAGACATCAGAACGAGGCAGCAGAGACGCAGTCAAGATGGCTGGAGAAAATAAGGTGATGCCAGGAGCAAACATCAGAACGAGGCAGCAGAGGCGCAGTCCAGATGGCTGGAGAGAACAAGGTGATACCAGGAGGAGACATCAGAACGAGGCAACAGAGTCGCAGTCCAGATGGCTGGAGAGAACAAGGTGATACCAGGAGGAGACATCAGAACGAGGCAGCAGAGACGCAGTCCAGATGGCTGGAGAGAACAAGGCGATACCAGGAGCAAACATCAGAACGAGGCAGCAGAGGCACAGTCCAGATGGCTGGAGATAACAAGGTGATACTAGGAGGAGACATCAGAACGAGGCAGCAGAGACACAGTCCAGAAGGCTGGAGAGAACAATGTGATACTAGGAGGAGACATCAGAACGAGTCAGCAGAGACGCAGTCCAGATGGCTGGAGAGAACAATGTGTTACTAGGAGGAGACATCAGAAAGAGGCAGCAGAGACACAGTCCAGATGGCTGGAGAGAACAAGGCGATACCAGGAGCAAACATCAGAACGAGGCAGCAGAGGCAAGGTCCAGATGGCTGGAGAGAACAATGTGATACTAGGAGGAGACATCAGAACGAGGCAGCAGAGACACAGTCCAGATGGCTGGAGAGAGCAAGGTGATACTAGGAGGAGAGATCAGAACGAGGCAGCAGAGGCGCAGTCCAGAAGGCTGGAGAGAACAATGTGATACTAGGAGGAGACATCAGAACGAGGCAGCAGAGACGCAGTCCAGATGGCTGGAGAGAACAAGGCGATACCAGGAGCAAACATCAGAACGAGGCAGCAGAGGCAAGGTCCAGAAGGCTGGAGAGAACAATGTGATACTAGGAGGAGACATCAGAACGAGGCAGCAGAGACACAGTCCAGAAGGCTGGAGAGAACAATGTGATACTAGGAGGAGACATCAGAACGAGGCAGCAGAGACGCAGTCCAGAAGACTGGAGAGAACAATGTGATACCAGGAGGAGACATCAGACCGAGGCAGCAGAGACGCAGTCCAGATGGCTGGAGAAAATAAGGTGATACCAGGGGCAAACATCAGAACGAGGCAGCAGAGACGCAGTCCCGAAGGCTGGAGAGAACAATGTGATACTAGGAGGAGACATCAGAACGAGGCAGCAGAGACGCAGTCCAGATGGCTGGAGAGAACAAGGCGATACCAGGAGCAAACATCAGAACGAGGCAGCAGAGGCGCAGTCCAGATGGCTGGAGAGAACAATGTGATACTAGGAGGAGACATCAGAACGAGGCAGCAGAGACACAGTTCAGAAGGCTGGAGAGAACAATGTGATACTAGGAGGAGACATCAGAACGAGTCAGCAGAGACGCAGTCCAGAAGGCTGGAGAGAACAATGTGATACTAGGAGGAGTCATCAGAACGAGGCAGCAGAGACGCAGTCCAGATGGCTGGAGAGAACAAGGCGATACCAGGAGCAAGCATCAGAACGAGGCAGCAGAGGCGCAGTCCAGATGGCTGGAGAGAACAATGTGATACTAGGAGGAGACATCAGAACGAGGCAGCAGAGTCACAGTCCAGAAGGCTGGAGAGAAAAATGTGATACTAGGAGGAGACATCAGAACGAGTCAGCAGAGACGCAGTCCAGAAGGCTGGAGAGAACAATGTGATACTAGGAGGAGACATCAGAACGAGGCAGCAGAGACGCAGTCCAGATGGCTGGAGAGAATAAGGCAAAACCAGGAGCAAACATCAGAACGAGGCAACAGAGGCGCAGTCCAGATGGCTGGAGAGAACAATGTGATACTAGGAGGAGACATCAGAACGAGGCAGCAGAGACACAGTCCAGAAGGCTGGAGAGAACAATGTGATACTAGGAGGAGACATCAGAACGAGGCAGCAGAGACGCAGTCCAGAAGGCTGGAGAGAACAATGTGATACTAGGAGGAGACATCAGAACGAGTCAGCAGAGGCGCAGTCCAGATGGCTGGAGAGAACAAGGCGATACCAGGAGCGAACATCAGAACGAGGCAGCAGAGACGCAGTCCAGATGGCTGGAGAGAACAAGGCGATACCAGGAGCAAACATCAGAACGAGGCAGCAGAGGCGCAGTCCAGATGGCTGGAGAGAACAATGTGATACTAGGAGGAGACATCAGAACGAGGCAGCAGAGACGCAGTCCAGATGGCTGGAGAGAACAATGTGATACTAGGAGGAGACATCAGAACGAGGCAGCAGAGACACAGTCCAGTAGGCTGGAGAGAACGAGGTGATACCAGGAGACATCAGAACGAGTCAGCAGAGGCGCAGTCCAGATGGCTGGAGAGAACAATGTGATACTAGGAGGAGACTTCAGAACGAGGCAGCAGAGACACAGTCCAGAAGGCTGGAGAGAACAATGTGATACTAGGAGGAGACAGCAGAACGAGGCAGCAGAGTCGCCGTCCAGATGGCTGGAGAGAACAAGGCGATACCAGGTGCAAACATCAGAACGAGGCAGCAGAGGCGCAGTCCAGATGGCTGGAGAGAACAATGTTATACTAGGAGGAGACATCAGAACGAGGCAGCAGAGACACAGTCCAGAAGGCTGGAGAGAACAATGTGATACTAGGAGGAGACATCAGAACGAGGCAGCAGAGACGCAGTCCAGAAGGCTGGAGAGAACAATGTGATATTAGGAGGAGCCATCAGAACGAGGCAGCAGAGAAGCAGTCCAGATGGCTGGAGAGAACAATGTGATACTAGGAGGAGACATCAGAACGAGGCAGCAGAGACGCAGTCCAGATGGCTGGAGAGAACAATGTGATACTAGGAGGAGACATCAGAACGAGGCAGAAGAGACACAGTCCAGAAGGCTGGAGAGAACAATGTGATACTAGGAGGAGACATCAGAACGAAGCAGCAGAGACGCAGTCCAGAAGGCTGGAGAGAACAATGTGATACTAGGAGGAGACATCAGAACGAGGCATCAGAGACGCAGTCCAGAAGGCTGGAGGGAACAATGTGATACTAGGAGGAGACATCAGAACGAGGCAGCAGAGACGCAGTCCAGATGGCTGGAGAGTACAAGGCGATACCAGGAGCAAACATCAGAACGAGGCAGCAGAGGCGCAGTCCAGATGGCTGGAGAGAACAATGTGATACTAGGAGGAGACATCAGAACGAGGCAGCAGAGACGCAGTCCAGATGGCTGGAGAGAACAATGTGATACTAGGAGGAGACATCAGAACGAGGCAGCAGAGACACAGTCCAGTAGGCTGGAGAGAACGAGGTGATACCAGGAGACATCAGAACGAGTCAGCAGAGTCGCAGTCCAGATGGCTGGAGAGAACAAGGTGATACTAGGAGGAGACATCACAACGAGGCAGCATAGACGCAGTCCAGATGGCTGGAGAGAACAAGGTGATACCAGGAGGAGACATCAGAACGAGTCAGCAGAGTCGCAGTCCAGATGGCTGGAGAGAACAAGGTGATACTAGGAGGAGACATCACAACGAGGCAGCAGAGACGCAGTCCAGATGGCTGGAGAGAACAAGGTGATACCAGGAGGAGACATCAGAACGAGGCAGCAGAGACGCAGTCCAGATGGCTGGAGAGAACAATGTGATACTAGGAGGAGACATCAGAACGAGGCAGCAGAGACACAGTCCAGAAGGCTGGAGGGAACGAGGTGATACCAGGAGACATCAGAACGAGGTGATACTAGGACGAGACATCAGAACGAGGTGATACCAGGAGCAAACATCAGAACGAGTCCCGGTATTTTATCATTCTGATATATTTATTTCATCAGCTGTTGAAGACATCGAAAGGTAGAAGAGATTCCTTTATGAAAAATATTGTTGAGTATTTAGAATTCCCATGAGAAACCTTTCTCAATGTTCCTATTAATTTGTCGATTTGAATATTTAATTTGGACTTCGTAAATATTTTTGAATTTAGATTTGATTTTTGTTCTTCGACGAGCGAGATTTTATTGTGGTGGATTTTACCGTAAATTTATTTTTAGTGTGCGATTGGATATTTCGTTATTATTTTGATGGGAGATGTGCTTAACTCGACCGTATTTTTGTAGGAAGAAGGCATTAAATAGTTTCCTTAGAAGTGTGCAAGACTTGATTTTATATTGTGAAACGGTCTTACCTTTCTTGAAGTTGTTGTAGCAGTGGAAACGTGCGCCTTTAATCCTGTGCTGGGCCCATGTAACAGGATTAGGAGATGATGAAATATGACCAGAATAATGGTAGATCAAAAGAGAGAGAAATGTATCAGAGGCGTGGACTGAACTTACATTCACATGGCAGTGGATGCAAGGTCAATACGATGCCGTACTTATAATAGACCATGGGTAAAGCCCTGCGCGGATGCGGATATCCGCGGATAAACCCGCGGATATCCGCAAAATATTTCGCCACGCGGATGTAATTTGCATGGCTGTGCGGATAGCGGATACGCTGCGGATAATGTTTGGAGTAAATTTGCGGATAGTTTTTAGAATACAATGTGGAACTTACTATAATGTCACATATTTGATATGCCAATCTACAGCTTCATGCTTAAAAGAGGAATACTCCTATAATGCGTACGAAATATTCAGGCACGTTTTGCACTTATACGCGAGAAGATTATTTTACCCACATGCTTTCAAGTACATTTTATTAAGTACCGTATGTTTGTAGTAGATGGTCATGACATCTCATCAATTCTCACTGCCATTATTACTACACGTACGAGATATCATGCTGTCAATGAGCTTGTTAGTTCATCGTGGTGACATCATCAACATTCGTCAAGTCAGCTATACTTCGCAGTCTAAGCTATCCTCGAACATCTGTAGATTTATTTCCAACTTGGCACTGAAGCACGTGGGCTGTGATACTGCAACTGAGAGAATTATGTCATCAACTATGCGAACATGGATGGATCAAGAGGCAGAAGCATGATGACTGACGGAATTTCCGGCCAAATGTCAATCCCTTTCTCCAAGCGTAAAGAGAAGTCACTTATTGAATGTTACCGCGACCGGGAATTTGGACAACATTTCACCAACATGGATAAAATATCTACTAAAATAAATTAAGGCGAATATTCTTTAGTGCGTGAATCACAGCTCAAGTCAACGATATGGCAGACATTTGGTTACATTTTCAATGGAAACGAAAAGGTGAACGATATAGTAGGATGTTTTAGCTGTCAAAAGGTGTATTCATACTCAGGACACAAATCAGGCTCATCAAACTTACTGCGGCACACTTGCATTCCTGGAAAATAATAAACTAGAAGATATTGCACCAAATCGTATATAGCCTACAAAAAAAAGTTTTAGTGTGATATGTATATTTTTACATTGTGTGTAAATAAAAAGTAGTTCTAGCATCCGAAATTGTTGAATATCATTACTAAGACCCAGATATTTATGACATATCATAATTTTCCGTTATATTTCTTCCATAACAAAATATGTAAGATGATGGTTTAACCTAATCTCATTCAAATTAAGTCATTAAGCACAATTAACACTTCGAACTCAAAGGGTTGCAATTCTGGCTGTATAACATTCATTTTAAACATAGCATAGGGGAACGACTTTCTCCTCAAATGTCTAAATGTGTTGGTTTAACATATTGTATTTTTTTATAAATTAAAAATAATATTGAAATATCAACGGATTTGGATAAAAGTCATGGGGATGCGGGGCGGTTGCGGATAACAGTCGTGCGGATGCGGGGCGGATGCGGATAACGTTTTTTTTTTAATCCGCGCAGGGCTCTAACCATGGGTCTATCCTAGAACAAAAGGAAATAGCATAACAAAAACGATCCAAACTATCAAACGAAAGAATGTACTCAGAGACCACGCAGATGTAATAGAGAGGTAGTGTATTGATCAATAAGAAAAAGACAGGTATTGACGAGGAAGCGATACACACTAAAAGTTAGGTTAAGGTAATGAAAAACACATGAAGTTACAGTAAGGTAAAGGATGAATGAGTGTGACGTTTATGTCATGGACATAAGAGGGAGAGAGAGGTTCGTTAAGGGAAAAGTATGCATGTACAGTGCCAAGTTAAATTGGGAAAAATAAAAAGATTAAAAGGCTAGACAAGGAAGTCAGGTAAATGGACATGCCGACAAAGCAGTGAACGGTATTCCGTATAGCCCAGAAGATACAGAGAATGTGGGTGGTTTTAGGAGTGACAAAGGCAAAAGAGTAAGTACTCGTAGGACTGACGTAAGTGATCTAAACATGAGACGACAAGCAACCGACAATTCAAATGAATACCTGAAGGGTAACGTACGGCAATAAATATGTAAAATCCATCAAGATAAGTTACCGTAAGGAAGTAGGAATAAAGCTTAGTGCAGTGAAGCAAGATACGTTCGATAAGGGGGGATTAGGTAGACACAAAGACTTGCGTGAGAAAAAAAACCGCAATCATGTACGATGAAGGGGGAATTAGGTAGACTCAAAGACTTGCGTGAGAAAAGACGCAATCATATGTAATAAAGGAACAAAGGTAAATGAAAGTATATAATGTGGTGTACGGCATAGGCCTTACTTGGGGCAAAGAAACCACGCAGTAAGCCAAAGAACCGTAACACACACAAAATACACACGGGACAAAAATGGGGAAGGTAAAGATAACGAAAAACAGCACTCAAAGGAAGCAAACATGCACACGGTGGACACACTATATTAGGTGCAACACCATAGTATTCCACAAGGAAGATTCACACACACATGCACACGGTGGACACACTATTTAAGGTGAAGCACCATAGTATTCCACAAGGAAGATTCACACACACACTTCACACGGTGGACATACTATATTAGGTGAAACACTATAGTATTCCACAAGGAAGATTCACACACATGCACACGGTTGACATACTATATTATGTGAAACACCATAGTATTCCACAAGGAAGATTCAAACACACATGCACACGGTGGACATACTATATTAGGTGAAACACCATATTATTCCACAAGAAAGATTCACACACACATGCACACGGTGGACATACTATATTAGGTAAAACACCATAGCATTCCACAAGGAAGATTCACACACACATGCACACGGTGGACATACTATATTAGGTGAAACACCATAGTATTCCACAAGAAAGATTCACACACACATGCAAAACAAAGAGACCATACCTTGATGGCATCGGAGTGTAGTAAAAATCACAGAATTAAGATAAAAGAAACGTCAGTACGCGCACTTCTCAAAGATAAACAATACAATTATATAAAGAGAGCAAGGCATCCCGAAAATGGGAGCGGGAGCTCAAGAAAAACACGTAAACCCTGCATTGGAAAAAACAGAAGGAGTTGTCCCTGGTAACAGAGAAGCTGATCTGCTCAGTTATTCTGGCCAGTAATAACCGAGAAGAAGAGAGAACAATTGGCACAAGAGAAGGAAAAGTAAAGGGGCGTAAATTAAAATGGTTCAATTGGTTCTTATTTGAACATTAAAGTAATGCGAGATAGACATTGTATAACAGGACAATATTATAACTGTCAATTTTGAAACGAAAATAATTGAGATTTCTTGAGTATCAGACGATAACAGCTGATCACTTAATTTTACGCAGAAGTCAATTTGAAATGTGACAGAAACTCAATAAAGGTTTTGTTAACTACTGAAACGAATTGTAAGGACTATACTTGTTCAAATGGAAGTTTAAAGCATTTTGAGTAGGAAATGCAGATTGCATTAGAATGAGGAGTGAGAATTTAAGCATTGTTGATTGCAACAATTATGAACGACAAGCGGGGATGAATGTTGCGGATAAGTACTGCAAGTATGTGAAACATGTCTTACGTAGGAGATAGTATGCAGATTTTTAATTGTAGGAAGAACGCATTGTTGTAATAATGGATCATGAAAGAAGGTATTTTATATTGGAAATTGGGTTCCAATCGATCATGCTGACGATGGGAATATTTGTAACAGAGTTAATAAGTGGAAAGTTGTTGTTTTGGAAGTATCGTGGCAGCTTAAATGTGAAGCTATTTTTTGGGAACTGAATCTGTATAAGATAAATATGCGTTAATTTGATGTTTAAAGGCGACTATAGAAGGTCATGTATCGTCGGAAAACGCACGAATTAGGAAATTGCATTGAAGTAATATTTCATTGTTATTATTATTAATTGATTTAACCAGAACTGGATTATTAAAACATGAGCTAGGCTTTGTTGAACGGCCATGACACGCTATTACGACGAACACAAGCAAGGTAATTTGAGTAGGTGGTTCTCGATTTTCATAAATTCCTGTTTTCATTTTCTTCAAAAAGTTCAAAGACAAGTTATGGCAGTGAAACTCACAGACAGACAGACAGACAGACAGACAGACAATGCTACGAGTTAGATATTTTAAAAATTTTGTAGATAAATTGTAAATAGTTAAAAGAGATTGGAAACGATAACAACTGATCGTGTAAATATTGTTATAGATATAGAATGGAGTCTCGTGATGTATAGAGTAATTGTATTTACTTTTGATGAACCGAACTTATGGCATTATTTTAATTTATGGGTGACATTTCATTTATAAACTCCGAACGTATTTTGGAAATGCTGATGGCATTCAGAAGAGTGGATTCTTCATATTTATTTTATTTTAATAGTGAAGTTAAAGGTTTAATTCATCCAATTATTAAATTTTGTCGTTGTTTGAGGACGGGAGTGTCCGTATTTAAATTAATATTTGTAATGTTTTATATTAATACATATAGAGGACACTTGAGTTTCGTGTGTCCACCGTTTTATAGAAACCAAGCGGTATTGATGCCTAATAGTTAAGGTGAGGTCATGTAATGGAATTAAGGATAGGCGCCCAATTTTAATTATTATTTTGATTCCATTTGCCACGAGAAGCTCAGGGTTCTCACTCTACCATTGTTGGATAAAGTCCTAATTCCGTGGTGTAACGTCTTTGTAGGAAAACTCTTATGCCTCCCGTCTTATCCCATGTACCAGGCATTTCTTTATCTAGCTGGGGCCACGTAGAAGCTGCGATCTGGATACTGGTAGGTGTTTTCAAAAGGGCACAATATAAATATATAAATCGTTGAGGAATTGTATACCAAATGAATGAAAGAAAGAAGAGCAGGAAATATTTCTTGCGAAATATGAGAATATACCTGTATTGAATATATTGAAAGATTTATCAATTTGCCACTTACCTTGCAGTATCACTAGTAAATCTTTCAAGTGCCGCATTTGTCGTCAGATTATCAATGTATGCTTCACATTTCACCTTTCCGCTATGACAAATAGCCTAACTAGAAATAATATTAATCATAATAATGATAATAATAATGATAAACTTGAGTAATCTAATGCGTAGCACAAACAAACCAGCCAAATCCCGACACAAACGCTTTGGTTAGTGCCAACAAGCATACTGCTAAATTAACTCTGTTAGAGGGAATTTAGTTTTCGTTTGTTGGTATAAAGCCACGTCTTTACAGGGCTCTGCACACTCTCTATTAGATGTCGTCCGCCTGCTTTAGACTATGGAGTTTGGTATCCAGACACAGAAGATCATGTTTGAATGCTACCCCTGGATGTCGTACGCTTATTATTCTGTGGTTTCCAGAACAAATGGTTCATTCTAACACGTCACTCATTCAACATGGTTAATAATTGCAAGAATTTCTCAATGCGTGACAAATGTTAATTACACCATACAACCCTCCACCAACTGTATCAGATATTTGCAAAGACATTACTGAGAGAATGGCTTCAAATTTTAGATGCGTGTCTACCTCATCCTCTGTCGGGATATCAGCATCAGCGGTAGTTTGTCCAACTGAACCTTTTTATCTGCTGAGCAGGCGTCGGGAAAGGCACCCGGCCGTCCTTTTGCCTTTTCTCCCAACCTATAGAAATGTGAATGTGTGTTAAATACACCAGGCCCCCCCACATTACATTATTCCCTGGTCCCCGTTGCTAAAAGTACCCCACATTATTCCCTGAGCCCCGTTGCTAAAAGTACCCCACATTATTCCCTGGGCCCCGTTGCTAAAAGTACCCCACATTATTCCCTGAGCCCCGTTTCTAAAAGTACCCCACATTATTCCCTGGGCCCCGTTGCTAAAAGTAAAATCTAATAAGTATTTCACAAAAATTGGTCTTACTAATAGCCTACTAAAATCAACTTAAATTGAAAGCTACAAACCATATACACATAAGTGATGGTTAAATGAGTTCTGATAATTTATTGAAAAAAAAATGAAAGCTACATTTTTCTGGCTTTGATCAATGAGAATTTTACAATTACATCACTGATGCAAGACGGTGTTCGATTGCTAACACTCCAAGTGAATTAAGACGTTCTTGAGTCATTGATGAACGTTGCCATGTTTTCAATACGTTGCCCAGCTGACTAAATGCTCTTTCTGCAGATGCAACAGAAACTGATATCGTACATCATCATCATCATCATCTTGTACAGTTTCCAGCCCCAGGCTGGGTCTGTTTGGAACATAAGCCTCGCCACTTAGTCCTTTCTTCCCACCACCTCTCCGCTGTCTCTCTGGTCCAGTCCTCGCCTCTCTTCTTGACACATTCCTCCACTCCTTTCAGCCATCTATCTCTTGGTGTTCCCCTTGGTCGTTTCTTCTGCATCTGCATCTCATGTATCCTCTTGGGAATGTTCTTCTCATCCATTCTCTTTAAGTGTCCATACCACCTCAGTTTTGATGTCTCAATCCTACCTTGCAAGGGCTCCTCTTTCACTATTTCCCTGACCTTTTCATTCCTCACCCTGTCTCTTCTTGTTACTCCGATTCTACTTCGCAGGAACTTCATTTCACCTGCCTGTATTCTGCTTATGTCTCTTTTCTTCATTGTCCACGTTTCTGATGCATAGGTCAGTATCGGGATATAGTAGCTTCTGTATAACACTTCCTTGCTTTTTTGTGGGACATCTTTATTCCACACTAAGCTCCTAATGCTTCTCAGAAATGTTTCTGCCTGTCTGCCACGTTCCGTAATCTCTTTGTCATTTCTCCCATTTTCCTCCACTATACTTCCCAAGTACTTGAGACTTTCCACCTTCTTCAGCTGTCCACCTCCAAGTGTTATCCCACTCATTGGTCTGTCCTTTATCCTGGTCGTTAACAGGATCTCACATTTACTGATGTTGAACTTCCATCCGTACTCTCCCACTGTTTCTTCCCAAGCCTTCAGTTGCTCCTGAATTTCCTCCTCCTTGTTTCCCCAGACCATGAGATCATCTGCAAACACCATTGCTTTCATCTTATCTTCTCCTGTCTTTCCTGCTACCCGTGTCATTACCTCGTCCATAACCACACTAAAGAGAAGGGGTGACAGCGTATCGTACAAAAGATTCTTAATGCAATACATACATTCATGAATATTGGTTCTAACTGTTTAGCATGGATTGCATTCAACAACTCTAACGGGTTACTTGAAATGTTTTTTTGGTCAACTTGAAACACAGAGCTGAATATATGTTTCAGGTGTATAATTTCATCTGAAAGGTTTACTGATAGATCATTCTTATAGGTTTTAACTGAGTTTTCAGCCTTATCCCTTAAATCACTGTCTTCCATTGAGCTGAATTGAAGAACTGGGCTGAAGAGTTCAGTAAGTGCATTAGTTGCTTCAAATCTTGTCTTGAGATCAGACAAAATAAGATCCAAAGCTCTATACACAATATTAGTTTTAAAATGGTTTTCTTCTTATTATTATTTAGTTGTTTCCAATTGAGGGCGACCTCTTGATTCTGGAAACGTAGATGGTACTGCCCCTTAAATTGAATTATATAGAGACCACGGTGGCTATATTGGAAAATATGAAGAAAGTTATGGCTGTCATAGTTATGACGTAGATAGTCATGACGTAAGCACGGATGACGCAGACGTTATGCAAGTAGGCTGCTTGAGCTGAGATTCTTAGTGACGTCAGCATTTGTTCGAGAAAGATCTGAAATTTACGACGCAGTCGCAGGAAACATGGAATTGTGCTGAGGAAGAAGTTACGCTATTGGAGGGGAGGCTCGAACCAATGAACGATAGTTTGAAGGAAGACGGAGATTGCTGAAACTATCATATTTTATTACTTTTTGGAATGCAGAATTGTGGAAATCCATTCGCAGTTGTGGCATTGATCTGGAATTTTGGATAAATATATTTTGAGTTTTTGAAATTTGAAAATCCGTCAAGTATTTACAAAGTTAGAACTTCTAGCGATGACGCAGTAACACGCTATGGAAGGGATGGATACGCCCCTTATGAAGTTGATAAAAGGCCTTGCGCAGAAGAGAGGAGCTCTCAGATCTCATATCTCAAACCTCACGTGTATATTTCTGAGGTGATATAGTCGTCTTTCTGATTTGGTCAGACTACGTGTGAATAAGTGGAACGAGTCGTCATTAGAACGCGTGGTGAAGCCACCGCATCGAACAAGATTCGTGCCTGTGAGCAGTACAATTTTACAGTGATTTGAAACTAGGTGAAGTTGAAACGCACACTCAAACGCGTATACAAGATTAGCTATAAACAGTTAGCTTTTGCCTATAAGCTAATTCTATTGTGCAGTACTATATTAAGGAGTGTAGAAATGTTGAACAATTTCACGAATATATTTTGAAAGATATTGGCATTTTTAGACGACTGACAAAAGTGATTTTCTCGCCATCCGAGAAGCACTTTATATCATCGTATTCTACGCTACGGCTAACACTGCTAGTACAACAGTGAGACTTAAGACTGCATTTGTGATACAACGCCACAGTCTAATATGGAACAGTATAATATGGCAGTTCGTTCAACTATTATCGTAACAGAAGAGAAGATGAAGGCTAAGGACTTTAATGCAATTGGGACATATATCGATGGAGTAAAATAGCAGAATGGAACTTCGCTAATCGCCATTCCACACAAGCGAGCATGTGGTGAACAACCAACTACACCCATGTATTGTGGTCCAACGCTGAATAATATCTAACAGCAGTGGAAACGTTTTCATACTCTACAAATATGAATATTTGTATGGTTATTATTACAAAAACTTCATGGCAAATTTCTACCAGAACTTCAGGGAATTTTCAAGAGAGGCCAGGGTGGACCCGGCTCGCAAAGAAGAGTTTTGCCAGAACTTCAGGGAATTTTCAAGAGAGGCAAGGATGGACCCGGCTCACAATGAAGAGTTTTGCCAGAAGGATGTCTTTCGTCTACACGGAGCAGTGCAATTTCCGGAGGAGGAAGCAGTTCGATTCTCCGAGGGCGCTGGTTCCAGGTTCGAGGTCGGAGCTCATCTTTAAAATGGTGAAATGGAACCATCAGCAGTCTTCTTTGGGAAATTTTCCCCTGGAACTTCAATCAACAGATAAGGTAGTCGTGAACGTTTATTGTTTTATTTGAGCCTTTTAGCGATATCTGAGCAACCATTTTTCCCATAATTTCTGTCCTTATGTATTTTGCCCTATATTCTTGTTTGAGATTCCTGTACTCAGTACACTTTGATGAGTTATGCCTTTTTCGACGATTTATTAAGACATTGTTATGTCATGGGCATATAGTTAAATAATTTTGGATCAGTTGAGACTGATATTTAGATACTTTCAGTAATTTGCATATTTTTGAAGTCACGATTTGACTATAAGTTAATAATTTTTATGGCAGACTTGAATTCAGACAACGTGTCACTTTATTAAAGTATGAGCCATGTTTAACATCTCTCATTTCTTTATTTTCTTTGGCGGCCGTCCCGGTAGACTCAGACGCCATGTGAGATGCTTTCTGTCCGGACGTGCCTTGAGGCTCTCCGACTTATTATTTAAAATGTAATGTTTTTCCTTTTTATTTAACATTGTTATTATGCCGAAGCCTTCCATTTACTCATGTAAGTAATACATCTAACCTTGTGTTCACTATGCTCATTTCCTAAATTTAACCTTTTCTTTTTGATCTTCGTCGTGTGCTTGGATTTGCTGTGGAACCAATCGTAATGGCGGTCTCCTGTTTTATTTTGTTTGAGTCTTCGTTTAACCTTTTATTTGTGCCGTGAAATATATCTGGGAGTGATTTTGTGAGTGTATGTTTTTCTTGCTGCCAGGTGCATTGAAGTTGTTTTGATTTGGGCATATCTTCGAATGGGTCTCCCGTTGTTTGTGGACGTTGGCGTTTCGACCATTCTCCCAACACGAGGCATGACACCATATATTTTAGCCCTTATGTATTCCCTTCATTCCATGCTTCGTGCAACTGAATCACGGCGGTAACTTTAAGTAGGCCTTACCGTATTCAGCTCGAACTCGGAACGAAAGTTGGGGACCATATATGTTTAGCATGTTTTGCTAGACTACCTACAAGCACGAGTTGCTTTGAGTTTTATTTCTGCATCGTCGGCTGGCATTTTGTGTGTTTGATTGCGTGCATGTATCATGATATATTTCACGGACACTTGACGTCATTTGTTTCTCCTTGTAGTATCTTTGGTGTTTGCATTTCTTTTCTCTGGAGACTGCCAGCTCGATCGCATCCCCATTGCTCGCCACAGCCTCTGCGACACGCACACAGCCCTTGTTTTATCTTTGCTATGCTTGTTATTTGTGGTCGTCATGACAACCATCCATCTCTAGGCTGAGAAGTGATTGTTGTCGACCAGCGACCGGTTCGATTGCCTCTTGATCATTTACTTCCTCCCTTTTTTTTACATCGTTTTCACGGAAGTGAGCACAGGTATGAATTTAATTTGTTAACGTTATTTACTATCGTAAGTTATTTATTGTTATTTATATTTATCTTCCCCGTTTGAAAGTGACTTTATTTGACCCCTAGGTAAGGGTATTCTTTTTTGTGTGTGTTATTCTGGCCGGGTTTCTTTGTGTGTTCGGTTTCAATTAATTAAATTTCCATTTCTTTATCCATGTGTCTTATTTAGTAGTGTTTGACGATCGGGCTGCTCTCTCTCTCTCTCTTCAACCCTAGGCCTAACTTATTCTAGCTTTCTAGCACCAGGAGGGTATTCCTACCACTCGTCGTGGGACCACCTTCACGGAGTCTGGAGTCGCTCGGCACATCTGGCCTGCAAGTACGGGCCCAGCACAGGTCAGAAATTAACATCCATTTCCACTGCGTACTCCTTTCTTTTCTAGTTGGTTCCAGTGATGCAGCTAGGAGGCACGCCAAGAATATGTTTATTTTAATAGGGCGGTGCAGATGGTATCAGTTGCGAGGTTAAGTCTCCTGGTCGCTTAGCCATATCAATTGAATTTTAATATTTCGCTGCATATTTTTCAATGTTGTTTTTATTCTGTTTCATGTTCCCTATTGCATACTATGCAAACAAATATTGAGAGTCAATGTGAACTTCCAAGGAGAATGGACCATAAAAATAACAAACTGTAAGGAGAGTGCAATGAGTTGGACCCTATCAACGAACCCCAGCATTGGTAATGTACTAACCAACCCTACTTCTTGTTTCGTACTCATTTCAGGCGCAGGACGGAGGCAAGACATTTGTAGTTATTGTTTGGAATTGTAGCTAGCAGTACTTCTGTAGTTTAGCCATGTATTCTCTCCCAGGTTGTAACGTGAAGAAGGAGCTCATCCAGTTTGACGATGATCTGCTATCGTTTGAAAGTGTCTGTGGGAAAGACACTAATCCATTGACTGAGGTGAAAGGCCATCGCAAGGGAGGCGTAGCCAATATAGTGTCCAAGTGGGGAATTTCATTTTCTGGTGAACTGGGAATTTCGTCTGTATTTGAGTTCTTAGACAGGGTCAGTGAACTCTGCCATTGTTATGACCTCGAACCAGACGACATTGTTGTCTGCCTACCGTTATTGTTGAGTGGCTTAGCTTTAAAATGGTATCGACTTACCAACAGATCTTTCATCTCGTGGGTTGATTTCTGTAAGTCAATAAAGGAGCGGTTTACGACTTATGATTTTGAACATGACTTGAAGGCTGAAATTCATCGCCGTACCCAGGGTTTGGAAGAGCCTGTAGACGATTTTGTTACTGGGCTAATGACTTTAATAAGTAGGTTGTCGCAGCCCCTTCCCCTTATTGAAACTGTTGATATTGTGTATAGAAATCTAGCACCTGAGTACAAGTCTTTCATACGCCGGTCCAGTGTGTATAGTGTGGCTGACATTGTTGATCAAGGACGTGAATGCGAGTTCAATCGGCGCCTGCGCAAGTCATATGTACCCCCACCCCTCCCCTCTGACAGTTTGTTTCCAGAGACTGCATGCGCGCAATCCCAGATTCAGAGGACTGCGCACCCATCTTCAATATCTCGTCAGGAGGACCGGGCAGTTAACCGTCCCCACTCGCATATTGTCGGGAGTATTCCCAATGCTACTTCTTCTGCGAATCCCGCTCCTCAGGATCAACAGTTACCTCGAAACCCGAACATGTATAACCGTATAAAATGTTGGAATTGTGATCGTTTGGGGCATCATTTTAATTCCCGCCGTGCGCCCTCTCGTGTGTTTTGTCACACATGTGGTCTTCGTGACGTGACGCACATAGCCTGTCCTAGATGTGCTTCGCGTCAGGGAAACGAGCATGGGTCCCCGGTTTAGACCCGCCGGAGTGGCCATGCAATGAAGTTCGCCGGGAAATGAACATTTCCACGACTGGAAACTTCTGTCCTTGGGTCCCTGTAAGTGTTAAGAAATTGTCGATACCCGCTTTACTGGATTCTGGTGCTTCACGTTCATTTATTCAGCGCTCCATCGCGGAACAGCTTCCTGTTACTCAGATTTGTCCACAAGATGGGGGTTTAAAATTTTATTCTGCGGTGAAGTCATCTATTTCCGTTTCTAGCGTTGTAACATGTCATATTAAGATATGTGGTTATTCTTGGGATTGGAACTTCCATGTGGTGGATGACTTATCTACGCCTATGATCTTAGGTTCTGATTGTATGCACAAAGCAGGGTTGAGGCTTGATTTTTCGGATCATTCCTTCAGTTTTTTGTTTAAATCCAAGGAGCGGTTTCATTTTAATACTTGTGAAGCGAGTGTTCCTTGTAATTTTTCTGGTATCTCTGCTGTTCTAATCCCTCCTACTTTATTCACGAGTCAACGTGACGCTTTATCTGATTTGGTGAATGAATTTCCAGATGTTCTCACGTCGGAACTGGGTTCCGCTATCGGCTACGAGTGTCATATTGATTTAACTGATGAGGTTCCAGTTAGGTCGGCGCCATTTTCGTGCTCTCCACCCAAACTCATTGCCATGAGAGAATATATTGATGATCTTAAGGCACGCGGTGTTGTGAGTCCTTCTAAGTCTTCTTATGGTAGTCCAGCATTCCTGGTGCCTAAGAAAGAGGGTACTTTTCGTTTAGTAGTTGATTATCGTCGACTCAATTCTAAGGTGGTGTTCGACAACTTTCCCCTTCCAACTCTGGAGAGCGCTTTTCAGCATTTTCACGGGGCGAAGTACTATTCCGTCCTAGATTTGAATAGTGCATATTATCAAATTCCTCTCGATCCCGAGAGCCGTAAGGTAACTGCGTTCTCCACTCCGTTCGGCCTTTTTGAGTTCAATAAGTTACCCATGGGCATTTCTATCGGCGGACAAGTATTGAGTAGGGTTTTGGACGAGTTATTTGGAGATTTAAAGTATTCATCTGTGTTTAACTATCTTGATGACCTCGTGATTTACAGTCAGTCTTTTGAGGATCACCTGATCCATTTACGTGAAGTCCTATGTCGTCTTCGCAGAGCCGGACTCACTGTTAACCCGGACAAAATCTCTTTGGCTTCGAAGCAAATCAAATTTTTAGGTCACATTCTTTCGGATGTGGGCATAGAAGTGAACCCTGAGCGTGTCCAATGTATCCAAGAGTTCCCTACTCCCACGAATGTGAAAGCAGTCCGACGATTTTTGGGAATGGCTGGCTTTTACAGTAGGTTCATTAAGGGCTTTTCGGACATTTCAGTGCCCCTGAATTATTTGAAGAAGAAGAATGTACGATTCGTGTGGGGCCCCGACCAGTGTCTCGCCTTTGAGAAATTGAAAGAATGTCTTTCTTCTGCTCCCGTCCTTCGAACTCCGGATTTTGGGAAAGATTTTATGTTACATTGTGATGCGAGTGATGTCGCAGTCTCTTGTGTGCTTAGTCAGCAGGTGAATGGTAATTTGGCACCCATCGCTTTTGCCAGTCGGATGCTTAATGATTGCGAACGCCGGTATTCCACTTTCGAGAAAGAAAGTCTGGCTGTCGTATTCGGCTGTGAACGTTTCAGATCTTTTCTAGAACATCGGCATTTCATAGTGTATACCGACAATGAAGCTCTGTCCTGGATGCGCTCGCATGTCAAAAAATTGGGACGTATAAATCGTTGGATTCTTCGTCTATCCTCTTTCAGCTTTGACATCATTCACGTCAGAGGCAGTGAAAATGTTGTAGCGGATTGTTTGTCACGCATGTTTGAGGAACCTCCTCCCATTGTTGAGATCCCCGAGCCAGTGAATCTTCTCCAACACATTCCATGGTCTTTTACTGACATCCGTACGTACCAAGCAGATGACCCATTTTGTGTCACATTGCGTGAAAAAATTCTCGGGAAAGATCCTGGTGTATCTGAGTTTTCATTGCGCAATGATGTTATAGTGCATACCGCTCCTCGATCTTCGAAATGTAGGATTTTCGTGCCAGAGAATATACGAAGTATGCTCTTGGCGTATTTCCATGAATCCTGTTTTGGATTACATTTAGGTATGACGAAGACTTTCCATAAAATCTCTCAGGAATTCTTCTGGCCTCATTTGAAAGCGGATGTTTTTGCTTTCGTCCGAAAATGTGTTACGTGTCAACGTTCTAAGCCAGCAAAGAATTCTCGCATTGGACTTCACCACGCTGACACGATGTCATATCCTAATGAGCGCCTGTTTATAGATTATTTTGGTCCCCTAGTTAGGTCATCTTCTGGTCATCAAGCTATACTTACTGTCGTTGATGGATTTTCAAAATTTGTATGGTTATTTCCTGTCAGGGAAATCACGACACGTACCACTGTTAGGCTTTTGACCAATCATATTTTTGGTGTTTTTGGTCCTCCAAAGTTTTTAGTGTCCGATAACGCGAGCGTTTTCCGGTCCAAGTCTTTTAGATCAATGTGTTTTTCTTGGGGAATTGATCATGTCTTTTTGGCACCCTACCACCCTCAGCCAAATCACGTTGAAAGGTTTCATCGTAACTTGAAGGCTTGCTTGAGTGCGTTCCACAACGCAGATCAGTCACGTTGGGACGCAAATCTTCAGTTTTTCTCCTTAGGATTTAACACTGCTCTTCATGAATCGACGAATTCTACCCCTTCGGAATTGTTTTTAGGAAGGCGTATTGTTGATCCACTTCAGCTTCAGTGGAAAATAGATTATCTGGCTGCGCCATCCCGCCGTACCTCAGTCAAAGAAAAATGGGAAGTTGCTGTACGGCATCTGAAAAGGGCACGAGATCGCGTGGCGTCTCGCTATAACAAGGGTAGGCAACCTGTTTGTTTTCAGGTGAATGACGACGTGCTAGTGCGCCTGCACCCACAGAGTTCGGCCAAGAATAAGGAGTCAGCTAAGTTAATGCTTCGCTGGAGCACGCCCAAAACTATAACTAGATTTTTAACACCTGTCACTGTTGAATTGATCTCCAAGGAGAATCCCACCGACGTATCCAGAGCTCACATATCTCAATTGAAACCATTTACTGTGTAACCTTCTTATTTTCTGTGATTAATGTTGTCCTTTTTCTGCGTAGGTTAGCCAATCATAATTTGCTTATGTTATCCAAGGAAGCTAGTATTCATATTGCGTCTCCTTGACCTGCCTATTATTGAACCAATTTTGACCGAGGCAGAGTCAAGTACAAATTTACGAGCTCAAGAAAGAAAATAATACAAGAAGAAATAGGCCTACATACTCTGTGTAACTTAATATTTATTGTAAAAATATGTATTTTTGCGAATTCGGCCAGTAGAGAATTTATATTCTATAAATAATGGACACATTATATCGCTTCTTTGTTATTTTAATACGTCACTTTCATGATGGGTATAAGGAGAATGGCAGACTTCGGCGTCAAAGGGCGAAAGTCTTTTGTTTATGATTTTCGTCCGTGTCTCTATCTACTTTTCTTGTCATTGTAACGCGCAGGCGAACCGTAATACCATTATGACGAGCCCAGGGATCGTCAAAGGAACGCGCGCCTTTGGGGACCCCGAAGGAGTTCTGTCCTGATATTGCGATCGCCGAAGCGATCTGATTATTTTTATATATTACTTCATTTTATAACTGTATTCTTTCTGATATGGCTCAATTGCTTAAGTGATTGTTATATCGATCACCCTCCCCCCTCATAATTTGTGTACTGTTATAGTTGTTGAAAAACCACCTGTGTGATAAGGATGTTGTGCATTTAGGAACACTTGGGACATGATTGATTTCAAAGCGGTGGTACTTAGTGATGTAAAAAGAAAAATATTTTATTATTATAAATAATTTTTCTTTTGGGGGGTGGTGTGGATCCTGAGCCATGTTTAACATCTCTCATTTCTTTATTTTCTTTGGCGGCCGTCCCGGTAGACTCAGACGCCATGTGAGATGCTTTCTGTCCGGACGTGCCTTGAGGCTCTCCGACTTATTATTTAAAATGTAATGTTTTTCCTTTTTATTTAACATTGTTATTATGCCGAAGCCTTCCATTTACTCATGTAAGTAATACATCTAACCTTGTGTTCACTATGCTCATTTCCTAAATTTAACCTTTTCTTTTTGATCTTCGTCGTGTGCTTGGATTTGCTGTGGAACCAATCGTAATGGCGGTCTCCTGTTTTATTTTGTTTGAGTCTTCGTTTAACCTTTTATTTGTGCCGTGAAATATATCTGGGAGTGATTTTGTGAGTGTATGTTTTTCTTGCTGCCAGGTGCATTGAAGTTGTTTTGATTTGGGCATATCTTCGAATGGGTCTCCCGTTGTTTGTGGACGTTGGCGTTTCGACCATTCTCCCAACACGAGGCATGACACCATATATTTTAGCCCTTATGTATTCCCTTCATTCCATGCTTCGTGCAACTGAATCACGGCGGTAACTTTAAGTAGGCCTTACCGTATTCAGCTCGAACTCGGAACGAAAGTTGGGGACCATATATGTTTAGCATGTTTTGCTAGACTACCTACAAGCACGAGTTGCTTTGAGTTTTATTTCTGCATCGTCGGCTGGCATTTTGTGTGTTTGATTGCGTGCATGTATCATGATATATTTCACGGACACTTGACGTCATTTGTTTCTCCTTGTAGTATCTTTGGTGTTTGCATTTCTTTTCTCTGGAGACTGCCAGCTCGATCGCATCCCCATTGCTCGCCACAGCCTCTGCGACACGCACACAGCCCTTGTTTTATCTTTGCTATGCTTGTTATTTGTGGTCGTCATGACAACCATCCATCTCTAGGCTGAGAAGTGATTGTTGTCGACCAGCGACCGGTTCGATTGCCTCTTGATCATTTACTTCCTCCCTTTTTTTTACATCGTTTTCACGGAAGTGAGCACAGGTATGAATTTAATTTGTTAACGTTATTTACTATCGTAAGTTATTTATTGTTATTTATATTTATCTTCCCCGTTTGAAAGTGACTTTATTTGACCCCTAGGTAAGGGTATTCTTTTTTGTGTGTGTTATTCTGGCCGGGTTTCTTTGTGTGTTCGGTTTCAATTAATTAAATTTCCATTTCTTTATCCATGTGTCTTATTTAGTAGTGTTTGACGATCGGGCTGCTCTCTCTCTCTCTCTTCAACCCTAGGCCTAACTTATTCTAGCTTTCTAGCACCAGGAGGGTATTCCTACCACTCGTCGTGGGACCACCTTCACGGAGTCTGGAGTCGCTCGGCACATCTGGCCTGCAAGTACGGGCCCAGCACAGGTCAGAAATTAACATCCATTTCCACTGCGTACTCCTTTCTTTTCTAGTTGGTTCCAGTGATGCAGCTAGGAGGCACGCCAAGAATATGTTTATTTTAAGAGGGCGGTGCAAGTAATTCCATCCAGATTTAATTACTTTGACCAATTTTCTGTCATCATCAAGAAAGAAGAATAATTAAATGATTTTAGAGCGTTAAAATCTATTACGTTGTCGACGATCTTGGAAATACTAGTCGTTATATGAAATTGATTGCAACACAGACATTTATCGTCAGTTATGAACGACCATTGCATTATAGACAATTTTATGAAAGATGAACTTTGATTACGAATTATTGAATGCACTAAAGTCATGAACTTTTGTTAGGTGTTTTTCTCAATTATAGATTGGAATAATAATGTTTGCATTCCACAGTCTAATTGGATTCTATTCGACTATTTCGCAGTTTAGTTGAACTTTGATTGAAGATAGTATTTTTATACTACAATACTTTGAAGATATTAATCTCAATTTTTGATAGACCAGAGAGGCGTATATAATCGTATTTGCTATTAAATTTGTTTGTGATTGGCAAATTTTTTCTTCATATCGCTTCATGAATGAAATCCACGAAGGTTAAATATGATAACAGTTTTGAAACAATTAATGATTATAAGAATTTTTGAAGTGGAACTATGAATGTATAATCGCTAGTGCAGCGGACGTGTTGAAAGTCGCTGATGTATAATGCCCTTGAATAAGTGAAGGAGGTTCCCACAGTAATTAATGATGTTGAAGAATTTGTTAGTGGAGGTTTTTGTATGTATTGTGGAAGATTTTGATGCCATATATATTAATATATGATGAATTCTGGGCCTAGTTTTATGCAATTTTGTGCATTTTTGAGCGAAGTATTTTCCGCTGAGTGTATTGTCCAGGTCCTTTGAAAATTAATCAAGTGAATTTACTGTTATAATTAGCAAGAGTATTGAAAGAATTTGAGATAAAGATTTTGAATGAAGATTACCGTCACAAATAATAATCATAATTATTAAACTTTATTAAACCTGATTGTGACATTTATATGTATAACTAACCTTCATTGGTCGATTATATTAACACGATTATGAAATTACCAACCGGATGAACATGTCGTTCAATGTATTTCTAAAATTAATAATTTAAATAATATAACTATTGTAAATAATGTTGTAAATATCTTTGAGAATAATGTGGAACGAAAGGAACTTTGTAGAGGCGTGTATAAAATTTTTAATTGTCATTTGACAATATTATAAACAATTTCTAATTGTTATAAATAATTAATGTGCTTTTGTTATAAACATTTAAGAGTTTGCTTATATACTCTAAACAACGCTAATTAAACATTTGGATGATTATTAAACAAGTTTAGGGATTATCAGAATAATCCAGTGATGTTTGTATGGAGCAGTTAAAAGATTTGCGTAAGAATATTTCAGTTGAGTTGAGGACATTTACAGTGTTTTGAGACGGAGCTAGGCTCTTATATAATGAAGCAGATGTTAATGTTGGCCGGACAGGTGAGCCCATTTAACGATGTAGGCTTGCGACATGATGAAGGCTGGATCGCAGCTGGCCAGACAACTGGTTGTTAGAGGACAAGGTCGTCTACTTAGTGGCCTTGTGGCTATAAATAAAAGTGTGATGTCTATTAAGAGGAAAACAATTATTGCTCTATATGTGTCTCGTCCCAACTTCCTCATCCATCCCAAATGTGTTATAAATATTACGTTCTTTTGAGCTTGTGAGAGCTAAGATGTTGTATGCTAATTTTACAAGTCCTACAGGAGGACATAGTCATATTAACATTGGCTACTGATGGCCACGTGTATTTTGTTGAATTTTTGTTAGAATCATTCCCTTTATGTGAAATAAATTTTTGTACAGTTTAAGGTTTCTTGTTTCGTTTTGGTTCATTTTTAAATATCATGGTGGAGGTTATTGTGGGATTATACTTTTAAGAGATCCAGTTGACAACCCAAACCCCGAGATAATTTAAAGAGGTAAGTGAAGGTTAGTATGAACCCCCGTCTATTTTGGTGTGTTCCACAATAATTTCTTGTTAACTGCTGTGCTCAAATCTCGGTAGTATCTGTCAGTGCCATTTTCATTGATATAGCTGAGCCGGTGCGATTGATTATTGGCAATCCGATTGAGGGGGCGGATATCTGACAGCCTACTACCCGGGTTATCGGGGACAGTACGTTCATGGATTCTGCCACTAAACGTGACTCACTGATGATGTGTTCCCACGAATTTCTCAGTCATTGCCTGTCTTCCTTCAGATCATTCATCAGTTTCACTGCAATGTCCAGAGAAATACTCGGCGACTGAATTATTACACTCTTTTCATTGATGCAGCCCAACACATTGTACCAAAATACTGTCATACAAAGGCCTTGAAAAGAAGAAAAGTATTTATTAAGACCCATAGCTTTATTGTATGCTTTTGGTTCTAAGCTTGACTTCAACTCAGTTAATACTCGTTCTAAGGCCGTTAATAGTCCTAGGTAGTACATTGCAACGGGAACAACGGCTTCGAATCATTCATTCCACCTTATTTGTGATTGTATTTTTTAGTGAAAGTGGCACTTCAAAAGTCAGAATATCCCATCTTGTAGGACTATGGGCGAAAAAAGAATACATTGTTTCCAAGTTTCCCAAGAAGGTCATAATTTCGGGGCATACTTTTACTGTATTAAAGAGTGAGCTCCACATGGTGAATAAAACGCCACACCACTTTTCTCTAACAGTCTTGCTTTTACTCCTTTGACTTTTCCACACATGTTAGATCCACCATCATACGCTTGAGCCCTGAAGTCCTCAAGAGGGATGTTATTTTCAACTAAGACTGTTAAAATTTCATTAGTAATACCTTCTCCACTTTTTCCATTACAGTTGACAAATTTCAGAAACCATTCTTTTATTTCATATTGCTTAGAGTCTTTATTTTGAATGACATAAATACATTTTGTTCTTGATGTGATACATCAGGAGTTGCATCAACAATCAGCCCATAATAAATAGTTTCTTGCCTTTCTTCAAGTATACATTTTAAATCTTTTTCACCACAAAGTGAAATAAACTCATTTTGACTCTTCCAAGATATGTAATGGGCTTGTCCTTTCATGTTTTTTCCTTGCAATTGCAGAGTTTTGATCTTAGCCAAGTGCTCCCTAGTGATTTCATCGTATTTTCCAATTAACTCAAAAGTCCCCAGAAAAATTCATTATTTGCATCACCAATTGATTCATTATCTCCTTGAAAAGGCAACCCCCTTGATGCTAGAAAGAGTGTCACGTTTAAAATCCGTTGTAAAATTGCTTTCCACTTTTCTGCTTCGTTCAAAATTTGATTTTGAAGACCACTGTCAATACCTTTTGAATTAATTGATTGTTGGAGGGATTTCCATTGACAATAAGACTTACGATGGTTATTGCTATTTTCATGTTTGGGAAGTTTGTTATACAACATTTTCCATGGAACTTGAGCCGGTGAAAATCCTTTGTTTGCAAATTTGCTTCTTTCTTGGCTATTTGAAAAAAGAGTACAGGCAATGCAATGAAGTGTCTGTTTTGAAGAGCTCCAAATTAACCAGTCCCTGGGGTACTTTTCTCGATTGTTTATAGATTTAGTGTTGATAAGATAGTTAGGAAACAGTTTTACTGTTTTGTCTTTAGGGAATGTCTTAGCCTGACTACATAATTCTTCAAATTAATATAATGTTTTGAGAGACAATATTCTGGCGATTAATATCATTAATTATTTCCGACCATGTGCCTGGGTCGGTAAAATCTAAAATTGGCTTATCATTGTTAGAACTCTCGTCATTTGAAATATCGTTTTCGTTATTACTACCCGTATTGATTGAATCTACAACATGTCCTACCAGCTGCACCTCAGAGGAAATCTTGCCTGTATTGTCATCAGTTTCAAACATTAATTCACTGGACACAGACACACTGTCATCAGTAGTTTTACAAGTAAATAAACTGTCACATCTAACACTCGCATCACCATCACAATGAGAACGGCTATCACTATCATCATTCTTTTTAAAAAACGTTGTAATATTCTGCCAGCCCATGGCCCCTTTTGCATCTTTAAAGGCTTTTAACTTCCGTTTTTGCGCCCAGATTTTAGCTTAAAATTACTTGTAGACATAATGATTAATGCTATAATAAAGCAACTCTTACATACACAAACTGTCATACGGCGGAAACACCTGCAAGCACCTGTTCGTGGCCGACGAGAAAGACAGGCCATGGCGCGGATCTGTGACGTCAGAGGAGTGGTGTCGCTCGCTCGCCTCGCCGCATTGATTGCACCAAGGTATTCTCATCTATAGAAGCCTACCAATAGCCGAGTAATTTGTTAGTGTGAATTTAAGGATACTCAAAAATAAAGTTAAAAGCTGTGGAAGAAATCCACCCCTATCACTAGCTCAAAACCTTAGAGCAGTAGAATATTAAGCAGTGTAATACAAACGTTGAATGGATGTTCCAGTTTATGCCGATATACAAAACTGTACATATTATCCTCTTATCTTCGTTCATCAATAAGTTGTTTCCATATATACCAGTTTACATGTAAGTTTAACTTAAAAAGCAGCTGGAATTTAAAAAAAAAGAAGAAACAACCAAGCATTGCATTAGGAGAAAGTATCCAGTGCTTCATTTATTGCAAGGGAAGGGTCATTCATGCCCCAAAATAATAAAAATGAATATAAGAAATTTGAGCCTACACTCGTGGTTTTTAGCATTTTGCTTTTTTGAGTAGGCCTACCATAAGACAATCTTTTTCAACAACAAAAATTTAATGCATAGGACTACTTCAGATACATATATGAATTGCTGAGATTATACTTACCTCCTTTAGCAGAGAGCCTTTTATCTGACTCCAATCCCCTACAGTGACAGGTTTACTTCTTGTGGCAACTACCTTCATGTTAGACATGTTCAACGGTTCTCTCCCGTTCCCAGTTAGGCTTAGGTCAAATTTATGGTTTTATGGGCTCAAGATTTTTATAACGAAGTATATTACTACAAATGAAGGACCTAGGAAACTTATTCATTGTGAGTTAATTCAGTGGATTGAAATGTCGTGGATATCAGCCCCATGCACTTATGTGTGTACTGTACTTGTAATAGAAAAGGTTGTGGTAGTGGTTTTCAGTTAGCTTTTATTTACAGTTGAGTTGGGAAGACACTTCCAGGATGCAAGGAGTGGGATTCAAATTATTCTATCAAGAGCCTTTGTGCGAAGCTTTGAAGACTAAATCCTATATCAGGATTCAAATACTCCTTCCCAAAGCAGGTCACCTGGACAAGAAGCCACTTTACTTATCCCTACTCCATGTAGGTGGAACTCTTCCATTTATTAAAATTAAAGAAAGACCATACTTGCCATTGTAATTTGGATATATGCCGGCTATCTCCCTCCCAATAAGATGTCCAAGATCTCCACCAAATGTCAAACGAGACCCTTCAAATTATTCAAATGAAAGCATTCCTCAACTTTTAATTATTTTTTCTTATTTTTTGTTTCACCCTGGTGGTCTGGGGATGAAGAATTTTATAACATACCCAGTCCCCCCCTACCCCTTCCTCGCAGAAAATATCGTATACTCCTCACCACATCCATTCCCCCTGAAAAAGAACATGGGCATCCTTGCAGGCCACATGGAAAATAAGCAGTTAACAGTACTACACACTGGGTAAATCGGTTTGAAATGGGTAAATCTAGAGCTTTAACAGAGAATTCTGGATGTGGTGATTGGTTTAAGGGCGCTGGAGTACAAAACTATGCTCGTACTTTCAAGAACACTAGCAAATTGCAAGTAATCCTCATCCAAGGGCACAGTAATGTTTACACTTAATTATAATAAGCACACACAAAATGTATTACAGACATTATTTTATTTAGGACATTGGTTATAAATATAAGCATCTCAAGCACATTAACACATTGTCTGGAAGAATCTTAGAATGTAGAAAATGAAGTTTGCAGGTTTCACTAAGTAGGCTATAAAGGTGATATATTGCTGATCTTGGATGTATTACTGGCGATTATTAGGATCTAATATCCTCCAGCTATTAATATTCTCAAAAAATCCTGCACTGCACATAGGGCCTACAGCAATTATACCCTGCTGATGATTCATGATCTCTTCAGGATTTTAAATTTTTCCGACACCATTTCTCAATCTCACTGGAGCTTAATGGGTTACAAATTCATCGTTACAAAGATGCATGAACACAATTTGAGGACTGGACATGTCTAACTTGCTTCCAGCGGCCTGGCTACTGTTTCCTTATGCAGTACAAAATCATTATCAATTACATTGGTATCTTGCAGCCTTGGCAACGATAGAGTCTTGTATTAACTCTTGTACTATTTTCATCTCTAATTTATCTCAACAAAACAAGCCTGCCAACTTGTGTCAATAGCTTTAATGTGGACATGGAATGGAATTCACACTTACAAAATTCCCCTAGACACAAAATGGCATCATCCATGACAACGTGGACAACACTTAAGGTTTAAACGCTGCATACATGTTAAATTCTATGTGTTATACTCTGATTTACAAAAGATGAACGGTGAAAGCTGCCATCCGCTTGAATGGTGAGGTGAGGAGTGGAGACAAGAGGGGTAACGGTGTCCATAGCAACAGCGAGCAGTGTTGCAATGAATGCCGATACAGCAGTGAGCACATGGTTTGACGCAGTGTTCTACTGTGAACTAACTCGTCACTGCCATTAGTAATATCCCGTGTATATATTGAAGTGCATTTGCTTATTCTTTCATAGGCTACAGTAAGCGTTATTGTTCTGTTTTTGTTGGAAGCGTGTGTATATACAGATTTTGAGTTTATTTCTTTTATTTGCATCATCGTGTCTATTTTCGTTGGGTAAAAATGGCATCGGTACATGCTCGCGGAAGGCCCAGGATCCATTCTCTGCGACAGAACAACTTCAGGCCGTGGTGTGACTCTCCATAGCCATGTAAAGGAGATGGTATGTGCGGTGAGGAATTTTATGGAGGAAGAAGAGGAAAGTATGCGCTTACGGGAGGAACCTCTGATTCCATTTGTTCAGGTGAGGAAAAGAACTGCCAAGACTCTTGGTGTGAGTGAAATCACTGTATACCGAGTGACGGAAGGGAAGTTCCTGTCCGATGATGCTGGCCCGTCTAAACTATCAACTCCAGGGAAGAAGAGGCATAGAGAACGGGTGGTCACTAATTTAGATGGCTTTCAACAAGATGCTGTTAGACGTCATATTTATAGCTATTATTTTAGGAAAGAAATTCCAACATGTCGCAAACTTCTTGTTTTTGCTCAGAGAGCCACAATTATTTCAAGGAAGCCTTTCTTCACTGAAAGTGTTGCATGATCTGGGATTTAAATATAAGAAAATTAATGGGGGGAAGGTGATCATTGAGAGGCCAGATATTGTGGCTTTGAGGTGTCAGTTCCTACATGAAATGGGGAGACCCTACTGAGTTGTAGGCCAAAAATTACAAACAAAAAACCAAAATCTGGTTTCATGCCCTAGAAGTTACCTTATCACTTGGGGCACTTAAATATACATTTGTTTTTTATGTACGGCCATTTTTAAATACCTTACGGGGGCTTTTAATGAACACGTGCTTAGGTCTTGAAATGGGCAACGCCTACTTCCTAGAACCAAAAACCCCTCAATTTTGTTGTAATTTCATACTCTTGGCCAAGATTATCATGCCAATCATGGCTTATGGTGCCATCTGTTGGTAAATTTATCAGTTATGAGTAGCCTAGGCAATGTTTGTCAAGTGTGAAACTTTTCTTACCGTACATGTTATTTTCTTATCCCATATAATTTTTAGCTGTATGGCATTCACTAAAAGAATATCATTACTATACACATGCACATATTTAACATCGAACAGTAGTATTTTGGTTTGTAGTAAAGTATAGGCCATTTTGGATACAATGTGGAACCATGCGTCTTTGTTTATTTTGATGGTCAGTGGCTTTAGTGAAGTTTATTCGCAAGAATTATATTTTTATTGGTTTACTGTGAGTGGTGGAACTTGTGTAAGTTAATGGTATTTTAGAGATTTGTGTGCAGTTTATTAGATGTATTCTGTATCTAGTCGATGGCGTAAACCGAAAGTCCGTGAAACAAAGAAATGGAATAGTGCTATTTTGAATGTTGACAAACAGTGGGGTGATATTACATGTGAAGTTAAGTAATGCAAGTTCAACAGCTGCAACTACTTCTTCTGCCAGAGTCAGAAAACTGGAATAGGCCTATTTTAGTGAGGAGAATACTGTTAGACCTAGTGTTAATGACAAGCACATTCTCATTCATATATGGGTGCCCTCCAAAATTTGTTTACAGACCTGTGTGGTGAATGTGGCAGTAAATCTTCGTGTCAACATCAGGGAGAAAGATGGGTTTAGTAATAAGTTACCTCTGAAGTGTGGGAAAAGTGATATGTAAACTCAGGGAAGTATTGATGCAGGAAATTCCACTAAAATACTGTTCTTTATTTATAAAGTTAGCTTTTTCTCAATACTATATTTTTCAGCATTTTAAATGTTCCAGTTGCCTGCGTTTTGATCCCATTACCTTCAAACTTGGTTTGCACATACAACTTTGTGGTCTTAATAATGTGTGGAATCCATTTTGAAAAATATTAATAACTTTCAGAAATATTTAGGTTCAAATTTGAAAAAAAATGACATATTTTAACAGAACAACAGGTCATTCTAAGAAAAAAACATTTTAATAATAAACCATTTGCACTGATTTTAAAAGTAATACCAATTTTTATTTGTAGACCATTGATGAACATTCCATAGAAGTTTTAGATTGATAACTTTACATTTGATGTACCTGGGACATTTTCAAAATTTGCATATTTATTACATAAAATGTTATAATTTCTAAATGACTGAACCAAATAGCTCCAAAGTTTAGAATTCCCTTAATTATGCTCACTTTAAAGAACCTACAAAATTTGGTGAAAATTGGGTGAAAATAGGCTACTGGAAAATTCAAAACTTATGTTAATAGGGCAAAAATGTTATGGATATTGTGTGGTTAGGTGAAATGTGGGTCAATGCTGGTCACAATGTCTAAGGGTTGGAGTGACTACTCAGTTCAGGGGACAAGGAAGGGCCGACAGGCAGAGGGGGCCGATTTATTATTCTACATGCCGGGCTATCACACGGCTTTGTTAATAATACACTTTTGCTCTTTAGGTCGAAAGGAACTGGTGATTACCATGAAGACATGGACTACAACTAGTTTTTAAAATGGTTCCCGGAACAATTGTTACCCAACATCCCTGAACACAGTGTTATTGTAATGGTCAATGCTTCGTACCACATAGTACAGATAGAAAAAGCTCCAACAACTTCAAGTACGAAGCCGCGAATGTTGGAATGGCTCGACTGCCATCGTGTAGCCTACCATGCGACAGCTCTCGGACAAAAGGAATCCTTCTCGGTAGTGCTGAATGAACATAGAATGAGCGATAACATTCTATATAATACATGAATTAGCCAAAATACCTTATAAAAGGATGAGAAATAAATCAGGAAGCAATGTTTTAATAGATGTTCCCTCCTCCGCCGTCTGTGACCCACCCAGCCATTCCAAATATAGCGAAAATTACAGCAGTGAGCGCCATTGTTCAAATCAATCTTCAAAAAAGTACCATAACAGTACTGCCAACCTCGCCCTTACGGTACTATGTGAAACAAAAAAGTGCCCAATTCAGTCTCTAGTGGGCATCATTCGTTCGCAGCACTCAGTTCACGACTCTAATTATGCTAGTGTGTGCTATATTTCGCATCTCTGTACGGCTGAAATGAGTGTTTTTTGTTATCTGCTCTGTAATAACTATGCAGTATATCGCTCTCCTGTAATAAGTAGCCTATGTGTATTTTTTCCCGCACAACTGTGGTTTTGACAAAGGTTACAGCCTAACGCGCCCAGATCAATGAGTTTTGGCAATGGCTACTGCCTAACGTGTCCCGATGATTCTTTTTTTATCAACAGTGATTTTGCATCCCACTTCTTTTTATCAACAGTGATTTTGTATCTCACATGTGTGCCTCGGTGCGTGCTGCTAGAGTGAGCCTTGATGACGGTTAAACGAGATCAAGTGCTATCGAAGCATGGCAGCTGTTTTTAAAATAGCAAAAAATAAAAACACATATTTACGTACTTTAGCACATATATGAGGTTCTGTAGTAAGTTTTAATTAGGGTTCCTAATTTCAATACGTAATATCGCCCAAAAGATGAAATAAGGACACAAGGTATGTAAAAGTACATTCATGTCTGCTACAAGTGTATAAGCCGCGTTCCACTTTCATTCAGAATTAATATCCTTCTCAACCTTATACAGCAGCGCAAGCCTAAACCCATGTAGGCTACCACGTGGATGAACTGGCGAGAAAGCATGGACATGAGATCATCACGCTGCCCCATATCATTGCCACTTCAATCCTACAGAAATGATATGGGGTCAAGTGAAGGGTTATCTAGCATGGCATAATAAGAATTTCACACTCCGTGAGGTTGAGAAGCTTACCGTTTAGGCTATTAGGGAAGTGACTTCATAAAACTGGAAGCGTTTTGTGTTAATAGTGCGACGAGAACTGGATGAGGCTACGAAACGTGAATGTATACTCGATGATGGGGTAGATTGGTTCATCGTTTCCCTGGAAAGGAATTCCAGATCCAATTCAGACACAAGTGACGAAGAGGAGGCTATGAAAGGAATGGACCCATAATTAAGTTAGTAGCAGCTAGAGCGATTAGGCAACTAAAAATTCCCCTAAACTCGCGTGTATCGCAATGTTTAATTGACCCTTCACACGAATACGGCTGACACACCACAGATCCCAGTATTTGTGTCTTCCTGGAAGCTTCTTGGAATGTTATGAGTCATGATCTGCCTCAGTGGCAAAGCAGCATTTCCTCACGTGTTAGCTTTGACAGCTGCCAGCGCTCATTATTGGTACCGGCAATACAGAGTATTCTTTTCGTACAAACACAAACCTAACCCCAGACCTCCTTGCTTGTACTACTAACAATAATTTTGGTCCAGATAGTCGCCTAACCAAGTAGCGACCAATGGCTATGTCTCGCCATGGCTTTAGAAGAGTACAGTTCAACTTTTCCATTAAAATGAACTACGGTAAAAGTAATTTATGAACATTCATGATCTTACAAGAAATTCTTCTTCTTTAGACTGAGATAGGCTACTCAATACTCCCAATAATGTCAAAAGTACTCAAATCAAACTTACCAAGCAACTTTTGAAGATTTGATGGATGAGGCAGATAAATATGACCACTCCGATGTAACTTTTTGTACACTGATGACAAGTGAGCATATTATATGGAAGCTGCCAAGAGTAACGTGTCTCCACTGTACCTACGATTGTTTGCCGTAACATCTAAAAACTTAATTTGCTCTATTAAAATCTGTAATGGTGTACACTCATCACTCGAAAAACTTCTCTGTAGGATGTTAACAGCAGCATTCACTGCTGACAACTTTCTTCCATTTTCATCGCACACAGAATTTTCAACAAACTGAAGTAGTTCATCAAATGAATTTTTGTTAGTAATGCGAAGAAAGTTTTGTGGCACTTTATGTTTGGGAATCTGTAACCCATTGACAGCCAGCTCAATGCTGAGGTTATTTAAAATACACACAGAACCTGTAATTACGGGCACTGCATCACTCACATTCATCAAACACATCACCAACTTGCCTTCTGTCTTGACATATGTCCATTCCTGCTTAGATTTATTCCTGTTGGAGGAGAAGTGTTCAGATATATCTGATACACTGTGCACAGTTTTCTCTTCTTCGTAGTGTCTGAAGTCTTCCAGGCTCGCTTCCATGGCTTTATCCAGATTTTCTTTCTCTGCATCACACAGTATTCTAGAAGAAGGCCCAGGAGTGGATAGATATCCTGGCAAATTCGGAAATATTGAAGGTACTGCATCAGGCTTCAACTTCGGATAACTCCTAGCAAATGTCTTTATTTCCCCATCAACTATAAATTGCTCTGTCCTGATAACAGAGCTATCAGGAAAATGTTTTATACAAACTATAGGCTTGCTCACTTGTGAGAAGTCAGTGGGAATTTTTCTAAGCCATATATTTCTTAATTTTTCGTCCTTTGGGAGAGAAAATGCAGAAACATTTTCATGCTGAGATCTGTAATTGCTCTTACAGCCAGCCACATTACAGCATCTCGGCATTTTGATTTCCTGTAAAGGGATACATTCATTTAATTTCTAACTTTAACTCAGGTAATTAACTTAGCATGCATTACAATATTCCTCAACATCCACAATATTAGGCTAACGTAAATTCGTACATAACCTACACCACACGTGCGTTTGATTAATCTGTAGCACTAATGAAATAAAGTATCGCAGGTGTTAACACTTACCCTGTAGGCTACTTGATTATTGCAGCTACATGATGCACCACAACACAAGTTGGATGCAAAGTTGGACGTTACACTTTATAAAACACTAACTATTCTCACACTGCTATTCACAAGAAATTCACAAGTCGACTCAACCAGGGTCACTACATCGCCTACGTCACAGACAAGATGGCTGCTCGCACTGGGGCCAGTATCTTTCGTCGGCCACGGCACCTGTTAGGGTGACGTCAGCGGGCCGCGGTGTGAGGGAGAGGGGTAGCAACGTCATTGACCTTGAGCCGAGTCGCAGAGGGCGGGCCCGGCGGGCAGTGTTCTGCTTCTGCTCACGCACTGTGCCACGTGTTATTCACAGCTGTTGTACGCAACGCACTGCATATCCAATGAACCAATTTATTTTACTCTGATGTAATATTTCATTGATACACATAAATCTAGTCCTAGTGATTTAATTATTGTTTTCTTTCTATGATTTATTAAAAATATTCTACTTTTTATTTTTCCCGTCCTTGCGGGCCCCGTTGCCGTAGCAACGGTAGCACAGGGCATGTGGGGGCCCTGAAATACACTCTACCCATCAGTTGGTGGATATTGGTCGAATATATCCAGTCGAGCTCACCTTCCTTTCCGACATGACTAACGCATCATAATATAAATGCACTCTGTGAGCGGTCCCTAGGGCATAAAAGTCGTGCCCTGTGTCAAGGTGATGATAACTTAAAGTAGGCTATACATAAAAGCACGTACTACCGTATCCCTCGGGAGCTCGCCTATGCGATGTTAACACCGCACTTTCAACTACTTATGTTGCAAGACTGTACTAAGATTGCTCAACCTTTCAGTTGTCTTTCGTGTTCCTAGACAACTATCACCGCTAGTAGAATGCGCTTGTATGGACCCGCTACCAGTAGTATTTGAATTATGACGCAGTTGTCTGTTCGTTTCTAGTCAAAAACGTATTTGCCAACAATAATCAACCGGTACAGAGGCGCTTCAAAATAGAAATACATCATCCTGCACTGAAAATCCACAGCCTGCTTCCAGTCTCCGACCGGGTCAGGAATGGAATGAATGAAGCCCCCATCTAGCGGCGAGGATATGGACTGTGCCGGCTGCCGAGGCCTGACGCACTCCTCTGGGGGCAATGATTAAATGAATGACAGATGAAATGAAATGATAGTGGCGAGTGTTGCTGGAATGAAATTTTGACAGGGAAAACCGGATTACCCGGAGAAAAACCTGTCTGCCTCCGTTTTGTCCAGCACAGATCTCACATGGAGTGACCGGGATTTGAACCACGGTCCCAGTGGTGAGAGGCCGGTGTGCTGCCGCCTAAGCCACGGAGGCTACAAATACATCATCCTACACTGATCAAAAATCGTCTTTTCATATATCAATCATAAGACTGTGTTTCTTGCTAGGAAATGTCGGAGAATATGCTAAAGTGTTTGTCCTGAATTCCTTTGTGAGTATAAAAATAAAGACAGCCTTGAAGCCATTCTACAGTGTTGCCACATTAACAATTAATATTGTATCTTTAGTCGGTCAACATAAAATAAAGACCGCCTTGAAGCCATTCTTCAGTGTTGCCACATTAACAATTAATATTGTGTCTTTAGTCGGTCAGCATTAAATAAAGACAGCCTTGAAGCCATTATTCAGTGTTGCCACATTAACAATTAATATTGTGTCTTTAGTCGGTCAGCATAAAATAAAGACAGCCTTGAAGCCATTATTCAGTGTTGCCACATTAACAATTAATATTGTGTCTTTCGTCGGTCAACATAAAATAAAGACTGCCTTGAAGCCATTCTACAGTGTTGCCATATTAACAATTAATATTGTATCTTTAGTCCGTCAACATAAAATAAAGACCGCCTTGAAGCCATTCTACAGTGTTGCCACATTAACAATTAATATTGTGTCTTTCGTCGGTCAACATAAAATAAAGACAGCCTTGAAGCCATTCTACAGTGTTGCCACATTAACAATTAATATTGTATCTTTAGTCGGTCAACATAAAATAAAGACCGCCTTGAAGCCATTCTTCAGTGTTGCCACATTAACAATTAATATTGTGCCATTAGTCGGTCAGCATAAAATAAAGACAGCCTTGAAGCCATTATTCAGTGTTGCCACATTAACAATTAATATTGTGTCTTTCGTCGGTCAACATAAAATAAAGACCGCCTTGAAGCCATTCTACAGTGTTGCCATATTAACAATTAATATTGTATCTTTAGTCGGTCAACATAAAATAAAGACCGCCTTGAAGCAATTCTACAGTGTTGCCACATTAACAATTAATATTGTGTCTTTCGTCGGTCAACATAAAATAAAGACAGCCTTGAAGCCATTCTACAGTGTTGCCACATTAACAATTAATATTGTATCTTTAGTCGGTCAACATAAAATAAAGACCGCCTTGAAGCCATTCTTCAGTGTTGCCACATTAACAATTAATATTGTGTCTTTAGTCGGTCAGCATAAAATAAAGACAGCCTTGAAGCCATTATTCAGTGTTGCCACATTAACAATTAATATTGTGTCTTTCGTCGGTCAACATAAAATAAAGACCGCCTTGAAGCCATTCTACAGTGTTGCCACATTAACAATTAATATTTTGTCTTTCAGTCGATCAACATCAGAATCATTCCAATTATCGTAAAATGTGAAAAGAAACTGAAATAAATTACAAAGGATTAAGATTTATAAACATTATTGAGGACTATTGAAGAAGAAAACTCAGGGATGACATGTTATTGTTCGTCAAGGGAGCATCATCAGATCCAAATAAACAAGACAAATACCTCTACAAAACACCATCAAACCTGCAGTGACTGCCCTCTAAAAACAAAATACAAGAAAACCCGTTAGGAAACGTAGTGACCGTGGTAACTATTACTGAAACATATTAAGGCATTAATCTGAAATAAAAACTATTCATTTTAATGTCGCAAAACTTAGATATGACTATACCATCAACAAATATGGTATTGTTCCACCAAAAAAATCTAACTTCGTAGATTATAGATACTCGCCGCTATGGATTAGCCCTTATGGTGCCGATATATATCGGCCGAGGGAGCATCTGATAAAAATGCCACTGGCGGATCCATGTATATTTTTAAATTATTTCCAGACACACGGCGATTTAACTAATGTAACGGAGCAACGCGGGAACCATTCCTTCTAAGTTGATCTCGATAAGTTTGAGTTCCATGAATAACTGCATTTATAATAGGTATTCTTTGAACATGCAGCAATCAACTGACTTCCCGCGTGTGTTATCTTCTGAAGTATATGAGCTTATTAATATACGTGGTGATAAATATGGCTAGCTCCTTCAGCGAAGGGGCAATAAATACATTATTTGTGCTAATAGCCCAGTCAAATTAGATTTTTTCGAGGAATTAATTTCCAGAAAGCTGGAAATTGTTATAATACCTTCGTTTGGTCCTAAATACATGTACGCTAATCCGAGTTTGCACCATCCCAAGAGGTGTGCATAACTTTTGGGACCCAAATAACGTTGAAATTGTTTCCTCTTTTTTCAGGTTTTTGCTTGTAGCTCGAAAACGGTACATCGGACGGAAAATATTAATCAGTTCCATATTACGAAAATGAAAATCCACAGCCTGCTTCCAGTCAACCGACCGGGTCAGGAATGGAATGAATGAAGCCCCCCTCTAGCGGCGAGGATATGAACTGTGCCGGCTGCTGAAGTCTGTCGCACTCCCCTGGGGCAATGATTAAATGGTTGACAGATGAAATGAAATGATAGTGGAGAGTGTTTCTGGAATGAAATTGTGACAGGGAAAACCGGAGTACCCGGAGAAAAACCTGTCTGCCTCCGTTTTGTCCAGCACAGATCTCACATGGAGTGACCGGGATTTGAACCACGGACCCAGCGGTGAGAGGCCGGCGTGCTGCCGCCTAAGCCACGGAGGCTCGTATCAGTTCCATATTAAAGAAGGAAGATATTGGTACGTAAATCCGCAAAACCGTACAACACACTGCATTTCCATAAATTTTACGGATAAAACGGTAAAGTTGGCAGGTATGCATTAGTGTACTTTATAACCCCCCCTTCTCATAATGACTGTCAAAAAGCCGACATTGACAGTAATTATCAACACCACTGGGGTTTGGTTAGGAAAAGGATAGTCAGACAATGGCATCCTTGAATAGCGAATTACACTGGTATCAACCTATGAGGTAGGGGTCCTGTAAATACTGCATTGTAAGTTATCAAACTACTGATTGATCTGGTGAGAAAATCCCATTACATCAATGACATTGATGTAGATGACATCAAGGACACTTACCATCACCATGCCTTCTTTTCCGCAATGGGATTGGTGCTTTGGGGGAACCTTAAACAATGGAATGAATAGTGTTATATAATGCAAAAGCATCTGAAAGTACATTTCAATGTATTTCACTAATACAATCACTGTTCTAATGACACGTATGACTAAGGAAGAATGTGGTTGATATCAAAAGATTTTTCTATGATAACTCTATAAACTTTCAAGTTAGTGAAGTTCCTTCTTCATGGGCACTTTCATCAGGCTGTCCACTTACCGGCACCAGAGGGAGTCCTACATAGCAAGTGAGAGAACATACAAATACTATGAATAAGAAACCAAGATGGTGACACTTCACTTATATAATTCGTCCACAAATCCTATGTCATTAACAATTATGCACAATTCTCCTCACCTTCCACTTCACCAGTGTTTGCATTGAATGTTGATTTTGGGGTGGCAGAGGACAACATTTCAGATGAAATCAAAACATTGGGTGGCATCGCCAGTGGCACAAATGTAATATTTTCTGGTGCTAGACCTGCAAGGGAAGAGTGATTATGAGATGAGGATTCATGACATACCGTAAATATAAAACAAACCTAGCCAAGCATAATAAGAAAGGAGACCAAAACACCAACAAACTTATGTACTAATGTATTCATTATGCGAAATGAAACTCAAGGCCACTTCAGCAGACACTATTCTGCATAACAGAAATGCACAAGGCAATGATTACCTTCTGCCGGACTGTCGAAGGAGTCTTCAACTATAATTTCGGACTCCACGATTAAAGAGTTCCCTGAAAGGAATATAAAATACCGTTGTTATAATCTAATGCCACTTCATCAAACACTATTCTGCAAAACAGAAATGCACAAGGCAATGATTACCTTCAGCCGAAATGTCCAAGGAGTCTTCAACTACAATTTCAGACTCCACGATCAAAGAGTTCCCTGAAATGAATATAAATTACAGTCATTAGAATCTAATGCCATTTCGTCAAACTCTATTCTGCATCAAATAAATGCACAAGGCAATGATTACCTTCAGCCGAAATGTCCAAGGAGTCTTCAACTATAATTTCGGACTCCACGATTAAAGAGTTCCCTAAAAGGAATATAAAATACCGTTGTTATAATCTAATGCCACTTCGTCAAACACGATTCTGCAAAACAGAAATGCACAAGGCAATGATTACCATCTGCCAGACTGCCCGAGGAGTCCTCGGCTATAATTTCGGACCCTACGATCGAGGAGTTCCCTGAAATGAATATAAAATGCTGTTGTTATAATCTAATGCTACTTCATCAACCACTATTCTGCAAAACAGAAATGCACAAGTCAATGATTACCTTCAGCCGGACTGCCCAAGGAGTCTTCAACTATAATTTCGGACTCCACGATCAAAGAGTTCCCTGAAATGAATATAAAATACAGCCATTCGAATCTAATGCCATTTCAACAAACTCTATTCTGCATGAAATAAATGCACCAGGCAATGATTACCTTCAGCCGAAATGTCCAAGGAGTCCTCAAGTATAATTTCTGATGCCACGCTCAAGGAGTTCCCTGAAATGAATATAAATAGTTAAAATTACTTGTAGACTGTGGAGGCAAATGACCTCGCCGTTCTGCCCCTTAAAACCACCACCACCATCATCATCATCATGGAATCCAAAGCTCGAGGAATATAATACATGTGTTGTATAAAGCTACAGGGCATGCAATTAATGTGCCAGCATACCCTGTCCATGTTCACTTCACCTCCACCATTCATTGAACTGCAAATTTCTACTAGTGATAATGAACACAAATCAAAATAATCAATCCATTAACCTCTTCAATAATGCATGCACTACATCCAAAGGAAGGTGCAGGAGGACTAGTTCTGCTCGGTTCACTTAACTTTACATCACAGGGTATCTCCTTTCTCATCATTGCTACATGCACAATTCCTTACATTTACATTGATATTCACCATGCAACAAAGGACTGAATTTATTGCAGATATTCCAACATGCATTTTCTGTAATATCTTCGTGATGAGTATACCATTGCCAGTGTTTGAGGTAGGATTTCCACCGAGTAAAACTGCACAGTAATTTGTCTAGCCTAACACGTATAAGCTAGTGGAAACTGCGGTGCCAATGAAAGGTCAGCGTGAGTTGCAAATAACCCTCAGTTCCCATTTTGGTCAGCAGCAATTGCATCTCAATTAAACAAACTGGAATCTCACCTTTAAGTGTTTGGTTACACACTCTGGTTACATGTACTTAATACAGCAATGTTTAGCTGAGGGAAATATCCACTGTCAACTGCATATCACACGAGTAATGGTTTGTAGTACATAACTCATCCACACATCTTACTACAGTAGAGTCTCGCAAACTCGGCACTCGGTAACCCGGCACTCCGGATTTCTCGGCCACTCTGACAGGAGAAAAAACATCATGATTTATGTTTGTTTTTATGTTTCCGCACAGAGCGTTATTATGTTTTCTTTCGTCTAGTTTTTTTACGTTTCCGTTTATAATTTACAGTAATTGTTTTCGTTGATTTTTATGCAGTACAGTACTGAACTATATATTCAAGTACAGTTCTTGTAGTGGTTTAATCGTTTTAAATTTCTTCTAACACATTTCACGATAACCCGGCATTTTCGCGAACTTGGCCACCCTTCGGTCCACTTAGGCTCAGTTTGCGAGACTTTAATGTACAACTCTTAGATATAACTCCAAATACCGTACTAATAAAAGGTACAGTATAGAGCTGAAGCCAAGACAAGAAACGGAAGATAATACAGGAATCATGGAAATAAAACACAACACATATCGAACAAAGAAGAGCTACATAAATGTTGACTTGTCTGGTCTTCACACTAAAATAAGAAGGTAGAATTCCTCTGACATCTACTGAGTACTGACAGAAAAAGAAATAAATGAGAAGATAGAACAGTAGAATGATAGGTTAGATATGATCTGAACTGAAACAAATTCAGATCATAGATACAGAAGACCTGGTTACCACTTGAAGGTTTGTATAACACCATACTTGAGAGGAAATCTACTCAGGGGTTTATGCAGGTTATGTGTAACTTCTGAGTTAGATGCCACCATATGAAATGTAAAAAAAGACCCATGTCTCATTAGTAGAGTATAACTCATAGTATTGAATACACACTCAACAACCTTTCTCACATGTCTATGTATGTTCAGTGTAACCAAATAAATGATAGGAATAGGCATTGGGTTATATGTTAATTAGGAATTCAACAGAAACAAATCCAGATCATGTGTTATATGTTAAGAATACAATGACGAACCTAGCATTGATGTAATTGGTGATTTCACACAGCGATTCCATGCTACAAGACCTTCAAGACATCCCATGGCCATGTGGACTGCTGTGCATGGCAGTTGGGGAAACCATATTGGAATCATTAGCGTCCACATGACATACCCATGCCATTGTATTCATAACCTGTATTGCAAAGGATGGTGAAATGGCAATACCTGGCTATGCCATCCCAAGATTACTATTACACCATACTACCATAATCCAAACAAAATGTATACAGGGGCCTATGAATGTAGCGACTGGTAATCGTGATGTTCCATCCCTTCAAACAACCATCACCGCAGAATATGTGTTGATATCAGTATCCAGTACCACCTTCTGAAATGTAGTTATCCACGACTCATTATGCAAGTACAACAGAGAGTATATCACATATTTCTCAACTACTTACACATTAGTATGAACATCCAACCAAGCCTGCTATTGTGAACTGTTAATGGTAGACTACAATAGAGCAATAAATGACAATGACCGAGTACCAATTAGTCATAATAATACCAAAGACATGAGGGGATGTGTTACAACAGCCAATTGACAGGCTACCTGGAATATGAAGAAAAAACATATCCATATCACACATCAATGAGGTGTAAATAAAGATTGGAAACGCAGGTGAAAGTTAAGTCGACTGAATAGTGATGTCATTGCTGATTTTGCACATTAATGATATACGCTTCCAGGCAAACTGTCTATGGCCTACGACAGGCCTCGCCAACTCAGGTGCTTCGCGAGCACCGGACGGCACCGGCAAAAGAACACATGCTCTACCATGTGTAGTGGCAGTGCTTAGCGAGGCGAGAGTTGTGTTGTTTGGTGAATGGGGCTGGGCAAATCAGCGCACGTCAGGTGGCGTACCGGTATGAAAAAGAATTATAATACCAATTTCGTGTACAGAGAGAAATATTACTTTTATTGCGCTGGTGATTTTGCACTAATTTTCAACATTCTTTGTTCATCTTTGGCATCGCTTTGAAGCCACTACTTTTCCGAGAGTTTGAACATTCGATTTGGCAGTTGCAATCCGAAGTGTAGCTTCCAAGGAAACATCAGACGAACTTGACCTTGTTTTGGTTTGGTTGATATTCATAATTTAAAACATTAATTGTTGACAGAGAAGCCTCCATGGCTTAGGCGGCAGCACGCCGGCCTCTCATCGCTGGGTCCGTGGTTCAAATCCCGGTCACTCCATGAGAGATCTGTGCTGGACAAAACGGAGGCAGACAGGTTTTTCTCCGGGTACTCCGGTTTTCCCTATCAAAATTTCATTCCAGCAACACTCTCCACTGTCATTTCATTTGTCATTCATTTAATCATTGCCCCAGAGGAGTGCGTCAGGCCTCGGCAGCCGGCACAGTTCATATCCTTGCCGCTAGATAAGGGCTTCATTCATTCCATTCCTGACCCGGTCGGAGACTGGAAGCAGGCTGTGGATTTTCAATTTTCAATTGTTGACAGAGAAACGTTGTTCCGAACAAATTTCGGGCCAAGGTCATGAATCCTCGGGAATTCATGTTCCTCAATGCCTTTATGGAATGACATCAAATCACCATTTTAATGGTAATAGCGGTCTGTCAAAATTGCATCGGGTTCAAACCCGGCCGAAGTCGTAGGATTTTTTAAGAGCGTTAAAAATCCCTCAGTATGCCTTCCTTCAGAGGGGAAGTCAAGCTGGCCGTCCCATGTCATAGATTTATGGCATGTTAAAGAACCTTCCACTAATTACACCTGTGTGAAGCCAAATTGGATAGGTTAAGAATGTAAACAACGCTCTTCGGTTTCTACGTTTGTTGCCAAGAGCTGACTGGGGTGGCATCTAGTAGCTAAGTTCTGAACTTGGCCTAGGAGTCGGTGGCGCTTGGCGGCAAAAGTAGGAACTATTTGAAAAATTCTAAGTTGCAGTATGTACTTCAATTAAAAAACAGATACACACACTAATACAGTCATCACAATTAACACCGGTTATCAGACAGATTCAACACACACCCAAAGTACACGGGGCTACATGGCCGCGTTGTCGCAGCCCCTAAATTGAGGAACCAACCAAAATTGAATCGCACTGTAGTTTTATCAGCACAACTTGGAGACTTGATGGGGCATCCTCTTGGCGCACCAAAAAAGGCGTCATAAAAAACTTCCTGTTTCATTTCTTTAAACCTATCTTCAAATTTTGTATGCAACGACTGTAGTGCTTTTGTATACTCACTGATGTGTTATTAAATACTTACATTCAAGGATTTTAGAGAGGAAAAATTATCCCAATTTCCTTCTTGAAGGTGACTTTTAAAAAGCACAAGCTGCAGTTTGAAACTTTCAATACGGTCACTCATAGTACTGATTAATTTATTGTTGCCTTGCAACGAGATATTGAAAACAATGAATTACCCCATGATGTCTTTCATGAAAGGGAGGTCGGCAATCCATTGCTCATACTGCAATTGTGACTGTGCTACCGCCACTAGAGGGGGTGGAAAGAAGGGAGGGAGGGGAAAGACACGAGTGCTGCTCGTTGCGGCACTGGGGTGCGCAAGCACTAAGTGATCGCGTTGGCGTGGCCTGTCCTATGAGGTGACCATACAAAGAACAACAGTTGTGGGAAGAGTATTGGCTTAGTTCAAGTCAGCAAGGTATCAAACCTTCGTTACTGTAATCCTAACTTCTTACCGAAACCTACACAGAGGCCTATGCAAGCTCCATGTCAACATTAGTGAGGTACAGTTCTCCAAAACCTCCATAAATGAAGACAGCTTTCTATCTGACTGTTGGATTTTTTTTCTACAACATTGTATTTATCCCGGATGAGCAGAAAAATGACCATATATACCCAAAATTTGATTTTTGGCAATATTTGTCATAAGGAAAGATGTAGTATACAATTTGTCTGGTCATAAGTTTCTCATGGATTGCCGTCAAAACTACCAAAGCACATCACATCAAAATACATATGCACCTAGAAGGCACCTCTGAGTTAAAATGACGCTACACATTATGTACGGTACCATGAGTGTTTCACGGGAAAGTGGTGAATTTTGTGAAACGAAAGTCTCACATGTCTCCCGTAACATTAGTCTAATGGCAATATTTGTCATAAGGAAAGATGTAGTAAACAATTTGTTCGATCTTTCATGTCCCTTGCTATTTGACAGTATCATACGACACATAGTAGACTCAGTCATGATTCCGTATTGATTGACAATCAAGTATAATAAAATTTGGGAAATCCGCTTGATCAATACACAATATTTACATATATAGGGCTATATTCATCCCATTTGGTACATGTTTCGGGGCCTATCATGATGGCCCCTTCATCAGCCAAAAACATACAGATCATCCGTATAATGAATGAAAGAGACCTTCCCGCACCTTGCTCCGCTTGCGTGCTCAGCTGTTGTCATTGCATTTCCAAGTCTGTTGGACACTGCGCTTCCTGCTTCGGACACCCGGTGTTCATTCCGTTATACTGATCCCTCTAAGGCTCATTTGCTGCTTAGGAGATGGAACTTCTTTGGACTAATCAATATATGTCAGCAAGTTTTTAAGGATTTCCCCTCGCTTCTATCCTCAAGAGGCTCTGTCTAACTTGGCCTGTTCGATCCTCGTCATAGGTGAAGTATTGGTCTTTTAACAAACAGCAATTTCTCCTTCTAACAGGAGTCACAAACAGTCAGGTCCAATAGGACTGAGTTTTTAGCAATATTTCTAACGATTTATTATGGAATGAACTTTTTATTTAGACACGATACCCTGCTGGTGTTATTGTTCACAAGGACTCACAAAAGACTTGTTTTGACAAGCACTTAAAGTGCCCCCTTCTAAAATTTTATTTTAATGGTTTTTTTCGTCTGTCATCTGTAACATTTTTAAGTGTCTCTCTAATTTGTCACATTCAAGTCTTTTATCACCGCATCATCTTTCATGAATATTATGATTCATTTTCATCCATTATTTTTCATGTTAGATCTACCCTTGTTATGTATCCTGTGATTATACTGATGATCTGTATGTTTTTGGCTGATGAAGGGGCCATCATAATAGGCCCCGAAACATGTACCAAATGGGTTTAATATAGCCCTATATATGTAAATATTGTGTATTGATCAAGCGGATTTCCCACATTTTATTATACTTGATCATGCGACACATAACAAGGCAGAAATTTCTGATGTAATGTTTCTATTCATTAATACAAAGTGAGAGAAAGAGGGATCAAATCTCAGCACGTTGCCATTTCAGGGTGCTGAAAAGTGAGGGTGCCGTGGCAATAGATTTACCGGCACATTAAAGATCCTCTTTGGGGCAAAATTCTGGAACCCCGCCATATCTAAATGCCACAGTAGTTAACAGGGAGGTCAAGCCCATATTTTTTTTTTCAATTCTCGAGCAACTATGCACTTTATATAGAGAGGTTTCTCTTTATTTGTTATGAAGGCGACAATATCTAAGAGAGAGACTTGTGAAATTTTGTTTGTTGAAAGGGTGGTTCACATAATCTCTGCAAAAATACCACCACTGACCCGCCAATAATGGGTACAACAGGGTGCTGAAAAGTGAGGGTGCCGTGGCAATACATTTACCGGCGCGTTAAATATCCTCTTTGGGGCAAAATTCTGGCACCCCGCCATATCTAAATGCCACAGTAGTTAATAACAGGGAGGTCAAGCCCATAAAATAAAAGGACGACCATTTATCTTTATACTACAGAACTCGTCAACAAAGAAGAGCAGTGGCGTCAAGTTGGTAGAGTGGATCATGCCATCGTTCCAGACTTAACAAGCATCTGAGCAACGATGTACTCCCTCACGGATGCCTGAGCTCAGCACAGAAATTCAAGGCGGTGTAATGGTGCAGCTCCTGTTGGCATGATGTCATACCCTGGCCTATGTATTTATCACCTGTTATGAAAAAAACTTTTTCACTAATAAGCTTCTGCAGAATGATTTAATATAAACATTACTGATTACAAATTGTCTTACCATCATCTACTTCCACCCACATTTTCATGTGTCCATCAGTCAGAGGAGCAGATCCAAACTTTGTAGGCACAGCTGATCTCTTAAGACGTGACTGATACCTATTGGTGAACTGGTCGGCTGAAAAATGTTGCGGGCAGAGGAACTTCATGCTTGACACCTTCTTCAATGGAGCTTTTAGAAGATTCCTGTTCCCACTTCCCTTAATCTACTTCCAACACCTGAAATAAGACAATGTACAGTACACATCAACCCACAGCTTAGCTTCTATATTTGATCCCCTCGGGCTGATAGGACCAGTAATTGTGAGGTGTAAAATTTTCATGCAAAGAAGCCAGAGGACGGAAATCAGACATTACAAACCCAAATTCAATACAAGGAACATGAATTAATTGAGCATTAATGGAATATATCCTCAAGAACAATCACACCTCGTACAGGAAAATAAGGATTGACGCACAGAAAAAAGCACAAACACATGTCACAGATAATCTCCACAGTAGGACATACTGCTTGAGTCCAAACTCTGTGAACCTGCGAGGAATGTGGATCGCGCATGATGAGGAGAGATGTGGGAGTTCCTGGACTGTGCGTAGTAACATATCCAAATACATTGGTCGGTCATTCACTCACTAATTGGCAACACCACAATGGTATAGGCAACGGCCATATGTTATCAGCATTGGAATAGACAGGAATTCCAGAGAACACGGCAAGCTGTTGACAGGCCCTTCTCTTCCCGCCTAACCTCACCCGTATATTCATAGAGCTTCGACCCGAGCAATACCACAGTCTTCACAGGTGGTACATTCCGAAGCAGTGTCGCGATACAAAAATCCTCTACCCACAATATGCCGACATCCATGACGTCATGGACAACACTAAATGTTCCAGTGATGCATATCCGTTCATTTCCATTTTTTTAATATCACTTTACAAACAAACACTACCTAACACCTGGTGAACAGGGCAGCTGTAAAATGTGGAGGGGGTTGTACAGGGAGTCATTTTTGTCCACATCATCGTCTAACCTAAAAGCGACCAATGGCTTCACCTATTAGTGAGAAATGGCATTGTTTCACCATGGCTTACAGAAGAGTACAATGCAAATTGAACAACTCAATGTAACATACATGATGTTTTAAGGTGCCTTACCTGTAGGTTACCAGCCCCAAATCACCTGACACACGTCACTACATCGGCATGTAACTTAACTGCGCACTGTTTGAAACCTCGTCCAACTGACTAATATCGGGACATCAGCATTTCCCCTTTTCCAGTTGACACTGGTGGGGGGCGAATATGGTTCCTCTCCTCTTTGTTCTCTCATTCCAACATTCCTTTTCCGACACAGTGTTCCAATCCAGGTTCCGTTTACTAATGCTATTCTCCACCGAGTCCATCCAACCCATTCTTGGTCTTCCTCGTCCTCTCTTCCCTGTCATCCGTCGTTCCAGTGCTCGTCTTGATAGCCTTACTTCATTCATCCGTTTGACATGTCCAAACCATCTCAATCTGTTTTGCTCCAGTTTGTCATTTAGTTTCTGTACTCCCAGCTCTTTCCGTATATCTTCATTTCTCACTCTGTCCCTCCTCGTTTTCTGGACCATACTTCTCAGGAATCTCATCTCAGCTGCTTGTACTCTGCTCTCATCCCTCTTAGTCATTGTCCAAGTTTCTGCTGCATGTGTCATTATAGGGACATAATATGCTCCTTGTTCCATACTAGTCTCCGTACCTGTTGGTAGAAAGCACTCGTGAGTTGTATTCTTCTGTTAATTTCCAAATCTAGTCTTCCATCTTCAGTCAGTTCACTTCCCAAGTATTTGAAGTGTTTCACTACTTCCAATTCCTTATCTCCTACGCCAAAACAAGAAACAAACATCAACGTTCGCACTAAACATTTCCCATAGACACGTACATACAGTAAACTTGACTCGGACATTCATACCAACAATCCATTGAATATCATATCAAACTTGTTAACCTTGGACTTATACAGTATTCAATTTCTGTGGAAACACAGGAAAACAGCCAATCCCCCATTTCATGATGGCAACCACCCTAGGTTTGAAGCAGCGCAGTTTGTTAATTTTTTTTGTCAGTCTTTCACAACACTTAACAATTATGAAGACATGTAAACAACAAAGTCACCATTGAAGAAGTTTTCTGTAAGTAGAGTAACTTTCATTACAGAAATGTAGGGTAGTACCTACTAATGTATCAACTTGACCTACCCTACAGTACAGGAAAATGGAAATAAGAACATCAATACCCTCAGTGACTATATCTCCGTATGAACAAGGAGTAAACAAGGACATATATATTATGTGAGAGGACCCTTGTATCTTATTCTGCCTCGTTGCATTGTGGCTAGCACTCCTGGCCGCCACAACGGAGGCCAAAGTTCAATTCCCGGCGCTGTTCAGAAATTTACATCTAGTTTGAGGCCTGGAACGGGATACACTCGGATATGTTACGCAAAAATGAGAAGAATCGGGTTCAATTCCTACCTCAGTCATCTTGGAAGTGTTTTTCCAAAGTTTCCCACTTCTACTCCATGCAAATGCCAGGATGGTTCCTAAATTAAGGCCATGGCTGTCTCATTCCTAATCCTCATCTGAATTACAACTACACACACTAATACAGCCATTCCAATAACATAGGTTATCAGACAAATTCCACACCCACACCCAAGTAGACAGGGCTACATGTCCATGATGTCGCAAATCCTAGAAATGTATCAACAACAAACAAGTGAAGGAAGTTTATCGTCTTTACTTGACAGTTATTCTCGTGATCACGACCGACGGGACCTCCTTCTTACGTGGGATCCCTTCCACAGGACATGGCATTTCACTTCGAAATTCTCACACGCATAGACCGGGAACCAAACTAGGTTCGCCGTGGTGAGAAGCAAGCAGCTTGACCTCTGCGCCATCACGCCCTCAACAACAAACAACCTTATATCTTAACACACCTGCTGAAATGTCAACAATTGATTACCTCATGTAATAGATCGCGTTTTAAATCTAATTGATGTTTTACACTCTCTACAGTCCTGGTTGGCTATAGGTAGCCTATGCTGTCATATAAAATGTAGGCTATATTTCATTTCATTCTGGTCTCAAGAGGTTGGAAATGGATACACTCAATATCGTTATACAAAAAATGACCAGAGGTGGATATCATTCCCATCTCAGCTGTACTAGCAATGACACCCCATGGTTTGTAAAGATTTCATTAATTGGGCACATTCGTGTTGACCAACTGAAGAGCTACAAATGACACTCCCAAGGTTTCCTACTTATAAGGTAACTGTACCGGTTTTCTTCACTGAGCCAATAGTCGTCACTGGCGTATATAAGTACAAATAATAAGCCTGTCAACGGGTCTTTCTCAATGCACAAAGTCTTACGAGATTCAACATACCTTCGTTGCCGATAAGGAGCAACTTTGCGAAATAATGCGTGGGATGCAATAGGTGATTCCCAGCGTCAAACATCTCCTGTGAATTGAGCTCTCTTGACGCGACATATTGCTTCTCGCATGTGCTAAGCAGTCACGCAAGTTAATTATGTGCATACGAGTTATGTTCCGACGTTTCTAAAATGTTACAAGTGTGTGATGTAGTTGTAATTGGTAATTGTCTCTATATGCGATTTTCTATTTCGTGCCCACGTTCCTAGTTTTGTTAGAAATGCTGGTGACGAACACTGGATTTAAAAAAAAAGTAAATTTCCCAATGCTGGTCACTTGTGACGAAAACTGGCACATTGTCATTTTTAGTTGTAAGACCTAACTAACAGCGGCAATATACTTATAATGTAGTTCTGAAGCACCCCGTCTTCGTTAAATTGTTGTTTGATCATCGTGTTGAATAGTCGTCATAGCTGACGATCTTTAGAGCACATGCCTGACGAACACTAGTGCATGATAATGTTAAAGTTTGCGTTAACGTTTCAAAATAAATAAACATTTACAGTGTGCTGTTATTATGTAGATCTGTCTTTTTGACGGCTGTAGGTCTAGGCTGGCTGCGTGGCTCAGCGGTAACGTTCTCGCTTGCTGTTGCAGGATCGAATCCTGGCGCAGTCATCTGGAATTTGAGGGTGCACAAATGCGAGGGAGCCGTGTCAGTAGATTTACTAGCATGTTAAAGATCCCTTTGGGGCACAATTCTAGCACCTCGGAGTCTCTAAAAGTCGCATTAGTTAAAAGGGAGGTAAAACAAATAACATTATTATTATTATTATCAGTATGCCTAGGCTTAGGTTCTTAGGTGTGCTAAAGAGGATTCGTTTTAAATTGAGATGAAAAAAATATTCCAAGACTCAATCTTTGCTTTCAACCAATATGTTGAAACGCACATTTCTCAATTTGCCTACGATATTCAGGAAATCGAAGCTGCTATTAAGGTCGTTGAGGAGGACGGCATGAGTATTACAACAGCCGCGGAGAGGAATGGTCTTCTGAGAAACGCCCTCTCGGACAAAATTGAAGGAAAATCTAGCGATTGGAAGATGGGGCCAAATTCCTTTTTAACAAAGGGTGTTACTTCAATGGGTAATCTTACTAGGAAAAGCAGGGTTCCCGGTAACAAAGGACGATTTGCAAAATAGCATCTAGTGCCACACACAAGAATTGAAGAGCGACTCTCCTTTCAAAGATGGGCGTCCAGGGAGGAAATGGTGTGAATCTTTCCTAAAAAGAAATCCAAGCCTTTCTTTATGAACCCCTCAAAATTTGACGGTAAATCGTGCTGCAATTACATAACATCAAATTAAAACCTACTGTTATTTGGTGGAAAACGACTTACAGTCTATCTTGTCAGACCCTCGGTGATTGTTCAACGCGGACATTATGTTATGCCATGGTCTGGTCTCACGTTTCATGTGACTAAGCCTCCCATTCCCTGGACAAAAAAAAAAAGAAAAATATCACGGCATAACAGCCCAGAAAATGACCATTCGCTCTTGAACAATGGTAGGGGAAGCATACATCAATACACGTGTTTGTGGTTATATTGTTCGAATTTCAATTATTATTATTGTATTTCTAATGCACTTTAAGAAATACCACAATATCTTATAATAATTGTGTTTAGAGCAGAATTACGTTTTTTTCATGTCCATAGTCTACCTGTCATTCCCGATTGCCGATTTTTTCTTTTTTCCTTTTGTAAATAATTAAGTTACTGGTACTGTATTATTTGTAAATGTTAGCCTCCATGTCAATCACTCGGTGTCTTACGCAACAATATTGACAGAAATGCATTAGAAACAGAAGATAAGGACAACGAACAATGTGACGGCAATTGGTGCAAACGGCTGACGAATATTGGAAACATCTAAATACATTGTGACGATTACTAGCGCAAAAACAGATTTAATTTAATAAATACATAATTTTTCCTAAAACGAATAATTTCGACATTGAGAGTTTCCTAGTGTTTGAGTAGAGTTTCAGGTTAAGTACAGTGGTCTTGTTGATTTAAATTACCAAAAGGTATAAGGTATATATATTTTCTTGACTAATCACTCTTAACATGACGACTATTGGTGCATTTACCTTACTCCAAGCAATTGAGAGTGTTGTTCCTAACGTATGGTAACCGTCACCTCTTCCAAATCCTACTCTCAGTTCCAAATACATACACTATTACAGCCATCACAATGTTGCAAGCTATCCAACATATTCCACACACACTCATGTACACTACATGACCACTATGTTGGAAAGTCCCCAAACTTGAATGAACATCAACAGTGAATGGTGTAAGAAAATGCATTGACCAGACAATCGGGGAAAGGAAGACACTACAATTAATACAAAAGGTGACAACGGACATTAACTTAGGAAAACTCAGGACAAACATAGAAGGAGGTAACAATGATTCACGTATTAAGGTCTTATAAGTCACAGGACTATACAACACAGAGGTTGTGGTATTTTGTTAACATTCCGGTACATGAATTCGAGACATACAATGTCTTGCTACTTATCTTTCAACATCCCTTGGGAACCGGAACATGGTACATCCTGTCCCCGGACCTACATAGCTACTCTCACAGTAGAGGGCAGCACACGTTTTCCTGGCTGGCATGGGGAATCTAGAAGAAACAAGCACACGATTATGCACATGAGGTGACATATGTCACAAGAATTGGGGAAATGACATGGGAGAGGGGAATAAGAGAAGGCTTATATCGCCAGGAATTTGCATTTTCATACATCCAATCATAAATTGTTGGGTATGAACCTGTTATGATGGACCCGCTTACCCATTAATAGGAAATTGTCCACAACTAACACTAACCTACACCTCACAGGAAACTTGCAGGCAAACAAAACCAATTCATGTTATTTTCACGTGAAGATTATGTAGAACTTCACACGTCATTCATGAAAAAAGAATTTATTACAAGTACTTGTACTATTACCTACATGAAGATACAACCAATATTTCCTACAATACCAAAGTTCTACGCATTGATCTTGGTACCTATAGCCTATACAAGACATAAATATTACAATTCAAGATGGACAGAAACGATCAAACAACGATAACTTCACGCACGTGTCTGTATTACAACCACAAAACACCCAATTCCAACTCTTAAACGCACCGCTTGTCACTCCTTGTTTTTTTTGTAAGGGATCCAACATAATAGCGATGAGGTCACTAAAAATGGAGTACACTGCAACAGCTGTCGGCATGCGGGCCCAAACAGTAAACAAAACGCACATGGCAGTCTTTGTTTTGATTCGAATCGCCCATAACAGTGTCCCGCGCCTGATATGATGCTTTACTGAGTGAACTTCGTGACAAGAGGAGACATATTTGGAGTGACTTCTACTGTAGTCACAGCCGGCTGGATCGCAACACTCCTGGTTGCTTTAAACTGCCTGCCAATTGGACGATTACAGCATTGGTTTGAGCGTACAACCTCGTTTCCAAATAAAGGCGCTATACTCTGTGAGCTGCCAGAATAGGATTGACAGTTCTCGTCTCGCCATGTGGTCTGAGAACGAGGTTGCCAAACTGTACAATCCAGAGATACAGCTGACCAGACACTGAAGCTGTAATATTGCAACGCAGAGTATTATGACATCAGCTATGCGAACATGGATTAGTCAAGAGGCAGAGGGGTGATGACTGACGTGGAATTTCCGGCGAAATGTCAATCCTATTCAGGCAGCTCACAGAGTATAGGAAGCAGCACCAGGGCATTGTGACAGACATCAGTTTTGTATGGATGCTAATGGAGCAGTTGTGTTTGGAAAGTATTCTGAATGATTTTATAATGCTATACTGCTGCGTGTCCTTTTGTAAATCAGAACAGGGCAAGTTGGAATACCGGGGAATCTCATTTCATGAGATACCATCGGACTGCGTGGGATGTGGTTACGTGCAATTTAAAGAGAAGGGGAAGCAAATAAACAAATTAATAAATAATTACATACCGGTACATGAATGAATGATTGAGTAAATACGTGAGACAAAAAATATGTAAATAAATAAATATATAAGTAGGTAAATATGTAAGTAAGTAAATAAATAATTTAAGACATATGTAAGTAAATAAATACGTGAATAAATAAGCAATAAATAAGTAAACAAATAAATAAGAAAATAAATAATTAAATAAATAAATGTGTGAGTAAATCAACAAATAAGTAAATAAATAAACAATCTGTCCAAAAAATCTGTAAAATGTATAATACAGCCATCACAATAAGACGGGTTATCAGACAAATTCACCTCACACCCAAGTACATGGGGCTACATGACCACGATGTCGCAAAGCCCCTAAATAAATCCACATCCCATTTTTCGGGGGCCGGAGGCATTTCTTTTCCCAGTCTTTTATTGTCCTTATTCTTTTCTTTTCATCTCGCCAAGTATGTAAGTTAGATTTAAGTCAGTTAGGAGTACAGTCGTCTGCATAATTACGGGAAAATGAGCTAGACATTTCGCCCCTTAAAAACAATCGCCTCCACCACATGCATTTTTGCTTTCCTTTATACTGAAAATTTGCCCGTAAGTATGTGTCTGAATACTTTAGATGTTAGAATAACACAGGAACTAACTTAGAGTGTAATGTTTTCACGTCCGTCAATCTCGATATTAAGCCTCCAAACATAACAATACTTCGTTTCAGGTATCTTCCCCTTTAAGAAGCCGCGGCAATCTCATGCCTTGGTGCTGCACCTAGCGGTGAATTAATGCATATATCTTGTACGCCTGTGACTGTCGAATGGGCAGGCAGTTTAAAGCAACCAGGAGTGTTGCGATCCAGCCGGCAGTGACTGTAGTACATATCGTGAGTCCCGGGGTTTAGTGGGATGTTAGTGACCTCCATTACGTCACCTATGACGTATTTGTGTTGACGCTCATTTGTTGCCGATGATATTCGACCTGATTGGTCAGAAGACTTTAATTGCCTTGAATTGTGATTGGCCAGCTAATGTGCGCTGTGATTGGTCAAAGGAAACACTTTGCCCAGAATTGTGATTTTCCTGTTCATTTCCGCCGCTTGTACATGACAAACTTCACGTGACCGTTGCATTCGAAGATTTGTAATACGTCGCTCAAGTAGCTATTGAAGAAACGAAGGCTCGAGGTTAAAAATTCATAAATAAAAGCTGAAGTAAGTAATAGTTGCGCTTTCCAACATGTGCTGAACGCCTATTTCATTCATTAGGGTGTGTGTTACAATACTTCCTTTCTTTCCAGACAAAGGCAGAGTTTGAGGTCAGCTGACCTCGTGGTTCCGCCCATTGAAACCTCAATAACTAGCTAACTAGAGTTTCAGAGGAGAAGATTTATACGAAACAGTCTGTAAGTTTTCTTAATGAATACAATTTGACGTTACTTCATTCACTTTTCCAAAGGGATTTTTTTTAAACATTCGTTTTACCAAACCTTAACTTTTGCCTCATTCCTTGAATATACAGCGCACCGGCAGTGTATTTGATATTCTGTAAATGGGCATATGCCAAAAACAAATGTGCTGCAGTAGTGGATTTTTCTGTTTGTCCCAGCCGGCTGTGTCGTTCGTGTTCCTTGAGGCGAGTGGCAATACTTCTTTTCGTTGTTCCAATATATACTTGGCAACAATCACACGGGATTTTATAAACGCCTGCCGCGGTATGAGGATGTCGCTTATCTTTAGCGGACCTAAACATGTCCTTAATTTTTCTCGTAGGCCTGTATATGGTCTTTATTCCATGGGACTCGAGTAGCCTCCCTGTTGCAGCACACTCTCTTCTCGCAGGTCACGACATAAGCTATGGAGACACCGAAGTTCTGTCCACCACGGTGTCTTATCATGCCAGGCTACAAAGGGAGGCCATTGAAATCCTGAAGCATACTAACAGCTTCAATCTTAAGGAGGAAGCAGAACGTGTGAACAGAGCTTGGCTTCGAGTCCTTAATCCCCTCAAGCCTGCCCTCATTGACCGTCGTAGACAAGAAGATGCAACAGAAGAGCAGCCCTGTTCTTGATGCATTACTTTTATGTGGTACACCGTTGCTATGGTAGCCTCTGTGTGGGTTGTTGACTATTTATATATCTTCTGTTTACTTGTTTTACCTCGCTTAATGTAACCTGTGAACCTGCTGAACGCAGTTTTCAGCGAAACGTCAGGACAACAAAATGTCCTTAGAACACGGCCTATAAGCCCGCGAAACAGACATTCCTATTAATCTTATATATATATATATAAAGGAATGTCTGTGTGTTCGTCTTTTATGCGTTCATAAACCATTCTTCCGATTGCGATCAAATTTTGGTGAGTTGTTGTAAACACTTCCGGGAGGTTTATGGGCATAGTTAATACATTTCAAAATAGATAGCGCGCGAGTAGTTTAAACAAATGCGTAATGGCGATGCGTTCATAAACAATTCATCCGATTGCGATCAAATTTTGGTGAGTTGTGCACAGTCCCTGAAAAGTTATAGGCGTAGCAAATCCAATTTACAATAGATGGCGCGCGAGAAGCTTGAACAAAATTGCGTGCGTTTGTTTCAAGAAAGTCCCACATGCGTTCATATGCCATTCATACCATTGCGATGAAACTTGGTTGAGATGTTCTGTACAATTCAGGTAAGGTTTCTGACTTAGTAAATCCACTTAACAATAGGTTGTGTACACTTCAGGCAAGGTTTCTGGCTTAGTAAATCCACTTTACGATAGGTGGGGCACGAGTAGATTCAACAAATGAGCGACAACGCGCGAAGCGTTTCAACAAAGTCCCGTATGCGTTCATGTACTATTCGTCTGATAGCGATGAAACTTGGGTGAGATGTTGTGTACACTTAGGAAAGATTTCTGGGTTAGTAAATCCACTTAACAATAGGTATCGCACAAGTACATTTAACAAATGTGCGACGACCCGCGATGTGTTTCAACATAGTCCCGTATGCGTTCATATACTATTCGTCCGATAGCGACTAAACTTAGGTGAGTTGTTGTTTACACATCAGGGAAGGTTTCTGGGTTAGTAAATCCACTTAACAATGGGTAGCGCACGAGTAGATTCAACAAATGAGTGACGATGGGCGAAGCGTTTCAACAAAGTCCTGTATGCGTTCACATACCATTCGTCCGATAGCGATGAAAATTGGGTGAGATGTTGTGTACACTTCAGGCAAGGTTTCTGGCTTATCAAATCCAATTTACGATAGGTAGGGCACGAGTAGATTCAACAAATGAGCGACGACGCACGAAGCCTTTCAACAAAGTCAAGTAGCGTTCAAATACCATTCATCCGATTGTTAAGAATCTTTGGTTGGATTGTTGTGCACACTCCAGGAAACGTTTCTGACTTAGTAAATCCTTTTTAAAATAGGTAGCACACGAGTAGATTCAACAAATGAGTAACGGCGCGCGTATCGTTTTAAAAAATTCTTGTGTGTTCATATACCTTTCATGCGATTGCAATGAAATTTAGAGAAATGTTGTTTCCACTCCCGCAAAGATTTCTGATTTAGTAAATCCATTTCACAATTGGTAGCGAACGAGTACATTCAACTAATGAGCGACAGTGTGTGAATCCTTTCAACCAAGTCCCGTATGCGTTCATATACCATGCATCCGATTATGATAAAACGTTGGTGAGTTGAGTACAGTCCTGCGAAGGTGTATGAATTAGTAGATTTAACAAATGAGTGAAGGCGCGTGATTCGTTTAAACAAAATCCCGTATGCGTCATATTCCATTCATCCGATTGAGATGAAACGTTCATGAGTTGTTGTGTACACGACACGGAAGGTTTTTGACTTAGTAAATCCATTTTACTATAGGTAGCGTACGAGTATATTCAACAAATGGGTGACGGCGCTCAAATCGTTTCAACAAAGTCCTGTATGCGTTCATATACAATTTATTTCATTGCGATGAAACTTAGGTGAGTTGTTGAGCATGCTCCCATGATTTTTCTTGAGATAGTAAATCAATTTTACAATAGTTTAGAGGTGGTTAACGAAAAATACATAAATATTGGGAATCCAAAAGGACTTCAACAAACAAAGTTACAACTCCAACACTTTCTTTGATTGGCATTGCAACGCATGCGGGGTACAGCTAGTACAATATAACATTTGAGAATAGGCATTGACCGGGAATTGAACCCGGTAGGTTAAGCCTTGCTGAGAGGCAAGCAGCTTGACCACTGCATCATAACGTCCCAAATCGTTAGTGTCAGGTTAGGAGTATTGCGAATTTTTAGTCTCAACACAATAGGCCTATATTCCCAATTATTGGGATATCCTAAATTATAACCTGAAAGAAAAAAAATAATTTTGGTCATTTTGTTATTATCACTCAATAAATTGTTTGATTTGCAGTGCAGGAGACATGAACCTCACTCTAACAGTTTCAGTATTAGTTCTGAATGAAAGTAGAACGCGGCTTATACACTTATATCAGACATTAATCAGGCCTTTACATACCTTGTGTCCTTGTTTCATCTTCTGAGCGATATTACGTATTGAAATTAGGAACCCTGTTGACTATTGCACCTCATATATTTGCTAAAGTACGTAAATACCATATGTCTTTTTATTTATCGCACTTTTAAAAATGGCTGCCATATTCTGACGGCATTTGCATCTCGTTCAACTTCAACAAGACGCACTCTAGCAGTACACGAGACGTGCACATTGTTGCCAACATGTTGTGTACAAAATCACTTGATAAGAAAAAGAGACAAAATCACTGTTGATAAAAAAAACATTCATTGGGACCTGTTAGGCTGTGACCATTGTCAAAGATCATTGGATCGGACAAAACGATGGTTAGAATGGTCTGTTGTAGGTGTGGCCTTGGCCGTGCGCTGCTAGCGGGACACGGTTGACACAAAACCATTGATCTGGGCGCGTAAGTTGTAACCTTTGTCAAAAACCAATGGATTGGACAAAACGCACAGTAAAATACACATAGAACCGGTATATTAGGTGGCCAATCACAATTGGAGGCAAAGAGTATCTTCTGACCAATCAGGTTCAGTATCATTACAGGCTGTAGACGTATGTCAACCAATTCGAGTGGTGCTTTATGCTGGCAATTCAACACTCTTTTATTCAACAGTCAGTGTAAACCACATGACCCTTGGTGTAGACGTGAAGTCTTATTTGTAGTTTTGAAAGATCCCCGAGAAAAGCTAAGGTAGGTAAATTGTTACTTCGTAAGACCCATTCTACAGATGACTGAACCTTTGTCCATGTGTGTTTATTTAGATGTTGACTGAAGAATTATGGAACGATGCTGTACCGTGACAAGTTTATTAATACTAGAGAATACCTATTCCTAGCTTTTACACTTTTATCTGGCAGATCATTGAAAATATATGATTCACACACCTTTCTCGGATAGCTTTAACATTGAAATTACTGTCAATTTTATTACTGTTGCACCGAAAATATTTGCTACGCTATTTTCCGTAAATAAATGATTTTCTTTTTCAAGCAGTGGTGTGTACTGTATTTTGTGTCTAAGTAAATCGTGAAAATATAATTTTCTTACAGAGTACAAAATCTTAGAAAATCCTAAAATGTACAATTTTCAATCCTTTTCATGTCAAATAACTCAACAGATATACCTTAAAATGTCAACTTGGTCTTAGAACACTAATATAAAATAAGTGATGTTTGGGTTTTGAGAAATTTTAATTACTGGTAACAGTACTCTAAAAGGATACCGTACCGATACATATTACTTCACATAGGAGAAACATTTTTAGCCTACCTATCACATTTTGCAAAAATGAGGAAAAAGTAGACTTATGAGATCGGGCAAATGTGTGTCTGTCTGTCTGTCCTTCTGTCTGTCTGGCTGGCTGGCTGGCTGTGTGTGTCCCCCCCTATCAACCCCTAAACGGCTGCAGCAATCGAAACAAAATTTGGTAGGAGTAAAGATCTATACCTGAATATCTCACGTCCAGATTTGAAAATGAGATGAGTGCTACCAACTGCTGAAAAATCGCAATTGAAATTTGAGCTCCATAATGGATATCATGGAAGGTATGAATTGGAGCTATTTCAAAATTGGCATACATATAGATAATAATATTGCAGTTGTATTTCCAGGAGGCCATACATGTCAGTGTTGCCAAAATGATTATAAGCCTGCTGATAGGTCCAAATTGTAAATGCATATAACTTCTACACTATCAATTGGATTTCAACCAAATTTCGTATGTGCTATTTGTACATAAGCATATATTGCTGAGCGTATTCTTAAGAGCCACCATGGCTGCCAACTGTTAATAAATGCTCTCAATTTTTTAAATCCAAATACCTATATATCAGAAAGTATGCAAGCCGACAGCTTTAAACTATGCACACGTATAGTACCTGACATTCTATATCAATTTGGAGTAAGTTATATACGTCAGTGCTACCAACATGATTCTAAGCCCACTGAGAAATCCAACTTTAAATACACGTAACTTCTATACTATCATTTGGATTACAACAAAATTTTGTGTGTGTTATGTGTACCATAACAGATATGGCTATGCCGATTCTTAAGAGTAACCAGGGCTGCCAACTGTTAATAAAATCTGTCTCTATTTTTGTTACCCTAATATCAATATATCAGAAAGTATACAAGCCAATGGCTCTAAACTTTGCACACGTTTAGTAACTGGCATTCTAGATTAATTTGGAGTTACTTATATACATCAGTGCAGCCAACATTATTCTAGGCGTGCTGATAGGTCCAATTTTAAAATTCATGTAACTTCTATACTAACTAATGGATTGCATTCAAAATTGGCACAACAGTAGATCACATTATTTCAGATTATTTCTGACCAATACATGCATGGCATTGTTGCCAACATGATTTTACGTGTGCTGTTAGATCCAATGTTTAACTGCATGTAACCTCCATGCTATCCATTGGACTTCAACCGCATTTTGTATTCTGTACCATAAGAGATGGAACTAAGAATATATTCAGTCACCAGGGCTGCCTACTGTAGTTCTCTATTAGGCAACGTCATGCCAGGTATACAGTATTTCGAACTAATTAGAAATTTCGATATTACCAACTTAATTTTGTCATTATTCTAGATAGATCAATAATATAGATTAATCATTGAGATGGTTCTTAAATTTTAAGAAAATTAGGCTCTTTAGTTCGGTACTGAACTTCTTGTTTTCTTTCCTTTCATAAGGAAATTTAGAGAATCAAGTATTGATCTATTGATTGGCTGCATGACTCAGCGGAAACGTTCTCGCCTTCTGACCCCAAGATAGTGGGATCGAATCCCGGTGCAGTAGTTGGCATTTAAGGGTGCTTAACTGTGAGGGAGTCATGTCAGTAGGTTTACGTTCGCGGCACCCCAAAGTCTCTAAAAGCCGCAGTAGTTAAACGTTGCTCACGTCCGTAGGTTTTACCCATTGCTACCCTACACGTGTCCCCCGGGTGGTGCTAAGTAAGCAACAAAATAGAGATGAGACCGAACTGCCTGAAAAGGCCTCCCGGTCAACAAATACAGAGTAAACTGTCAATAAGTCCTTCTCAGGACGCACAAGTTCGTAGCGTTGGACCATCTCTCCGCATATGTCAACTGAACATTGAAGGAATAAGTAGAGCTAAATGTGACTATCTATCCAGACTATCAAAGAAACATGCTATCGATGTCATTGCACTCCAAGAAACGCATACAGCAGATGATCAACAGTTACGAAGTAGAGGGAAAATACCAGGATATACATTAATAGCCTCGAACAACCATGAAAAGTACGGCCTAGCGACTTACGTCAAGCGTAACATAAAAAATCATCAGGTACTTTCAGTGAGCAGTGAAAATAATATATTTACAATTATAACAAAAATTGATAGTGTAACAATAGTAAATGTATACAAGCCTCCTGAAGTAAACTGGCCAACCCCTCCTTTTCCATCTCAGCAACACCCAACTCTATTCCTGGGTGATTTCAATAGCCATCTGGGGATACTGCGAGAGTGACAGTAATGGCGAAGCTCTCTGTGATTGGATGGAAACTGAAAACCTAAAATTAATTTTTGATGGTAAAAGTTTACCCACTTTTCATTCAGGTCGCTGGAACAGAGGATATACTCCTGATCTGTGTTTCACAACTCAGCTTCAAAACTCCTATAGCCAGATACGCCGTTCGGTACTTAATGATTTCCCCCACAGTCAGCACAGACCTATTATTTTAGAGACTGGGAAATGTGTACCAATTGTACAGTCCCATCCAAAACCAAGGTGGAACTTTAAGAAGGCAAACTGGTCTGAATTTGCAAAGCAAACAGACTCCAACATCAGATGGATCAAGCCAACATGTAGTAATTACACACGATTTATCGGCATAATTAAAGGAGCAGCTAGACGATGTATTCCTAGAGGTTATCGTAAAGAATACACACCCGGTTGGAGTGAGGATAGTGAAAGCTTACTGAAAAAATATGAAGCAAATCCATCTGCTGATAATGCTACTGACCTCCTACATTCACTAGATGAGAATAGAAAAAAGATCTGGCATGAAACTGTGGAATCATTCGACCACACACACTCGAGTCGGAAAGCTTGGTCTGTTATTAGAAAACTAGACCCAACAAATTCAACACCAATCAGATCGAAAACTGTCATTAAGCTAAATGACTTTGCCAATCATCTAATCTCAAATTCCATGAGCCCAAAAGATAAGCAGACAAGAAGGGAAATCAAATCTCAGCTGAAAATCAAGAAAAGAGCAACCCAGAATTCTTCAAAACTTTCCACTCTATTCACTGTAGAGGAAGTCAGAGTCGCCATCACAAACATGAAACTTGGGAAAGCAGCTGGATTCGACGGAATCTATCCTGAATTCCTCGCTCACTGTGGACCAGCTACAATTAAATGGCTTACTAACTTCTTTTCAGATATCCTGAATACTGGAAATCTCCCTGTATTATTCAAGAAAACAAAAATATTAGCGATCCTCAAACCGAACAAAGATCCGACAAAAGTCGAAAGTTATCGCCCCATAGCTCTACTAAGTGTCACTTACAAACTACTTGAGCGACTCATCTACGACAGAATTTTTGATACTATTAACAACCACATCCCCATAGAACAAGCTGGATTCAGACCTGGCAGAAGCTGTAATGATCAAGTGTTTGCATTAACAACTCATATTGAAAATGGGTACGAGGAGAAATCTGTAAGCCTAGCTGCTTTCTTGGATCTATCTGCCGCTTATGATACAGTATGGCGAAAAGGCCTCCTTCTGAAATTTGTGAGCATCATTCCGTGTCTCAAACACACAAACCTAATTAACAACATGCTGTGCAATAGACTTTTCCAGGTTTACTCTGGCAATGATAGAAGCAAGTTCTTCAAATTAAATGACGGATTACCCCAAGGATCTGTCCTAGCTCCACTCCTTTTCAGCTTGTACATATACGACCTGCAAGAAACTTCTTCAAGGAAATTCATATATGCTGATGACATATGTTTGGTAACCCAGAACTCCAACTTCACCGATGCTGAAAATACACTAACTGCCGACTTGGAAGTCTTGGACACATATTTCAAGAAATGGTGCCTACGCCTAAATTATCAGAAAACTGTTGTATCCGCATTTCACTTACGCAATAGGTTCTCTAATTACAAACCAGAAGTCAAATTCAGAGGACAAACTTTGCAGTTCTGCAGCATGCCTAAGTACCTTGGGATAACACTTGATAGGTCCTTGACCTTCAAACAACATCTCACGAACGTGGCCGCAAAGGTGAAGACCCGTAATAGCATCATTCAGAAGCTTGTTGATACCTCCTGGGGTTCAAACTTTACGATCAACTGCTCTGGCACTGTCATACTCCGTTGCTGAATACTGCTGCCCATCTTGGCTAAACAGTGTCCACTCCAAGAAGATAGATGTGCAACTTAACCAGACAATGCGACTGATTACGGGCTGTATACGTAGCACACCCACTATATGGTTACCTGCTCTAAGTAACATCCAACCTCCAGCTCTTCGAAGATCAGAGGCTCTCCTGAAGATCTGGAAAACCATTCAGAAGAACCCCCAGCTACCCATACATACTGATGTAGCAAAAGCAGGCAATCAACGGTTGAAGTCAAGAAAACCACCTTGGCGCTCTGCAGTACTCCTTGATGACTCTTCATTTAACATCTCAGAAGCATGGAAAACTATGTGGGAAGAATCATCAGTATTCAATGCACATCTGATTGAAAGCCCTTCCAACCGGGTAGAAGGTTTCAAACTCCCCAGACGCCAATGGAGAATTATTAACCGGATCCGTACAGGACAAGGCAAATGTGGATTCCCGTTTCACAAATGGGGTTGGGTTACTTCTGCTAACTGCGATTGTGGAGCTACCTTGCAAACCATCGGACATATTGTTGGTGAATGTCCGCAACGAGCGTTCCAAGGATCAGTAGGTGACATTCATCATGCATCTTCTGAGGCACTTCAGTGGATTGATGGCCTGGACATAGAAGTTTAAACCAAGAACTTGTGTTTATGACTTTGTATATAACTGTATATATAACTTGATATGTAGTGTATGAACTTTTATTTTAACTCTGTATCATCATACGATAAATAAATAGTAGTTAAAAGAGATGTAAAACCATTAATATTACCGGTATTATTATTATTCCTTATCATTACCCCCATACCATGACGAATGAAAGAGAAAGTGAGAAGACTCATCAAGTTCAAGCGCACCCCGCCAGGCAGCGTTGGAGGGGGCAAGTTCCACGCTGCCGGTGTCAGCTGGTCTTAGGGATGCTGCTAAGGGAAACGAATTACTTTGTAACTAATACTCTTTTAAAAAGTAATTAGCGATTACAATGAAAATAGCACGGCAGGGCACAATGGAAAATATAATTCACGGAAATAAGAACTACGGTCTTCATTACATGTTACGGAAAACACAGATTCCTGGAGTATACAGACACAGATAAAAAAATCAATCCCCAGCATATTTAAACAAGCACTCATAAACTATTTAAAGTAACACACTACTTACCAATTCATTTTGTCGGCTACTGGACTTTCGAAAGCTTGCGTGAAGACTTGGCGGATGTTCGAGATTGAAAATCTCGGCGGATTTCCTTCGTTCTGAAGAAAAATCTGCACTTTATATAATGATAAACAAGTCTGGGGATAACATCCATGACATGCTGAAGACAACAGCCAGCTCCTGAAGGATCAACTGAAATTGTTTCTATGGAATCGATGCAATCAAAAAATATTTTAGCTCCACATCGATTTTGAGTTTAATTTTCCGGTAATTACTTTCTCGGCCTGGAAAAGAATGTCACATACACTTCTCGAAGGACGTGTTAGAAACACTTCATTGTTCATTGAGCCGTAGTCCTTTATTTCGGTAAGAACTGAACATTTACTTAGATTATTGTCACGTAAAGAATGAGCACAGGGCGAACACTTAATAAATTTAGAAGAGTGCTTAACAACATAGCCAGCCAAATGGTACACTAAACACTTATCAATCGAAGAGTTTCGAACTGCGCTGTCAAATTCAGGTACAGAGCTTTCCCAGTCTTCGATATTTACTGCATCTCGAACCACATTTTTTTATTAATGGAAGTTTCCACTGATTCCTTCACTGTCTTGTTATGCACTTCCACATTCCGGGCTAATATATGCATCTGATTAACATACGAGGTCAAGATCTGCTCCCGTTTAGGTTCACAATTTCCACCAACATTTAAAGCCTGTTTTATAGGGACGTATATACATTGAAGTAGATGCAAATGAAGGAAATCTATTGTCGATGGATGATCATCTGAATTCTGAACTGAAAGACCGCATAATTCCGAAGTGCCGTTCCAAGGGATCTTGGGTGAGTTTTCCTGTCAACACATACTTATAACCTTTCTCCCAAAGCCATTCACACATCTCCAAAGTACTCTGTAGGGTTATTACTAGTGATTCCAAGGTTCTATTGGAGGCAAAGGTGTTATTGGTAGATCTCACGGTCTGAAGAAAATTAACAACAGCTGTATGAGAAGGTGAACCTTTACGAAGAGCCTGGGACGGAATGAATGCATTTATTGCATCAGCAACAACATTTATATCACTGGTAAATGTCTCAGTGTCCTCACTACCTTGTAATCCTGCCAGTCCCATTTCTCGATAAAATTTAATACCTTTGGCAACACTGTCACTGAAAAGTTGGAATGCAAGCCTAGCGTTCATTCTCTGGAAAGATGATGGGTCTAAATGAGCAACTGTCAGCTTGGGGCATGCTCTAAGCCCAGCATACCCTGAGAGATCTTCTTTGAACAGTTCCCTATAAAAATTGAAAATAATAATTTTGTCATTATAGTGAAGTTCTACCTTATCATGAAAGTGGTTTCTTATGCATTTCAATACATGAACGAAGTCGGAGAAAGCCCAGATCTTTCTCGTAACATCTGCAGGATTAAGGATGTGAGGTTGAAGAGAGCTTGTCTTGCCACTAACGATCTCCAGGCCTTTTTATTTGTCTGACTACCATCACAAGTAAAGCCAACCACCCTCGCCCCAGCCTCTTCTAACTGCAAAATCACCTGTATTAGAATCTTTGCGAGAATGTCCCCTGGAGTAGCATTTCTGCTTGCATAAACAGCAACTGGCTGCACCCAATTATGCATGAATGGTACGAACATAAACACTAGAGCGTGATTTGCAAGTATGTTCTTCTGGAGGTCAGGTGTGTGTTCACCTAAATCAACTAATCCATCTACTTTATGAGAAAAACTATTAAACTGGATTTCTTCTCTTAGCTTCACTTCATCGAAAATTACAACACCGTAACGTGAATTATCATTCTTTTCTTCCTTAAAATAGTCTGAAATAGCATTTATACTATGCGTATTAACTCCATAAGGGCACTTAAGTCCTTTACAAAGTTTTCTCAAGTGACTTTCTGAGGGCAGAGGCAAGAGATTATGTCGCCGACAATGACGAAATCCTTTCGGTGATTTTATTCTCAACAATAAACTCTCTAAAATGAATTAATTGCTGTACCTCATACCATTGGGAGATTTTACCTGGCATTTCTTGAGCATAGTGTCTATTATCATCTTTTCCTTCTTGCTAAGGTGTTTGTTATCTTTGTAATTAAATGCCTGTGAATTTCGAACCTGCTTCTCCAGCAAATTAATTCTCGATTTTGCTGAGTTAAGGCAGGATCTAACGCGAATTAAATTGCGGTTAGCATTCTTTAGGCGACTTTTGAGCAATATTATAGTCTTTTCAGCATCGGTAAGTACACTAGAATGACCCAAATTCTTATCAACATTAGACTGACCTTTTAATGCCTCATTCGTTCCTTCACTCCCATCTTCAATCTTCTTTCTTCTCTTCCTGGTGGTATCGAGTTTCTTTTTCCTGTTGGGAGCTTTACGGGACTTATTCTCACTTGACAGGTACTTCGGTAAATTAGGGAAAATATGAGGCACTGCTCCAGGACGTAACTTCCACCTCACACGAGAGATTTTCACTTCTTCACCATTCACTATAAAATTATCTGATTTTACTATCAAATCATCAGAGAAATGAATTTGACAAATTCTACTACTACGCGTTAACTTCGTATCCTTTCGTGGAATAGCTCTGGCCCATTTTTCAAATTGATTTGTATCCTTCGGTGGTGAAAAAATCGTATATCGTCAACTACTCTACCATACCCTGACTTACAGCCAGGTACAAAACAATAAGGCATGTTGCACTATTAAATGAACAAAGCCACATAAGAAATATGTGTGAAGTACACAAAACACAAAACGCTGATGTACACAAGACACAATGAACTGAATTTAAGAACTGAAAGCAAAGAAAATTCAATTTAATTCACACAAATATCTCACACAGTAACTTCTCGCGCACTTTTTATAACCCGGCTCGACGGAAGAACAGAGCGCGTGTTGCACATAATCGCTTGCAGTGCTTGTAGTGGCGGGACCAGAAACTACCGTTTTAAAATGGCGGAGTCCTCACACTAGGTCCTTCTATTCGTCATGCCCATACATATGCTCTACTTAAGCTCAATATACTGAAGCAGAACATAACATCTCCTAAGGCTTCAGTTTCATTGATTATGGTTGCAAAATTATTACAACAAGATCTCTTTGTTCCAAGAACTTCAGCCATTAATCTATTGACTTCATTACCATTCAGAGAATACTTATTTTTGGAATGAGGGATGGTTGGTTTGCAAATAGCTTTATTTTCTTCATTTAATTCTTCAGAATGTCAATTGTGGATTTCAAACATACAGATGGGTCCATGATATGCTCATTCTTGGTAGTGAGCCGCCTTCTGTATCTCGGGATACATATTGAGACTCAGGTCTGTCAAGCGTTGGATTGGGGTACCTTGGACCTTAGCCTCCAATAATATAAAAGCTACTCATTCGTGGCGTTCTCTGCATCAACACTGTCCTCCTAGCAGTGCGCGTATTGACCACTGCAGCGCTGAGTACCCACCCTAACATTTACATGTCATAGAATTGCTATCTCAAGCTAAAACCAGCAAAAATATACCTATACACTATATTTACAGTACATGAATACACATTGTTGAGTAGAATCAAGTAACATAAGAGCTGTTCATATTTTACTACTAGGAGTTCGTTTCAACTGCGGATTTCCCCTATGAGATAGTTCGCACAACTGCCTGGTATGTGGGCCTACAAGTGTAAGGTACAGTACTGTCAGTAGATGGTTGCACTGAATATGTTTACAAGTGTACCATGGAGTTTCAGTGAAAAGGATCGACTTTTCTTAGTTTTTGTGACTCTTTCTATTCATAATTTGTTTTTCTTCTCAAGAAGTAGTCTCGTGTCATTGGTGTAGTTAGTGACAGATGGGCGCAGAAACATTTGCAATTTTATCCTGCTCAGTTCCTCAGGATGATCACTCCACACTGTAGAATATGATTTTTAGAATCATGTGGCAACAGTATTCTAGTTAACGTTCATGCTATTCCTGGACTGCTCAGCGTAACCGATATCATTTCGTCCGTTACTTCTTCCAGCGAAACAAAACCTGGCTTACGATTCCGGAGACCACCTCTCCCTCTGTCTTTGAATTTCAAATTAGTGACATTACTGGAGATGGACTCTTGATACTGAGGGGCACATGACCTCGCTGTTCCGTCCTTTAAAACAATAACTAACTCGGGATACTACTAATTTTATCAAGCACTCTTGACATGACAGCTCATTGTTATGGTTGTAGTTTCTTTAGGGGCATTGATACATCGTATTCATGTAGCCCCGTGTTCTTGGGTGTGTGTAGAATTTGTCTGATAACCTGTGTCACTGTAATGTCTGTAATAGTGTGTGCATTTGTAATTGAGGTAAAATTGGGTAGGAAGCGGCCGTTGCCTTAAACTAGGCACTGGTACCATCCCAGCATTAGCCTGGCGTAGTAGTGGGAAACACTTCCAGAATAGCTGAGGTAGGAATCGAACCCGCCTCTTCTTAGCTTTGCCTAATGAGGCTGAGTGTACCCCGTTCCAGCCCTCAGACCAGAATTATATTTCTTGGCAGAGCCTGGATTCTAACATGGATCTCTGGGGGCGACAACCTAGGATGCTAGCCACTACACGAAAAGGAGGTCACGTATCATCATCAGAACTGGAGCAATAATACAAGATCACCTAATTTTCAGTCGCATGGTCAGCGTAGGCTCCATACCTTGTCTTATTGCTTTAATCCGTAATTTCCTTGTTGGCTCTGGACTAGGGAATTCATGAAAACTAGTTCCAGGAACATTATTTCTAGAGCCTTGTTTACAAAATGGCACGCAACAGTATACCATCGTAATACAATGGCCTTATTTCAGTAACATAACTTGATTCATGCGTACACAATGTGTATAAATACCGCCATCTGAACTGAACATGTAGGGGGGCATGCAGCGCCTCTAGTGGCAAACAGAACATCTGCAGGGCGGACAGCTCCCAGAGGCTATTGGGCAGGCTTTTTATTATTGGAGGCTAGGCTTGGACTTGTAAGGCAAAACTGAGCATTTGTGTGTTTTTTCCACTTCTAATCCAGCCAAATGCTGAGATAGTTTCTGACTTATGACCAATACTGGCCCCAGTTACACACACATATCACATTATCAGACAAATGTTTTGCAATCCCAAGTACATGGGGCTGATAACCATGATGTACAAGCTCGCAAATTAAACAAGAACTCGTTGTAGTGAAAAGTTTTTTAGATCATTTTCAAATTGTGAAATTTCTTTCTTTATTTCCTTTTAGCTACTGGAGTCTGTTGCCATGAGTCTGGGTGCCGATACTTTACCCCAAGATGTGTTGTTGAAGATCTTCTCATATTGTTCTTACAATGATCTGGTGACATCGGTCCAGTTTGTGTGCACTTGGTGGCGAGAGGTATCCAGAATGAGGTGTTTATGGAAGCACATTGTCTACAGACCCAGGAGCAAGGATGTTGTAGATTTGATGAAAATATCCCCTCAGTTGCAAGCAATTGATTTGGTATCCAACAATGTCAATGAGGAGTGCATTATTGGTGATTTGCACAAATACTGTCCTGAGCTCAAACGATTGCATGTGTCAACAGATGTCTTCTCTGCACTGCATGACGTACCTGGGAACATTCTAGTATTTCCCAATATAAAAGTGCTAATCCTTACTAAGGGACATAATGATTTCAGAGCTTGGGAATTTTTAAGTTTCTTTTTTCCAAATCTTGAACATCTTGAGGTCCATGATCCTTACTTGACAAGAAAAGATCTTGTGTCTTTCTTGGGAAACTTGCAACATCAATTGCGTACTCTTCATTTGCCTTGTCGTACCTGCGATAAAGTCTGTGTGTTGCCATATTTATCTGCTTGCACTAAGCTGGAGACATTGTCTCTTGTTGGTTTGTGTGAAGATGCAAGGCAATTGAAAGTTGAAGCGGCACAGTATTTGAGAAAAATTATGTTTCTCACAATTGAAAATGCAGGGTATGATTCTCTGAGAGACAATGTAATTCTATTTTCTTTGTTTTCTAATCTCAAAAATCTGCAATTTTGGAATTGTTATCTTCTCAGTGATGAATTATTCGAAGTTGTTTCAAAGAACTGTCCGAAACTGGAGAAGCTAACTCTTAGTCACTCTTTCTATCCCATGGTTTTCCAAGGTTTCAGCTTAACACAACTAACATCGCTGACTATATTGTACAATTTTTTAATTACTTGTGAAAGTTTAGCACATCTTCAGTTTATCCCACACTTGGCAAACCTTGAGCTGTATGAATGTGAACAGCTCACATGCCAATGCCTGAAAGTGGTATGTGGTTTTGATAAATTGGAGATTTTAAAATTTGATCTTCAGTACAAAGAGCATCTGGTAGATCTTACTGCGAGTCATGTAAAGAATAAGAATCTCATGCTCATGTTTTATCGGTGTAGGGATTTTTCAAAATTAGAACACCTGAGAAATCAGCACTTGAATGTATGTCTATTGGCAGATAGATTGGAGTTTACGCTTCTTGGGTAATTATGATATGTTTATTTACTTAGCTACTGGGTCATTATCTATGTGTGCCCCAGTAAACACGGCGAGCTAAGCCGGCTGTGACTGGTGCAGTCGGTGGTTGGCGCTCAATTTAAGTCTTTCATCAAACATGTTCAATGTGTACCTTCTGTGCTCATAGCCGATGCTGAAAAGCACACAGAGATTTTGAGTCATAAAAAATAGTAAATATACAAAATAGCTGATATGAAAATAGTGGAAACTTTCGCCACTTAACACGCAGAGCAGTGGCGACAGCGGATAGTGCTACTATCTAGCGGCTCGAATAGACAACTACTGGAACGAACTATTGAATCACACAAGTCGACTTCGAAAACGAAATGAAGTACAGATTTTAAGTCCTTTGTGTACTTCTTGTACTATAATATCAGGAAAGGAGATGGTTGTTGAACCGAAAGGGACAGCAATAAGAATGAAATACATATATTGATTGTCATTAAAACATTTAATCGTCATTTTATGACAGCAGTTTTACTGGCCTACGGTACAGATATTCCAAAAGCAAATCACGCGTGTTCTTTCTTATAGAGCTTGATATTATTAGTGGGAAGATTCTTCACTGATGAATTATTCGTTCTATTCAGATATGCCTTAGGCTGGCTGCGTGGCTCAGCGGTAACGGTCTCCGCAGCTGTGCCCGAGGTTGCAGGATAGAATCCTGGCATTTGAGGGTGCGCAAATTCGAGGGAGCGGTGATAGTAGATTTACTGGCATGTTAAAGACCCTTCGGGAAAAAATCCGGTACCCCTGCGTCGCAAGCTACAGTACTAAACAGAGACGTAGAACCAATAAAAATAAAAATTAAACACATACCGTATGCCTTAATAAGGATTTGGAAATAATTGTCTGACAGCTGTTATAGATACCTGCATTAGAGTCATTAATTGATAGAAAACAACCAGTTAATCTGCTTCTAATCCCATGGGTGCTATCAGACAGAAAATGGCAAGAACTATCTTCATGCCCATGACATTCCGGCGGACAAACCCCCACACTCATTTGGAAACAGCATTTTGGAGTTGTCTGCTCTTCACAACCCACTGAGCACACAGGAAAAGGTTTATTCACAATAATGTTTTAAAGAAAGGCAGAGGCGGCCCTAGCAATATTTTCAGGTGGTGCGAGATCCCCCTCCCCGGTGGAGACTAAATATCATCATCATCATCTTGTACAGTTTCCAGCCCCAGGCTGGGTCTGTTTGGAACATAAGCCTCGCCACTTAGTTCTTTCTTCCCACCACCTCTCCGCTGTCACTCTGTCCTCGCCTCTCTTCTTGACACATTCCTCCACTCCTTTCAGCCATCTATCTCTTGGTCTTCCCCTTGGTCGTTTCTTCTGCATCTGCATCTCATGTATCCTCTTGGGAATCTTCTTCTCATCCATTCTCTTTAAGTGTCCATACCACCTCAGTCTTGATGTCTCAATCCTACCTTGCAAGGGCTCCTCTTTCACCATTTCCCTGACCTTTTCATTCCTCACCCTGTCTATTCTTGTTACTCCGATCCTACTTCGCAGGAACTTCATTTCACCTGCCTGTATTCTGCGTATGACTCTTTTCTTCATTGTCCACGTTTCTGAAGCATAGGTCAGTATCGGGGAATAGTAGCTTCTGTATAACACTTCCTTGCATTTTTGTGGGACATCTTTATTCCACACTAAGCTCCTAATGCTTCTCAGAAATGCTTCTGCCCGTCTGCCACGTAATTTATAAACTTGCCAGCTGATTGGAGTCGAGTTTGTAGTTGTCTGCACGAACCGCTAGATAGCACGCAGAATCGGTGTCGCCAGTTTCTCGCGGGAGTTTCCACTACTATCATACTTACTGAAAGTGGAATTAATGTACAAGCATTATGAACTTCTAACATTAAATGTGGTGTATTATGTTCTTTTAAGTAGGAATAATTGGCATTTTTTATTCAGTGTATCTTAAATTGTTAACAGTTAGGGCAGGTATTGTTAACAGTTAGGGCAGGTATTGTTAACAGTTATGGCAGGTATTGTTAACAGTTATGGCTGGTATTGTTAACAGTTATGGCAGGTATTGTTAACAGTTATGGCAGGTATTGTTAACAGTTATGGCAGGTATTGTTAACAGTTATGGCTGGTATTGTTAACAGTTATGGCTGGTATTGTTAACAGTTATGGCTGGTATTGTTAACAGTTATGGCTGGTATTGTTAACAGTTATGGCTGGTATTGTTAACAGTTATGGCTGGTATTGTTAACAGTTATGGCAGGTATTGTTAACAGTTATGGCTGGTATTGTTAACAGTTATGGCAGGTATTGTTAACAGTTATGGCTGGTATTGTTAACAGTTATGGCTGGTATTGTTAACAGTTATGGCAGGTATTGTTAACAGTTATGGCAGGTATTGTTAACAGTTATGGCTGGTATTGTTAACAGTTATGGCTGGTATTGTTAACAGTTATGGCAGGTATTGTTAACAGTTATGGCAGGTATTGTTAACAGTTATGGCAGGTATTGTTAACAGTTATGGCAGGTATTGTTAACAGTTATGGCAGGTATTGTTAACAGTTATGGCTGGTATTGTTAACAGTTATGGCTGGTATTGTTAACAGTTATGGCAGGTATTGTTAACAGTTGTGGCAGGTATTGTTAACAGTTGTGGCTGGTATTGTTAACAGTTATGGCAGGTATTGTTAACAGTTATGGCTGGTATTGTTAACAGTTGTGGCTGGTATTGTTAACAGTTATGGCAGGTATTGTTAACAGTTATGGCAGGTATTGTTAACAGTTATGGCAGGTATTGTTAACAGTTGTGGCTGGTATTGTTAACAGTTATGGCAGGTATTGTTAACAGTTATGGCAGGTATTGTTAACAGTTATGGCAGGTATTGTTAACAGTTATGGCTGGTATTGTTAACAGTTATGGCAGGTATTGTTAACAGTTGTGGCTGGTATTGTTAACAGTTATGGCAGGTATTGTTAACAGTTATGGCAGGTATTGTTAACAGTTATGGCTGGTATTGTTAACAGTTATGGCTGGTATTGTTAACAGTTATGGCAGGTATTGTTAACAGTTATGGCAGGTATTGTTAACAGTTGTGGCTGGTATTGTTAACAGTTATGGCAGGTATTGTTAACAGTTATGGCAGGTATTGTTAACAGTTATGGCCGGTATTGTTAACAGTTATGGCAGGTATTGTTAACAGTTATGGCAGGTATTGTTAACAGTTATGGCTGGTATTGTTAACAGTTATGGCAGGTATTGTTAACAGTTATGGCAGGTATTGTTAACAGTTATGGCAGGTATTGTTAACAGTTATGGCAGGTATTGTTAACAGTTATGGCAGGTATTGTTAACAGTTATGGCAGGTATTGTTAACAGTTATGGCAGGTATTGTTAACAGTTATGGCTGGTATTGTTAACAGTTATGGCTGGTATTGTTAACAGTTATGGCAGGTATTGTTAACAGTTGTGGCAGGTATTGTTAACAGTTGTGGCTGGTATTGTTAACAGTTATGGCAGGTATTGTTAACAGTTATGGCTGGTATTGTTAACAGTTGTGGCTGGTATTGTTAACAGTTATGGCAGGTATTGTTAACAGTTATGGCAGGTATTGTTAACAGTTATGGCTGGTATTGTTAACAGTTGTGGCAGGTATTGTTAACAGTTATGGCAGGTATTGTTAACAGTTATGGCTGGTATTGTTAACAGTTGTGGCTGGTATTGTTAACAGTTATGGCAGGTATTGTTAACAGTTATGGCTGGTATTGTTAACAGTTATGGCAGGTATTGTTAACAGTTGTGGCTGGTATTGTTAACAGTTATGGCAGGTATTGTTAACAGTTATGGCAGGTATTGTTAACAGTTATGGCTGGTATTGTTAACAGTTGTGGCAGGTATTGTTAACAGTTGTGGCAGGTATTGTTAACAGTTATGGCTGGTATTGTTAACAGTTATGGCTGGTATTGTTAACAGTTATGGCTGGTATTGTTAACAGTTATGGCAGGTATTGTTAACAGTTGTGGCAGGTATTGTTAACAGTTATGGCAGGTATTGTTAACAGTTATGGCAGGTATTGTTAACAGTTATGGCTGGTATTGTTAACAGTTATGGCAGGTATTGTTAACAGTTGTGGCTGGTATTGTTAACAGTTGTGGCTGGTATTGTTAACAGTTATGGCAGGTATTGTTAACAGTTATGGCAGGTATTGTTAACAGTTATGGCTGGTATTGTTAACAGTTGTGGCTGGTATTGTTAACAGTTATGGCAGGTATTGTTAACAGTTATGGCTGGTATTGTTAACAGTTATGGCAGGTATTGTTAACAGTTGTGGCTGGTATTGTTAACAGTTGTGGCTGGTATTGTTAACAGTTGTGGCAGGTATTGTTAACAGTTATGGCAGGTATTGTTAACAGTTATGGCAGGTATTGTTAACAGTTATGGCTGGTATTGTTAACAGTTATGGCAGGTATTGTTAACAGTTGTGGCAGGTATTGTTAACAGTTATGGCAGGTATTGTTAACAGTTGTGGCAGGTATTGTTAACAGTTATGGCAGGTATTGTTAACAGTTAGGGCAGGTATTGTTAACAGTTATGGCTGGTATTGTTAACAGTTGTGGCAGGTATTGTTAACAGTTGTGGCAGGTATTGTTAACAGTTATGGCTGGTATTGTTAACAGTTATGGCTGGTATTGTTAACAGTTATGGCTGGTATTGTTAACAGTTATGGCAGGTATTGTTAACAGTTGTGGCAGGTATTGTTAACAGTTATGGCAGGTATTGTTAACAGTTATGGCAGGTATTGTTAACAGTTATGGCTGGTATTGTTAACAGTTATGGCAGGTATTGTTAACAGTTGTGGCTGGTATTGTTAACAGTTGTGGCTGGTATTGTTAACAGTTATGGCAGGTATTGTTAACAGTTATGGCAGGTATTGTTAACAGTTATGGCTGGTATTGTTAACAGTTGTGGCTGGTATTGTTAACAGTTATGGCAGGTATTGTTAACAGTTATGGCTGGTATTGTTAACAGTTATGGCAGGTATTGTTAACAGTTGTGGCTGGTATTGTTAACAGTTGTGGCTGGTATTGTTAACAGTTGTGGCAGGTATTGTTAACAGTTATGGCAGGTATTGTTAACAGTTATGGCTGGTATTGTTAACAGTTGTGGCTGGTATTGTTAACAGTTATGGCAGGTATTGTTAACAGTTATGGCTGGTATTGTTAACAGTTATGGCAGGTATTGTTAACAGTTGTGGCAGGTATTGTTAACAGTTATGGCAGGTATTGTTAACAGTTATGGCAGGTATTGTTAACAGTTATGGCTGGTATTGTTAACAGTTGTGGCAGGTATTGTTAACAGTTGTGGCAGGTATTGTTAACAGTTATGGCTGGTATTGTTAACAGTTATGGCTGGTATTGTTAACAGTTATGGCTGGTATTGTTAACAGTTATGGCAGGTATTGTTAACAGTTGTGGCAGGTATTGTTAACAGTTGTGGCTGGTATTGTTAACAGTTATGGCAGGTATTGTTAACAGTTATGACTGGTATTGTTAACAGTTGTGGCTGGTATTGTTAACAGTTATGGCAGGTATTGTTAACAGTTATGGCAGGTATTGTTAACAGTTATGGCAGGTATTGTTAACAGTTGTGGCTGGTATTGTTAACAGTTATGGCAGGTATTGTTAACAGTTATGGCAGGTATTGTTAACAGTTATGGCAGGTATTGTTAACAGTTATGGCTGGTATTGTTAACAGTTATGGCAGGTATTGTTAACAGTTGTGGCTGGTATTGTTAACAGTTATGGCAGGTATTGTTAACAGTTATGGCAGGTATTGTTAACAGTTATGGCTGGTATTGTTAACAGTTATGGCTGGTATTGTTAACAGTTATGGCAGGTATTGTTAACAGTTATGGCAGGTATTGTTAACAGTTGTGGCTGGTATTGTTAACAGTTATGGCAGGTATTGTTAACAGTTATGGCTGGTATTGTTAACAGTTGTGGCTGGTATTGTTAACAGTTATGGCAGGTATTGTTAACAGTTATGGCTGGTATTGTTAACAGTTATGGCAGGTATTGTTAACAGTTGTGGCAGGTATTGTTAACAGTTATGGCAGGTATTGTTAACAGTTATGGCTGGTATTGTTAACAGTTGTGGCTGGTATTGTTAACAGTTATGGCAGGTATTGTTAACAGTTATGGCTGGTATTGTTAACAGTTATGGCAGGTATTGTTAACAGTTGTGGCAGGTATTGTTAACAGTTATGGCAGGTATTGTTAACAGTTATGGCAGGTATTGTTAACAGTTATGGCTGGTATTGTTAACAGTTGTGGCAGGTATTGTTAACAGTTGTGGCAGGTATTGTTAACAGTTATGGCTGGTATTGTTAACAGTTATGGCTGGTATTGTTAACAGTTATGGCTGGTATTGTTAACAGTTATGGCAGGTATTGTTAACAGTTATGGCTGGTATTGTTAACAGTTATGGCAGGTCTACCGTTACACAACAGCGCGTCGGGAAACACATTTATTACATACGCAGCTGGCAAGATACCTTAGTTCAGATAATTACGACTTGTGGAAAGTACTGTAGCCTACCTCGTATCCTAGTGGAAACTTATCTTCTCAAAAGAAGTCTTCCAGTAAATGTGTTCGTACGTTTCAGCGCCGTGTGGGGGAATCTCGAGGAAAAGGTAGCCTATATAGAAATATTCCGCGTACTCTGGAAGCTCTCGAGAGAACGAAGTAACTGCATGGATACGAAATATCAGTGAGGAGGAATTACAGCGAGTGTATCACCGTAATATGAGTTAATAGAGTGAAGGACAGCATTTCCAGCGACTACCCTGAGATTCATGTAAGTACAGTTATTATGATTACTAACCCTTGCGAACTGGTGTGAAAGCACTTATACGAGGACTCGCGCCGGGTCATTTTGACCCATATTGTGTCACTCCTTTTTTGTCGTAGTCGTAGGCATTCAAATGAAGTAATTTTACACCTGGTGTCTTCCTATTAACTATTCCATTATAAAATGAGATTTAATTATATTTTTCAAATTTGAGATCCAGAAAAATGACAATAACTTTCATAACAGTATTATTGGCCGTGACAGTGGCGGCAAAGCAGTCTTTTTTTTTACAAAGGAGCCGATGACCAAGGTGTCCCCAGACCCTGAACATGGATCAACAAGAACGTGAACTATGTTATTGTGCTGCACCAAAATAGGTGGATTTTTCCTTATTTTTTACAATTGTCCTGACTAACTTAAGTTGAAAATTGTCACGAGCCATGGGTAAATCTGACCCGACCGTAAATAATAACTAGAGTGTTCAAAAAGCTATGGACATGTTTCTTTTGCAGGGTGAAGTTCAAGGCTAGGGAGGAAGGTTCAGTAAGCGATAGGAAATAGGGCTGACCAAAACGAAAATATAGAGCGTTATGTAAGCCTCGGGTCGAAAATACCCTTGTGCCAGTCCTCGCGGGTTAAATACGTTAAAAAGTGTAAAGTAGTTGGGCGCTACGCTGCTGCTAGCTCGACACGCGGCCTCTGTGAGTCTCACTGTATAAATCCCTTAACTGGTTTGATTCCACAGAAACCTTAGAAGTACCTCCTTAAAATGTAGCCCTTATGTGCGGGTTAACAGCCCCTTTGTCCTTAGTAGCCTCTTGTATATTATTGGTTGGTTCCTCAGTTTAGGGGATGCGACAACGCGGTCACGTAGCCCCGTGTACTTTGGGTGTGTGTGGAATCTGTCTGATAACCGGCGTTAATTGTGATGGCTGTATTAATGTGTGTTACGGTATTTGTAATTCAGGCAAGGATTGCAGACAATCAAGTAGTTCCTACATTTGCTACCATCAACGACACCAGGCTGTGAACTTGGTAACTAGATTCCACCGCAGGCAGCACCTGGCGATGAACGTTGAAACTAATAGAGCATTTATCTTTATAATAATTTAATAAGTGCAGCTAACTGCCAAATGAAATATATACATGACCGTGCATACAATAACCTAAATAAGACCACACATTCAGTCATTGCAGAAATCTGTCAACGAGACTTTCCTTTTGGAGCACAAAAGCAGGCGATAAGGGTCACAAGTTGACCCACACAGTTTACACCTGCAGTTATATGATGATGATGATAATTGTTGTTTTAAGGGGCCTAACATCTAGGTTATCGGACACCTGCAGTTATCGTCCGGGTCTGGCATATCCGGTGGTGGAAACCATGCACAGTAGTTCATATCCAACTTGAGTCCATTCTCTGTAAATCATGACATCTGTTGATAAGAACGTTGGTCATTTGTCTTGCCGTTTTGCACTGAGTTCTTGTACAAGTTCTGTGTAGGCGGCGGTTGATGGTAGTAATAGGTTAAGGCGAAGATCTTCGATGAAAAATTGCTCTCTTGCTAGCACGTAGGTGAGGCGAGACCGTGTGAATTTCGACAGGCACAATGTTCTTTTCAGGAAAGTGGCTTTGACTCTTTCTATTTCTTCCAAATTTCTCTTCGTCAGTTGTAGCCAAATTGTCTCTAGTCCATAAGTTATGATTGGAGTAATTTTAAGGCGAAACAGGGTGATAGCTGTGGCTAAAGATAGCTGTCTCAGATTCCTTATAGTGTGAATAGCAATCTTTGCCGCGGCGACTCTTTCCTTGACGTGTAGGCTATAGACATCTCCTCTTGTCTGAAAAGTGATTCCCAAGTAAGAAGTGTGATACATTCTGTAGCGGGACATTCTTGTACATAATGAAGTCATTTGTTGAAAGTCTACCTCCTTTTCTGAATGTCATTTTCACAGTTTTAGTGCCGTTCAGTGTTAATTCATTGTTTTCGGCCCATGTTGAGAGTTTATCAAAAGCATATTGAATGCAATCTAAGTTTCGAGAAGTGAGGACCATGTCTTCTGCGTAAGCGTATATTTTAACTACACTTATCTTTATACAAGTGTAGTTAGTGGAAGGTTCTTTCTCTTGCCATAAATCTATGATATGGACCCGCCGGCTTTACTTCCCCTCCGAAGGAAGGCATACTGAGGTATTTTTAACTTTCTTAAGAAATCCGATGACTTCGGCCGGGTTTGTACCCGTGATCAGGGGCGCACCCAGACTTTTGGTTTGGAGGGGGCTTTCCTCAATAACATGATTTGAGCTATGGAAGGAGAATGTGTCCATTATTATTCTTGTATGTAAATATTGTTACGGCTGTGAGTTTGTTTCATCGCTCGCCGCATGAGTCACAACTGCCCCAGGGCTGGGCTGCTCTGCCTCAGTGTATTGCGTGCGCCTTATGCAACAGGACTACTAGGACAAAGGGATGGTCCAGAATATTCGTGACTCAGCCAGTGAAGGAAACCTCGAGAAGCCGTGAACCCTGGATGGGTCTAGAAGCATTTATTGAGTCACCGGCCTGCTATATAAGAGCGACCTGTCAAGCAGTTGTGGTTGTGTTTTTCGAGCTAGTGCGAGAGTTTATCCTGAGCGACAGAAGTGTGGTGACTTGCGAAACCCCTAGTGAAGCCGATTCTTTTGACAGCGAGGGAGTGAGAAGCATACAGGGGACTGTCTGTGTTTTGAGCGAGTGTGATTTCACTGAGCGACAGACGTATTGTGGCGAAGTGCCGTACGAGTTACGAAATCCAGTGACATTGTTTCCCAGCTTGTGAACAGCGAAGCAGCGTGTAGCAAGTAACTGTAGTTTGTGTACATGAGGAAGAGGTGCAGGTAGTTTCTGTCAAGGCCACCTGACTCATTAGGACGAATTAACTTCTGTGGTTTGTTGACAAGTGAAAGGGGGCAAGAGCTCTCCATAAGGAAGAGACTTGAGGAAACTGGAGTAAGGCTCTAATTGCTTGTATTTGCTGTTGAGTGGTGTATCTTTCTGGCCGCAATAAATTTAATTATTCCATTTAAAGGAACAATCTGTGTTGTGCTTCAACCCGCCGTAGTCCAGTTAACAAAAGTGCCACTGGTGGAGGGGGGGGGGGGGGGCACGTAACAACTGGTGTCAGAAGCGGGATTACGAACTCAAACACAAGCACAACACCTGACAGTCCTGGTTTCAAAACCCGAGCAGGTCATTTTTTTATTTTAATTTTCCTGTGAGTGCATGCCCTTTACAAGACAAACATCTAAAATGGAAGCGCAATTTGCAGCATTGCTAGAAAAGTTAAGTGGCATGGAAGCCAAGATGGAAGACGGCCAGAAGAAGATGGAGGACGGCCAGAAGAAGATGGAGGACGGCCAGAAGAAGATGGAGGACGGCCAGAAGAAATTTGCCAAGGACCTGAAGGATGACCTGAAGAAGCTGGAAGACGGCCAGAAGAAGATGGAGGACGGCCAGAAGAAGTTAGCCGAGGACCTAACTGCCAAACTAGAAAACGGCCAGAAGAAGATGGAAGACGGTCAAAATAAGCTAGCGGAGGATCTGAAGAGGATAGAGGACGGCCAGAAAAAGATGGAAGACGGTCAGAATAAGTTGACACAGGACCTGAAGAAATTAGAACTGGGTCTGCGTGAGGAAGTCACGGCAGTAGAAAAGAAGTTCGACGCCTTACAAGTGGAAGTTGCCGAGCTGCGCCAACGCCCGCTGATGGGGGTGGAGGAGAAATTCAACGCCTTACAAAAGGAAGTTGCCGAGCTGCGCCAACGCCCACTGACGGGGGTGGAAGAGAAATTCAACGCTCTACAAGAGGAAGTTGCCAAGCTGCGCCAACGCCCGCCCACCGTTACACCGGGAATATCAGGAACGGGATATAGCAGAGTGACGCCCCCTACCTTCGACGGAAAGGTCCCGTGGAGCACCTACTTACGTCAGTTCGAGGCGGCCTGTTCCATAAATAACTGGAACAACACAGAAAAGGCTACAGCTCTCATTGTAGCGCTGAGAGGTGACGCCCTTAACGTCCTTCAGGCCATCCCGACTGGATCCCAGGACTACGCTTCACTGATCGCCCATATGGAGTCCCGATATGGAGATAGCCATCTTCAGCAGGCCTACCAGATGCAGCTCCGGACCCGGGTACAGAAGAACGCGGAAACCCTGCAGGAGTTCGGGATGGACATCGCACGCCACGTAAGGCTCGGCTATCCAACAGCGCCGGCCGACTTTCTGGAACAGATTGCGACGCAGACCTTCACCGACGGACTACGGGACTCGTACATTCAACAGGCGCTGCGACTCGCGCGCAATAAGTCTGTGGCAGATGCGCTGAGCCACGCACTTGAGTTCGAGACGGCAAAACAGGCATCTAGAATGCGCGCGCGGGTGCGTCAGGTGGACATCGACGAACCATCCAAAGCCGACAAGACCAAGCCCCAGGTCGATGAACTGATGGAGGCGCTAGGCCAGTTCTTCAAGGGTCGCAGTACCACCAACAAAAACGAAGCCGAAGGACATCCGGAGAGGCGGCCCGGAAGAGGACTACCGACCTGCTGGACCTGCCGTAAGAGAGGCCACCTGAGCAAGGACTGCGGTGATCAGCGCCGCCAAGGGTTTCCGTCGGGGCAGTCGGTCGTAGGGAAACCACGCGGCCCAGGAAAGCAAGTATCAGCCAGCCTTGGGGGGCAAAGGTTTGCTTGTGCCAGTCGTCAAGCCCCGGCAGTCCAAGTTCGTGTGACTGAGTTAAGGAGGGATAATAGCAGTCTGATGGTCGACGGAGTCGTCAACGGAGAGAGCTGGCCCATGCTAATCGACACGGGAGCATCGAGGATCATCATCAGTCCCACCGTGATCCCGAAGTGGAGAGTGCAACCCACACAAAGGAACCTCCAACTAATAACCGCGACCGGAGAGACCGCACCGGTACATGGCGAAGCATCACTGGAGTTCGTCATTGGTCGACAGGCGATAAAGCATCCAGTGCTTGTGGCTGACGTATCAAATGAAGTGATCATCGGACTGGACTTCATGGACCAGAACAACATCATCTTGGATCTGAGTACCAACACTCTGCACTTCGGAGGTGAGGAACTTGCTTTGCAACCAACTCACGAGGCCGTCACCCCGCGACGAGTAAGGCTGAGAGAGGACGTCATCGTTCCCACCAGGACGGAGATCAGCGCTGCCGTAATTGTCGACGGTACTGCTGAGGGAGTGGCGGCTGTCATCGAGCCAAAATATGAGGACATCCAGACAAAAGGATTGTTAGTTGCCAAGACCCTCATCAACACGACGTCTCGGCCGTACGTCCGCCTGTCCAACCTGAACGACTACGACATTACGGTTCACCGGGACACCAACCTAGGAGTCTGCGAGCCTGTTACCTGGATTGCCCGCATCACAGATACGACGGACGGACACCTGCAGACGGACGATTTGGAAGGTTTCTTTATGTTTATGTGATGCAATATTTTTAAAGTGTTCCCAGGTTTTTAGGGGGGGCTTAAGCCCCCAAAGCCCCCCCCTGGGTGCGCCCCTGCCCGTGATGTTGGGCATAGACACTCTGGACATGCTCTACTACCGTTAGAAGATAAAATAGGTTAGTTTAATATCTGGATATGAACTCCAACGGATTGGAGTCAATATTTCTCTCCACTTTTGGCTACCTTCAAGTTTTGGTTTCCTAGTGCTGCCAATACATTCTTGGGTTTGTTGGTTTTTTATGAAGGAACCTTGGTGTGATTGCTACAAATCTGAGAGATCTTCTTCTTCTTCTTCGGCTTCGGCTTTTCCCAATTAATTGGGGTCGCCGGAGCCAACCAGGCTCATTTTGGTTTTGGCCGGGGATTTAAGACCGGATGCCCTTCCTGACGCCACGTGATTTTTCAGGTGAAAATTCCACCCCGCTGTCACCGGGATTCGAACCCCGGCCGTCCGGGTGAAAGACGAGCAGCTAAGCCACTGCGCCATCACGCTCCCCTGCTACAAATCTGAGAGATAAAGTGTGAAAAATGTTTAATAAGATCAGCGTTGTCTCACAGCTTTCGTATTTTCAAGCCAGTTATCGTTGAGAAGTTAAACAAGTTCGTACATTCATTAGTTGGTGTTGGGCTTTATTATTATTATTTCTTTAAACTCTGATTGAATTTTCTATCCTATTGTACTCACATGTTGTCCAGTGTGGTAGTTTATTAGTGCCAATATAGGGCGAATGATTATTGAACTGCGGTATATTGAATAGAAAAGAAAAATATATCGGGTTTGTTGTCGAAGTGAGTGATCGAAAATTAGCGAGTACGAACCAATACATAGGTCGACAGCCTGCAATGATACCTCACCTGACTGAACATTACAAACATCTCGTGACCGTTGAATTCGAAGGTTTGTAAAACGTCGTTCTGATAGCTATTGAGGAAACGATGGCTCGAGGTTAAAAATTCATAAATATAAGCAAACGTAAGTAAAAGTTACGCTTTCCAACATGTACTGAACGCTTATTTCTTTCATTAAGGTGTGTGTTACAATATTTCCTTTCTTTCATGACCAAGGTAGAGTTTGAAGGGCAGCTGACTTCGTGGTTCCGCCCATTAAAACCTCAATAACTAACTAACCAGAGTTACAGAGGAGAAGATTCATACGAAACAGTCTGTAAGTTTTCTTAATGAATACAATTTGATGTATTTTATTGCCAAAGGGATTTGTTTTTAAACATTCGTTTTATCAAACCTTAACTTTTTGCCTCATTCCTTGTGCATACAGCGTATGTTAATAAACCGAGGTACTGTATTTGATATACTGTAAATGGGCTGATACCCAAATCACCAGTAACGTGTTTTACTTTTAAGATACAATATAACAATTAGAGAATAGGCATTGACCGGGAATTGAATCCGCTACGCCTTGCTGACAGGCAAGCAGCTTGACCACTGCATCACAACGCCCCAAATGTTAGTGTCAGGTTGGGAGTATTGATATTGCAAATTTTTAGTCTCAACACAATAGGCCTAGGCTATATTCCCAATGATTGGGACATCCTAAATTATAACCTAAAAAAAGAAGGATTTTGGTGCTGCATTTCCATTATTAGCCTAGTCACTCAATCAATTGTTTGATTAGCAGTGCAGGAGACAGGAACATGACTTTTACAGCTTCATTATTAATTCTGAATGAAAGTGGAACACGGCTTATACATGCATCAGACATGAATGTGGCTTTTACATAGCTTGTGTCCTTGTTTCATCATTAAAACTGCAGAGTGCGCCATCCTCCCTTTTCATCACTTATAACGAGATAGCTAATTGAAAATATATAATTTATGAATTACGTACCTTTCTGGGAGCCCTAGCGAGTTCATTTGTTTAAATTCCCACTGCCTAGTCCGGAAATATGATTGCTTTTTACGTAAAGCAAGCATTTTTCGTCGTGTTCATTTGAACAACGTCCACCATTTTACATTGATATCGGACCTTACGTCATACCCAAGTGACACGTTGCCAGCATGAATAATGAAATAAATGGCAAACCATTGGCCTGGATAAAGATTATTGATTAGTGACTACCCCCACTGTACTTGACAAAAACCAGGGTTGTTATCTGTCAGCAAACGCGGCCTGCAGGGCGGTACCCAACCACCATTGGTCTGGACGAAAATATTGGTCTAGGCAAAACCATTGGTCTGCCGGATGCGATATAGTACCGAAAGCGTGGGGTTGGCATTATGGACTAATCCTCAAAGATGGACGTACGACCGTCAATTTCAACTATATAAGTAGTGTTGCTATTAGGGCGGGATGGCGGGTCTATGACAGCGAAGCAGTGAACATCTAATACTAATCCTTCTCCAGATATTCTCCCGACTATTAAGTTAAATCAGGTAATTTCATTTTCTAAACATTTTTATAAAAGGAGTGTGTACTCTCCAGCGCTACCGTTTCAACTTCTGGGCGATATTACGTATTGAAATTAGGAACCTCGGTCACTATTACACCTCATATATGTGCTAAAGTACGTAAATATGTCTTTTTATTCATTGCACTTTTAAAAACGGCTGCCATGTTCCAACGGCATTTGCATCTCGTTCAACTGTCAACAAGATGCACTCCAGCAGTACGCTCCGAGGCGAGCACAATGTTGCCAACAAGTGGGATACAAAATCACTGTTGATAAAAAAAACATTCATTGGGACGCGTTAGGCTGTAACCATTGCTAAAAACCATTGGATTGGACAAAACGAAGGTTACATTGGTCTGGTGTTGGTGCGGCCTTGACGTCTGCTTATCATCTTGATGCAGGTTACAGGTAGGTTATGTTTTATCCACCTTACTTCCACTTAACGATGGCATTTCATGCACGGTAGTGGTTTTGGTACTAAAATGTGTTGTTGATAGGTTGATCATAGAACAGCCGATTGAAGCTACTGATTGTTATCGGGCAACTTCGACAATCAATAGTGAACGAAAATGAAAATCCCCAGCCTGCTTCCAGTCGACCGACCGGGTCAGGGAATGGAATGAATGAAGTCCTCATCTAGCGGCGAGGATATGAACTGTGTCGGCCGATGAAGCCTGTTGCACTCCCCTGGGGCAATGATTACATGAATGACTGACTAAATAAAATGATTGTGGAGAGTGTTGCTGGAATGAAATTTGTGACAGGGTAAACCGGAGTACCACTCCCTTCGCTTTGTCCAGCACAAATCTCACATGGAGTGACCTGGATTTGAACCACGGACCCAGCGGTGAGAGGCCGGCGTGCTGCCGCCTAAGCCATGGAGGCTGCCAATAGTGGCTAAATTATTCAATTCGGCTCACAAATGATGCACACTATAGAATCAACTGGGCGAGGCTGGCAGTACTGTTTTGATGATAGATTTGGACAATGGCAGTGATTTCTGTAATTTTGACTATATAAGTCGTGATCCTATTTGGGATGGCTGGGTGGGTCACAGACGACCGAGAAGGAAACGTCTATTAAAACATAATTCCCTGATATATTTCTCATTGTTTGATAAGTTATTTTGGCTAATTCATGTGCTATAGAGGAAGCCTCCGTGGCTTAGCCGGCAACACGCCGGCCTCTCACCGCTGGGTCCGTGGTTCAAATCCCGGTCACTCCATGTGAGATCTGTGCTGGACAAAACGGAGGCAGACAGGTTTTTCTCCGGGTACTCCGGTTTTCCCTGTCAAAATTTCATTCCAGCAACACTCTCCACTATCATTTCATTTCATCTGTCATTCATTTAATCATTGCCCCAGAGGAGTGCGTCAGGCCTCGGCAGCCGGCACAGTTAATATCCTTGCCGCTAGATGGGGTCTTCAGTCATTCCATTTCTGACCCGGTCGGAGACTGGAAGCAGGCTGTGGATTTTCATTTTTCATGTGCTATAGAGAATGTTATCGCTCGCTCTACGTTCATTCAGTGTTACCATTTCAGTTAGATGGGGAATGTATGATTTTCAGACCTTTCCCAGGTTTCCCGGGGACAATACCTGTTGAAATTGCCGTTATATGACTAATATATTGGAAATATGCGCTAAATTATGAACGTTTCATTCTTGTTGAATTTGAACTACGGCAGCATGTTGCTCACTCCAGCTGGGCGAGTCATGACGAGACATTGATGTCACGGCAGTGTGCCCAACGTGTTAGATATAAAATGCACCACAACTAGGAAATACCCATTCATCTGTGGGAAGTTAGAATCTGGATGCGTTAAGCTGTAACCATTGTTAAAAACCATTGTCCCCCAGGGGCTCACTTCTAGTGGGCGTGGGTTGGCGACCACGGGGCCCCAGCTGAGTCCGGCATTGCTTCCACTTACTTGTGCCGGGCTCCTCTCTGTCTTCTTTCCTGTCGACCTCACTTGGTCAACTCTTGTTCTCTTCCGACCCCGACGGTATTAGGGTATCCGAGGCCTAGGGAGTCTCTTCCTTTCCCGCCGTAATTGGCCCTTGTCTCATCTTTTCTGATTCCCTCCTTCTGCGAGGGGTCAGCCTTTCTTTTCTTTTCCTGTTATCTCCTGCCTTCTGCTCAAGGCCCTCAAGGAGGCCGGGTGTATGTAGCCCCACCACTTTTGGTGCACCCTAGATAATGCTACACCCTCAGGGGCTCACGGCTGGCGAGTTCGGGAGTTGGCGACCCCGGGGGATTCCTGAGCTGGGTCCGTTTTCCCCTTTTGTCCCCTACCTTCGGGGTCGGACCCTCTCTTCTTTCACTTTCCTATCTGCCTTTCATGGCTCTCCTTCCTTCCAAGTCCCTCAATCCGCATTCTTCGTGGTTGAGGGCATTTCTTTTTCTCCTGTCCTTTATTTGCCTTATTCTCCTTTAGTTTTCCATTTCTTCTTCTAGTATGTAGGTTGGTAGTTAGTTTTAGTTTTAAGTTTGCATTTCATTTTCATCTTCACGATCACCCAAACCATCAGGGGCCGATAGCCTAGATGTTAGGCCCCTTAAAACAACAATTATCATCATCATCATCATCATCATAAAAACCATTGATCTGGACGGGTTAGGCTGTAACCTTTGACAAAACCATTGTTAGGCTGTAACCATTGGATTGGACTAAACGAAGGTATGAATAGTCACGAGAAGATTACGGGGCACGGTTAACAAAAAGAACATTGATATGGACGAAAGACCACCTACACAATTACTACCGTATGCCTGGGGTTGACAGTACTGTTCTAACGCCGATAATGGCAGACACAGCTGGAAATTTTACTTTATAATTCTTGTTATAATTTGGGGTGGCCGGTGGTTTAGCCTATAGACAGCCTAGGAGTGAACAACATCATTCCCAGTTCAATTTTGAATCATTAGAAAACGTATTCATTGCAAATAACTTACCAGAAGTTAAAACTATTGTCAAAACCCATTGCATTGCCCAAAACGAAGGTTAGAATGGTCGGGTTGGCGAGCCACTGTTGACGACACGTTAGACTGTAACCATTGTCAGAAACCTTCGATCTGGATGAGTTAGGCTATAAACATTGTCAAAACCACTGTTTCTTTCATTTGAAACCATCATTAGACGCAACCTAGACTGCCTATTCAATTAGTAGCGGATGGGTTTCCCTGGGGTTGGTTATACTGTACGTGTGCAAAATTCACACGGATAATAGCCAACACAGCTTGAATTTTACTACATATTCTAAGTCGTGATATAAACTTAGGACGGTGAGTGGGTTATAGACAGCGGGGGAGTGAAATACATCATTTCCTGATCAATTTTGAATCATTACAAAAGGTATTTATGGCTAATTTCAGTGCTTAAGGAAATGTTTACGGAGGTTCTCATCCCCTTCACTGGTACTCTCTCTAGCAGATGGGATGAAAAGATACCGACACCAAACAATTTCCTGTGGATAGCTGAGATATTAATGTTGTGAGAGGATATACTGTCTCAGCGACCATCAAAATCCGGAAAATTTTCTATAGTAATAGGTAATGCGACTTAGATACAGGATAACTGTCAACAAGACGCACTCTAGCAGTACACACCGAGGAGCACACATTGTTGCCAACATCATCATCTTGCACAGTTTCCAGCCACTGGCCGGGTCTGTTTGGAACATGAGCCTCTCCATCGTCTTCTGTCCTCCCACCATCTCTCCATCACCACCTTGGTCCAGTCTTCTCCTCTCTTTCGCACGCAGTCCTCCACACCCTTCAGCCACTTATCTCTTGGCCTTCCTCTTGGTCTTTTTCCCTTTATTTTCATCTCGTAATCTTCCTGGGTTTCCTCCTCCCATCCATTCGCTTAACATGCCCATACCTGTTAAGCCTTGATTCCTCTATCCTATCCTATCCTGTAATGCTCCCTCCTTGACTGATTCTCGGATCTTCTCATTTCTTAACCTGTCCGCCTTTGTCTCTCCAATACTGTTTCTCAAGAATTTCATCTCACTAGCCTGTATTCTGCTTCGCTCCCTCCCTTTCCTAACCCAGGTCTCTGAGACATACGTCAGAATAGGAACGTAGTACGTCCTATATATAACCCATTTGCTGTTTTGAGGGAAGTCCTTACTCCATACCAGGCTCCTAACATTTTTCCTGAATAATTCTGCTTGCCTCCCCCGCCCATTTATTTCTCTGTCGTTTCTTCCATTCTCTTGTATCATGCTTCCCAGAAACTTGAAACTCTCTACATTCCTCGATTCTTCCCCACCAATTGTTATTCCCGTTGTGACTCTCTCCTTTTTCCTGGTTGTGATCATCCACTCGTTTTTGCTTATGCTAAATTTCACCCCATATCTATGTACTATTTCTTTCATTGTATTCATCCTTCTTTCACCAATCACTTCCACCACTCTGGTCATTATATCGTCCATCACTACATTGACGAGCAATGGTGAAAGTGCACTTCCTTGCCTCAGGCCATTCTTCTGTTCCAGCCAATCTGATCTCTCTCCTTCTACTTTCACACAGCTTATACTTCCATTGTACCTTTCCCTTATCCTCCAAATACTGTAGCCTGCTTTCCTACTCCTCTCTTCTCCAAAGCCTTCAATACCTTACTTCTATGTACACTATCATATGCTTTCTCAATGTCCAGGAAGGCCATCTGTAGTCCTAATCCATATTCATAATGTGTTTCCTGCAACTGTCTTACAGCAAAAAAATAGATCCTTTGTGGACCTTCCTACTATGAAGCCATGTTGTTCTTTCCTCATCCTTCCTTCTATTTTTGCGCGAATTCCCTTTTCCAAAACTTTCTTAAAGATCTTCGTACAATGGCTTATCAATGTAATCTCCCGGTCATTCTTGCACTCCTTTTGGCTACCTTTCTTGAAAATTGGGACAATTATTCCCTTCTTCCAGTCCTCCATCATCCTTGTCCTCTCTTTCCACACAGCCCTCATTACTAGGGTGGCCATAAATGTTTTGGCCTAGACCGGGACATCGTAGTACCCGGAGTGGGGGTGCCCTCAGTAAGTCCGAAAACCTAGAGCCTTCCTCCATGGAAGTGGGTTTGTGGAATCAAAACTAAGATTATTTTTATTCATATTTATTACTCACATGGTTAAAAACTTGTAAATCGTAATAACTTCGTGTTCCTTAATACCTACTTAAACTAACAAACAATGGCTTGGTTGAACAACAGAAATCTTCTGATATGTATTACTCCCACGTATCAAAAAACCTATTATTAATTACAACAGTTTTATTTTCCTTGATACCAACTTACCCTAACATCTAACAAACAATTGTGTAGGCTTTCAATAGAATTTATTTCCTTCTTTGACAAAATTACATTTAATTATAATCAAATAAATTAAATAAACCTTTGTTAATATTAATGTCAGGCTAAATGTTGGAGGTGTGTTGAATTTTAATCATCTGCCTGTTCAACAGATTCTTTTTCTTTATCATAGCAAAAGTATTTTTGGGAGCTACTTATCTTTCTCAATACGTCTTTGTTTCTTAAGAGCATCTCGTAAAACTGGTCACAAGTGTATTTAATATTCACTCGAACCATCAACATTGAACTCTTTGTCATTACATCAAGTCGTGATTACTCAGACGACCACAAGTTGTTCGTGATGGAAAAAACTCTTTCTGCGGGAGCACTGGTTCCTGGCAAACACATAGCAAATTAACAACTTTCAAAATAGCATCATATGCAATGTCCTCATTACTAAGCCTTGCAAATATTTGTTTCTATCTCTCTTCAAGAGGTGTTTTTACCTTGGTTCCGTCCACTCTGTTCCATTCCCTTATGTTTTCAGACACAATCTCTTTAACACACTGCCACTGGTCTTCGTCTTGATCTTCAGATATTTCCTCGATCTGACTGGCATTAAAATTAGATAGGCTGGTCTGGATATCACTCCATGATGGAACTGATTGTAGTAAAACCCACTGCAAGTTATATACGCCTCCGAAGCTCAATTCCCATTTGTCTAAATAGTCAACACAAGTTTTGTAAATCTTTTTCACTGTTGCTGTAAAGTACTGGACATTTAGTTCTCGTCCTCCTTCTTCCTCTAAGTTTAATATCAATGTTTTCACATTAGTAGGAATAAATCCCTGCTTATCTGTTTTTAAAGCCGCTAGTAACCAGGTACCGTTGCGACTAAGCGCTACTCTGCCTGGTGTATTTTACTTTAAGGGCGTAACTTTTGGTTTATTTTAATTTGATGTTTTTGTTTAAGTTAATAATAAAATTATAAAATTTGTAAAAAAAAAATACCGCCGCAAGCGATGTGTCGGCCGCGTAGTAGAGATTTGCTATTTTTAGTTGCGGGGAATAATTAGTTGTCATAGCAGTCGGCTCTGTTCAGTCTCTTACGCCTGATGTTCTGGCTCTAGTATGTGTCGTGCGCCATAGCATCAGCTTAGTCATAATAATAATAATTACTGAGTTTGAAAAGTTAAGTTATTATTTTGACATACTTTAGGAAGTAAGATAGACCTCTAGTGGGTTGGTTTGGTTAGAATGAAAGTTGATAGACCTTTAGTAGGTATTTTGTTAAAATAATAAATTGATGTTAATAAGCCTCGCTGATGATTTGGAGTAATATAGATGAAAATGACTTGTAATGTATTGTAATGAGTTGGTAGTTGGCTGTTGCTCTGTGAGTGGATGGATTTGAACGAGCTGCCTGAGCGGGTAATTTTCCTGGCCTGTTATTGGAGGTTGGTGTTTTGGCCAATTTAGAGTATTTTTAAGTAGTGAAAATGGGATTTTTGATTTGTTATGAGTAATTTGGTAGTGTAACTTTGCTATAGAGTAGTTTTTGTTTCACAAAATATTTTAATTTAGACGAAAAGTTAGTCGGACAGGGAGGCCTGTGATTGGCTGTCAGCGATTTGAGTATTTGGAGCTGTTTTCTTTAGTGAATTTACAAGTTGTGCTTCTATATGTTGGAAAAAAGTAATTTAAAAACGTTTGGAGATGAATGATTTTATTTCTGTGTTGTGGAACTGGTGAATTAGGGTGTCTGTGTACTGTAGGAGTCCCGCTGACCCATAGCGCACCATCCCAGGTGACTAGGGCATCGCCTAGTCCCCAGGCAGGCACGCCATGCGACCGTGAGTCTTGGGTTCGAGTGCGGTTTGCTCAGGCAGTCTTGTGTTCGATCTTGACTATGATAGTGTAATGGTTGATAGTTGGGATAGGACTTGAAGTAGCTGTGGGAGTGCAGTGGCAGTCTGAGCTGTTTGGAGTGAGAGTAGGGATGGAATATTAGTGTTGGTTCGATGCCTGGTGTATGCCCTTTGCTTGTATTTGATGGCGTCTTTTATGTACTGGCAGCCCAAATAAGACGCCGCATGGTTGCCCCCACAGTTTACACACGTGGGGCTGTCCTTAGGTACCGTGCAGACCGTGTGATGATGATTTTCACCACAACGGTTACAGCGAGTACCATGTCTGCAATTAGCGGCGTCATGGTTCAAGCGTTGGCATCGAAAACATTGTATGACTAGAGTATTGTGTTGATTGACCGTGCCTGAGTAGTTGTTTTGCTTTGTTGGAGGCCTTTTTGTGCGACGCTTGAATTTTGGAAGAGTGTGGCTAGTAGGCTGGATTTTTAGCTTTAGTGCGGCCAACTGGCGCTGCGTCAGTGGCGTGAGTGGTAGGGGGAGATGAGGGGATGTCTGTTGGAGCTTTAGTTTGAGTTGGTTTGTGATATTTCAGTGTTGAAGGCATGGGAGGTGGATTTGGGATGAGTGAGGAAGCTGTTTGTGTACCTTTCATGTATTTGAGTGTTGGCGGCATGGAAGGAGGAGCAGGAATGGTCTGAGACAATGAGTTTATGGATTCTGAAGTATGTTCATTTTGTGTTTGTGCATCATTTTCCTCTGTATGGGCTGGAGAGATGAGTAAGTGTTGAGGAATACCAGGGTGACCCAAGTGTGCCCTCCTGATACTCCCCAAGCGTCTATTGTTTGTGGGAGTGATGATGAAGAACCCATTTGTAGTCTCCTCGATATCCGATATGGACTGCCACAAAGGTTCCAGTACCTCAATGATAGCCACCCGGGTAGCGGGGAGATCCCGTGATGGCCTAATCATAATGATTGTGGCCCACGGTAGTCGGTAAAGTCAAAGGCTGGTACGGGGACTCTAGCCTTCTTAACGCGTGTGGAAGTGCGTGGCGTGTCCCTGAAAGTATCCCAAACTGGATCCTGTGGGTCATACTCTTCAGGGCTGTGTTTGTGAGATGAGTTCATGGCTGTATAGTAAGTGTAATATGAGATGAATTGGTCAAATGCTTGGCCGACCTTAGGGGTTCGTAGATATTGGTTTCGCCCAAGAAATATCAGTCGTTCAAGGTTACCAGTTATTAAGCGGATGAACCGCGACACTGAACGCGCTGATTTAGTTAAATCCCTCTTCCTCTCTAGATGTCATCACACTTTTGAGTGAGTGTATGCGCCAAGCAACTTCAGTAGCGGAGATATTATCCTTCTCTCTCTTCAAAATGGTGTCTTCAAAAGTTAAAATCTGGGATGTCGCAAACATCAGCCATGGCTTAAAACATGGATTTTTCAAAAAGTTGGCTTAGAAAGTAAGGGCATTTTTCCTGGGAAAGAAAGTAGGACTTCAGGCCTTGAAATATCTTCAGAATCCCTGTAATAGCTGTTCCAAGAGACAGAAAATGAGCGTTTCCATGCTCTAATAACTTTGAATATTCCACTCCGGAGAAATCACAAAATTCTTTCAGTTGTTCAGTTCTGACTGTAAGACAAATGCACCAATAGTCGTCATGTTAAGACTGATTTAGTCAAGAATATATATATACCTTATACCTTTTGGTAATTTAAAACAAAGGGGCAGATGACCTCGTAGTTCCGCCCCTTAAAACAACAATAACTAACTAACTAATTTAAATCAACAAGACCACTGTACCTAACTTCAAACTCTACTCAAACACTAGAAAACTTTCAATGTCGAAAGTATTAGTTTTGGGATTTTTTTAAATGCGTTTTTGGCTAGTAATCGTCACAAGTTATTTAGATTTTTCCAATATTCGTCACCCGTTTGCACCATTTGTCGTCACATTGTTCATTGTCCTTATCTGCTGTTTATAATACATTTCTGTCAATATTGTTGCGTAAGGCACCGATTTATTGACATGGTGGCTAAGAGCATTATTCTCCATTTTAAGTCCGTATTGAATATATTCACTAACAAAGCTATTAATAATGTCCGTCTTATGAACAACATTGTATTGAAAAGACAGAAATTATTAATAGTTCTGTTTATGGAGGCTAACATCGGTGTCCTTTTTTGTGATAAAATGTTGTAAATTAGAAGAAGTGCTTTCTCAGCATCTTTGTTTTTTCGTTTTTGTGTGTTGGGTAATATCATTTCTTCCCGCATGAGCGACAGAAGAAATGGACACCACAGGTTTTGCATACAACTTTTGATCTGTCGGTGGTAGAAATGTCAGTTATAATAAACTTAAATTCTCTCTCCAAATCTTCATTGAAAACACATAACCGTTTTTGCTGTTTCGAGAGAGACATTATTCACAAGACATACACCAATAAATGACACGTTTTCCTCGAACAGACGAACTGTACACTAAAACTGAGCAACCGTGCGACCGTATTCACCAGCTAGAGAGAAAGAAATACATAGTACATCCTCTCACCAATAGATCAGATTTGCTCTGGCTCTGGCTGGGGCGAAAGCGCGCTGCGTCTGGTACAATGGGTACAGTCAGCATGAAATGCCCAACGTTCATCGCGAAGTACAGTCGATACAAGCAAACATGCATCAAGTAGCACGGAAACAATGAATTTTTGTGCACTTAAAAACTGTACTACAGTTTTTTCAAGCTTTTCCGAATTGCCTAGGTCAAAAGATTACAGAGGACGGAAGGTGCACCACTGAAGTTAAATGCCGCATTGCTCAGGCAAAACTAGCTTTTATGCAAAAGAGGAGATTACTGTGTACCAGTCGGCTTAAGCTTTCTCTCCGAATGAGAATGCTACATTTTTTGTATGGACAGTTGCGTTGTATGCCTGTGAAACGTGGACACTAAATAAAAATGAAAAGAACTGTCTTGAAGCCTTTGAGATGTGCTGCTTTCGTAAGATGATAAATGTGACGTGGAGAGACAGGATATCGAACAAAAGGGTTCTCGACACCGTGAACCAACGGAGATCAATCCTACGCACAATCCGTAAACTTCGTCTCGCATGGTGGGGTTACACAATGCGCCACTCCAATTTAATGAGAACTGTGGCAGAAGGGTTCATTGAGGGAAAGAATCCACGAGGAAGACCTAGAAATACCTTCCTTAAACAAATGCTAAACGACACCCAAGCACAGAATTATAATTCAATGAAGGAAGCGGCAATTGACAGGATGATCTGGACATGTTTTTATGGCAACTGACCAGTCTTAGGACTGCAAACCAATGATGATGATGAAACTATTGTTAAGTAAAAATGTTTTTTTATAATTCTTATCACAAAACTGGGGCATTGTAGGGAATTTCCGGTAACCGACAGGACGCTCTCCAAAGCAGTCTAAACCAGGACGTATGGCCACACTACTCATTACTCGATATAGCCAATGTATCCCCACCTACCCTGCTGCTCTCAGCATCTCTACACATATATCGTCGGAACCTGGTGCCTTCCCTCGTTTCATCTTCCTCACTGCGTCCTCCACTTCCCTCCATGTTAAGTCCTATTCTGTTCCTGGTGACTCCCCTCCTTTCATCTTCCTCACTGCATCCTTCTCTTCCCTCCATGTTAAGTCCTCTTCTGTTCCCAGTTCCTCGTTTTCTTCATCAGGGTCGCCATTCGGGTTCAAGAGTTCTTCAAAGTACTCCCTCCACGTGATCTTGAGTTCATCCTTACTTCCTACTTCTCGACCACTTTTGTTCACCATTCGCACGTAATCCGCCATATCATTCCTCCTCTTACTTTTAACCATCCCATGTAGGACCTTTATGGAACCTTCACTATCCAACTCCATCATCCTTGCCCATTCTTCCATACACTTTCTTCTCTCCTCAGCCACCACTCTTTTCACTTCCTTCTTTCGTATTTGATACTCTTTTCTTGTCTCTATTGTCCTATTTTGGAACCAAACCCTAAAGGCTCTATTCTTGTTCTGCACTATATCTTTTGTTTCCTGATTCCACCATCGAGTTTCTTTCCATCTCTCTTGTTGCTTGTCCTTCCACATACTGCTTCTGCCGCACTTACTAGTGTCCTCTTGAATCCACCCCATTCCTCTTCTACTGTCTTCAGTTCATCATTTGGAATGCTTTTCTTCACTATTCTTAGGTATTCTGCCCTGTTTTCTTCAGCTATCAACTTCCATCCCCTTGTCCGTCTATCCTGATTTTCTGTCCCTTTCTTATCCTTGGTCCTTCTAAGGTTAACTACCAACAGTTGGTGATCACTATCCAAGGCCTCTGATGGAATTACCTTGATGTCTATGATGTTTCTATTCATATCACTATCGTATAGGATATAGTCAACCAGTCAGGTCATTGCTATACCAGGTAATCTTGTGGCTCTCTCTTTTCTTGAACCAGGAGTTCCCAACCAACAAGCCATTCCTTTTACAAAATTCCAACAATCTTTCACCTTCCTCATTTCGACTGCCCCAACCCTCTGGTCCAAGTGCATTTTTATACCCTTGACTTTCCCTTCCAACATGCGCATTTAAATCTCCCATTATAATCACATTCTTTCCTCCCACCTCTTTCTGCACTTCCTCTTCAAACATGTTGCCAACATGTGGGATGCAAAATCACTGTTGTTAAAAAAACATTAATTCGGACACGTTTGGCTGTAACCATTGTCAAAAGCCAATGGATTGGACAAAACAAACAGTAAAATACACATGGAACGGGTATATTAAGTGGTCAACCACAATTCATGACAAAAGAGTATCTTCTGACCAATCAGGTGAAGTATCATTACAGGCTGTAGACATATGTCAACCAATTCGTGTGGTGCTTTAATCTCAATGCAGGCAATTCAACACTCTTTTATTCAACAGTCAGTGCAGGCCACATGATCCTTGGTATAGACATGAAGTCTTATTTGTTGTTTTGAAAGATCCCCGAGAAAAGCTAAGACAGGTAAATTGTTACTTCATAAGACCCATTCTACAGATGACTGAACCTTTGTTCATGGTTTTTCTATTTAGATGTTGACAGAAGAATTATGGAACAATGTTGTACCGTGACAAGTTCATTAATAATAGAGAATACATATTCCTAGCTTTTACACTTTTACCTGGCATACCTTTCTTGGATTGCTTTAAAATTGAAATTACTGTCAATCTTATCAAAGTTGCACCGGAAATATTTGCTACGCTATATTCCGTAAATAAATGGTTTTCTTTTTCAAGCAGTGGTGTGTACTGTATTTTGTGTTTTGAGCGAGCTGGTCAATTAAATCGTGAAAATATAATTTTCTTACAGAGTACAAAATCTTTGAAAATCCTAAAATGTACAATTTTCAACCCTTTTCATGTCAAATAACTTAACAGATCTGCCTTAAAATTTAAACTTAGTCTTAGAACAGTAATGTAAAATAAGTGATGTGTGTGTTTTGAGAAATTTTAATTACTGGTATCAGTACACTAACAGGATACCGTACCGATACATATTACTTTACACAGGTAAAGCTATTTTTTATTTCTTTTTTCATTTTTCCTAATGAAGTTGAGAAAAACCAGTATTGATCTATTGACTGGCTGCGTGGCTCAGCCGAAAGGTTCTCGCCTGCTGATCACAAGATAGTGGGATTTAATCCCGGCGCAGTAGTTGGTGTTTGAGGGAGCCGTATCAGTAGGTTTACTGGCATGTTAAACATCCCCTTCGGGGCAAAAATCCGGCACCCCGGCGTCTCCAAAAGCCGCAGTAGTTAAAAGGGATCTAAAACCAATAATATTACCGATATTATTATTATTATTCCTTATCTTAGATCAGCCTAAGTCTTAGTTCAGCTTCCCTTGTTCCTACGTTTCTCCTGAAACCAAATTGGTCTTCAACCGATTCTGTTTCTATCTGTGTTTCCATCCTCTTGTAAATATTCTAGTGAGGATCTTTCAGGCAGTCTTCACATCTGTCAGCTCTTGCTTTCTTCGTTTAAGGGATGATGACATTCTTCTTGAAATCAGAGGGTACTTCGCCAGTCTTATAGATACTACATATCAAGTGAAATAACCTCATCAGACCTTCATCTCCTATGCAACGTAGCAACTCAATCGGTAAACCATTTATTCCTGGTGTTTTGTTCCTGCTTAATTCCTCTAGTGCACCATAAAATTCTGATCTCAATATTGAGTTTCCTTTCTCATCCTCATCAATGTCCTCTTCCCTTTCTATTACATTATTCTCAATCTCGTTACCCCCCTACAAATGCTCTACATAAGCTCAATATATTGAAGCAGAACATAACATCTCCTAAGGCTTCAGTTTCATTGGTTATGGTTGCAAAATTATTGCAAGATGTATTTGTTCCAAGAACTCCAGCCTTTGATCTATTGACTTCACTGCCATTCAGAGAATACTTATTTTTGTAATAAGGAATGGTTGGTTTGTAAATAGCTTTCTTTTCTTCATTCTTCAGACTGTCAATTGTGGATTTCAAAACTTAGTTAGCTCCATGATATGCTCATTCTTTGTAGTGAGCCGCCTCCCGTATCTCGGGTTACATATTGAGACTCAGCTCTGTCAGGCGGTGGATTGGTGTACCTTGGACTCGCAAGACAAAACTGAGGATTTGGTTTGAATCCCTCTCAACCGCTTTAGAAGTGGTTTTTCCTCTTCTACTCCAGTCTAATGCTGTGATGGTTCCTTACTTGAGACCAATACTAGCCCCAGTTACACACACATATCACATTCTCAGACACATTTTATGCAATCCCAAGTAGAGTACCCGCAAGAAGAGCTCAACGATGCGCAGAGACCAATATTATTCGGCGTAGTTTAATGCTCATTGCGGGGCCCCTGTGTGTCCCCCCAATGCTCATTACCGGGCTCCCTGCTCACTGCATTCTTCAACCCTGCGGGCTCTCTGCGAGACGCAGTCTACAGCTGTAATTCAAGCAAGGAAGCAGCAGGTTACTGTGTGCTAGCTCAGGTAATAACTACTGTGTAAGGCTGTGATCCCACTTGAACCCCAGTCACAGTTTAGCATGCCAAGCCTCCAGCGAGCTACTGAAGTGGGAGGAGCGTGTTCTGCCACTACCAAGCCCACAAGAACATTGCGCAGGATTCTGTGGCAGGCTCTTCTTGCTTGTATTCTACATGGGGCTGATAACCATGACCTTTAAGCTTGTTAATTAAACAAGAACTCGTTGTGGTGAAACTTTTTTTAGAACATTTTCAATTTGTGAAATTTTTTTCTTTATTTCCTCTTAGCTACTGGAGTTAATGCCATGAGTCTGGGTGCCAATAATTTACCCCAAGATGTGTTGCTGAAGATCTTCTCTTATTGTTCTTACAATGATCTGGTGACATCGGTCCAGTTTGTGCGTACTTGGTGGCAAGAGGTATCCAGAATGAGGTGTTTATGGAAGCACATTGTGTACAGACCCTGGTGCGAGGAGGAGGCTATAGATTTGTTGAAAATATCCCCTCAGTTGCAAGCAATTGATTTGGTATCAAACTATAATAAAAATGAGAAGTGCATTGCACAAATACTGTCCTGAGCTCAAACGATTGCTTGTGTCAACAGATGTCTTCTATGCACTGCATAACATACCTGGAAACGTTCTAGTATTTCCCAATATAAAAGTGCTAATCCTTACTCCAGGAGAAACTGATTTCAGAGCTTGGCATATTTTAAGTTCCTTTTTTCCAAATCTAGAACATGTTGAGTTCCATAGTTTTTACTTGACAAAAGAAGCTCTTGTGTCTATCTTGCGAAACGTTAAACATCAATTGCATACTCTTTGTTTGCCCTGTTTTACCCGCCATATTTATCTGCATTGTCTCTCGTTTGGTTGTGAAGATGCACAGTGTTTGAGAAAACTTACGGTTCTCACAATTAATGATGAATGTACTCTGAGAGACACTCTCATTATATTTTCATTGTTTCCTAATCCCCAAAATCTGCAATTATGCAATTGTGATCTGCCCTCTGATGAATTATTCTAGGCTGTTTCAAAAAACTGTCCAAAACTGGAGAAGCTAACCCTTAGTGCCTCTTCCAGTTTCGATCTTATGGATGGTATGTACCTTGATTTAAGCTTAACACATCTCCATTTAGTGAAGAATCTAACATCGCTGACTATATTGTATAGTGATGGCATTACTTGTGAGAGTTTAGCACTTCTTCAGTTCATCCCACACTTGGCATACCTTGAACTGTATGACTGTGAACCGCTCACATGCCAATGCCTGAAAGTGGTATGTGGTTTTGTTAATTTGGAGATTTTAAAATTTGATCTTCAGTACAAAGATCATCTCGTAGATCTTACTGCGAGTCATGTAAAGAATAAAAATCTCATGCTCATGTTTTATCGGTGTAGGGATATTTCAAAATTAGAATACCTGAGAAATCAGCACTTGAATGTATGTCTATTGGCAGATAGATTGGGAACGTGGGTGCTTCTTCAGTAATTATGATTTATTTATTTACTTAGCTACTGTGTTATTATCTATGTGCGCCCCGATAAACACGGGAAGCTAAGCCGACTTTGACTGGCACAGATCGCGGGCGCGCGTACACGGTTCAGTCGGTGGTGGCACGCACTTTTACACTCTACCAAGCATGTTCAGTAATGTGTACTTACAGTGCTCATCGCCGATGCTGAGAATGTCCTCCCTCTCTTGTAATACACACCTGACATCTTCTGATGAATTCTCAAGTTCACTGCAGTGATGGCTTTGATTTCATCTTTTATGTACTGTTTAATTTCAGTTCACAGTAATCACAATACTCATTAAACGTGCAACACTAACGTCTGAGCTTTGCAGATACACGTCCTTATGAATGATGAAACACGTGTGTACTAACGATATGAGTCAGCGGAGCGGGATATTGCGAGGTCCACTCGTTGCGCACCTGGCCAGCTAAATGAGTGGGCCGCGGCAAACTATTGCGTCATTTGGCTGGCCAGGTGCAGACCTCGCATTACCTCACTCCGCTGACTCATATCGTTTAGTGAGTTGTCTGAAACAAGGCCAAAATTTCGAATCATGTTTCCAGGAAGATTTATGGCTAATGCCAGTACAATTAGGAGGCTCGCTAAACGATTCAAGAAAACTGGCTCCGTAAATAATAAAAAATTTAACAAAAATAGATTAGATCGTTGTCCATTCTTTTATCAGAAGAAGTCGGGTGCTTCACTTGTCACAAAGGAGGGAGGACATTTTCAGCATCGACTATGATCACAGTAAGTTCACATTATTGAACATGCTTGGTAAAAGTGTAAAAGTTTGCGCCTCCGCCGGCTGAACCGTGTAAGTGTGCCCGCGATCTGCGCCAGTCAAAGCCGGCTTAGTTTGGCGTGTTTATCGGGGCGCACTTAGATAATGACCCTGCACTTAAGCTCACATAGGAGCACTTGAATCACTCCATGTACATTTTATTCTTCAGAATATTAGCTAGAGTTGTGCACCTTCTGGTGTATTCTTGGAATACACGTCATGAGAGAATATAATTTTTAATGCTTTTGCATGTTCATTCCTTCCTTTTTATCAAACACCAACAGTGATCTTCTATTTTCTCTTTGGTGGTCATGTCCCTTATGTCTTTTGTGAGTCTGTTCTAGATATCTTCCATGACCCACCTAGCGTCATCTAGCAGCGAATCTCCGAAGCTCCTTAATTCTTCCTGGTGCAAGAGGATTTACTTATCCATCTGGCCACCAGATCTTGTTACCATCGCCAGCTATCTTCTCCGTGAGCAAGAGAACTTCGTCTACTTTTTCACTCACCATGCTGCGCTAGTATCGCCTGTTATAAACTCTTTGAAGACCAGCTCATCAAGAGAAAATCATTTTTTTTGTTGTAATGTTGGCTATGTATATATGTTCTCCTTTTGTCTCCAACCCCCACTCTTTTCCCTTTCCTGGTCCCTTTGCGCTCCGCTGAGTGGGTCTCACTTGTGCGCCGGCCGTCGACTCAGTTAAGGCTCAACTAGAGCTAGCCTCCTGACCTAACGAGGCATTTGTTAGATTCCACGCCATGTTGGAATTTTAAACATCAAGAAGAACCTCACCTTCGCCATGCAGCAAAGTTAAGTACAAACTTCAAGTTTTAACCTCATCTTCATTGATTTTGACATCTACATGCTTTTAACGACCAGTTTATAGGCAGTGTGAAATTATTATATTTTGGGGCAATAATCATCCTTCGCGGGATTTACCATGTTGGGCTTTTTCTGTCTAAGCCAACCTTAACAGAAAGTAGCATTTCTTATGCTAAATTAAATGAGAAATTTTCTCACACCGTGGGATATTATCGAATACCCACTGCCTATAAAATACTAAGCTCGTTCCACCACTGGATTAACTTTGGCCCCATTTTTCTACTAGTATCGTTCTGGAACCTTCCAGATTCTGTACTTTATCTACAAGTCTTGCCGTCATGTATTTTTCACTCACTTGTGAGAATACTATTTAAAAATGAGGAATCTTCCTTATCAATTACTGCAATAGCTAAATTTTCTTCCACCGTTGGAATGTTCAACGGCGCATTTAATTGTAATTTTACAACTTTCTCAAGCAATAGACTCTCGCCTACCTAGTGCAACCAGTTATTTTTCATCATTGCAATAACTTTCCTTTTCATAAACTTTCGTGTTACTACAGTGAACTTTTCATCCATTTAACAGACAATAGTGAAAACTAGTGCTTGTTCAACTTTTCTACCGCGTCGCGATCGTCCGATTACCATAAATACGGCCATGAACATTTACCTTCCATCCCACTTGCTTTTTCCTAAACCTCTTACTAACAAACCATATTAATAAAGTTATTTCTAGGTCTCACGAAAGGGAAACTTGCCTCATTTGTCACGTGATTCCTATTTGAACATAGGAAGTCTAGAACCTTCCTTTTTGACTTTCTCTTCAGGTTTCACAGTAAGTGACCTGCCCTCTTTTGTATAATTGTCATAAAAGTAATTCTGCATAAACATAACAAGTTATAGGAACTTCTCTTTCATTATACTTGTTTTCTTTCTTTTTGTTATTTTCGAAGTTGTAACTTTTTCTGAGATAGATACTTGTAATTTCCTTAAAGTACATATCTTGTACTCAATTTAATGTTTATCTTTGATCACTTCATTTGTCTTTTTAAAATCTTACTAAGATTTTAGTACATATAAAGGTTTGAAACCTAAAGGATTGTTATTTGCCTGGAGCAATCTCTAAATGTTAGGAGGTCTGCGACCCCATTTGTTAAAAAATTTAAATGATCTATATTTGTCAAAAAGATGTTACCTATTTGTTAAACTCATTATGCTCTTTTGAATTGTTAAAATAAAGTCAAGTTCCTTTTTGACTCATCATTTCTCTAACACAACGGTTAGGCAAGATCCTGTCTTCCCTGACTCTTCCCAAGTTTATGCCATCGTTAATACAGAATAAATCTGTTACTTTCTGTCTTGTCAGACCATCACCCTTCCCCATAGTAGGCATATGCATGCTTGAGAGGGATTACGCTAAAGCCATTCTCTGGCAAACCGCCCAAGTCCTAGCTGCGTTTCCCGTTAGCTTCGACCAGGTCCCTACTCACTTTAGGTATCGGAGAGCGGATTTGCAGTGGCAACCGCCTCTAAGTGTATTTAAAGTTAAATTTATAACTTTTGTGGGACTCTCATCCTATTTCTCTATCCTTTTTCTCCAGTACGAAACCCACCTCCTTTTCTTTATCATCTTCCCTTGGAGGGTAGGTTAATCCTCAGCCAATAATCTACCCACCTTCTACTCCAAAAATATTTTATTTTTTTCTGATTTGACTGCCCCTTGTTCACCAATTATGGTGAATTGTTTTTGTTCAAGTGTTATTAGTTTAAGTCCTCTGTCTCTATTCCTCAGAGTCCACTTCTCTACTCTGTCTTAAATGTGCTGCATTGTTATGTCTAACTCTTGTAGATCATCCCAGACCTCTTTGAAACAATTTTTATTTGACTCCTTCAATAATAATTGCATAGTGGTTTACTAGCCATGTTTGTGGTGCGGTAATCATGATACAAATATATATCGCACCCCTGGTGCAAGACTGAAGTTAAAAAATGCATATTTGTTTCATGAGAAGCATTTAGAGATTTTAAGTCATGAAAAATATTTAATATTACTTACAGAAAGTGGAATTAATGTATGAGCATTATGAACTTTAACATTAAATGTGGTGTATTATGTTCATTTAAGTAAGAATAATTATGAGCTATGGCATTTTTATTCAGTGTATCTTAAATTGGTGGATTTTATTTATTTGCTCGTTAATTCGTTCTTTTGAAAAAGTAATCTTGCATAACTTACACAAAAAATGATTTAAAAAAACCTGCCACAACTAAGATATGGCAGTTTTCTACTGCTTGAATTGCACACATGACAAGAGAAGAAAACAGAATTATATGTATGATAGTAGATTTGGTGTCTTCATGATTTGAGTTGTGACAGTTTTCCACAACACAGCCATGATTAAAGGGAGTTATATTCACCAAGTAACTAAAAATGCATATTCCTTTTTACATATGGCAGTCTTCCACCGAGAATGCAAAATGTTTTTTCCATTTGCAATTAAGGGCAAGAAATTTACAATTATATGTTTAAATTATAACCCAGCTTTAAAAAAAGCTTTTGAAATGGACCTCAATAAAACCATTTACAGTATTATAAAGATATAAATGAATTTAAAAATCCTAAATCATTAAACAATACAATTCAGTAACTTAAATCTTTAGGGTGTTAAGAACCAAGACTGTAGCGTATGAGAAATTACCAGTCACATTTAAAGTACTGTACCTTATTTAAGACCATAAGACGCACCCTGATATTTTGATGTAAATGTAAGGAAAAATATAATTTAACTGTATTATCAAACAAAATGTTATAGAAATTAAATTTGTATACAAAAACAAATTAGGTGGTGCAATAATATGTTGTAAGGAAACCTCTTCTGTACAACTGACATTGTATACGGTAAATTGTCACTACCGGAACTTGCTGGAATTCCCTGCAAGACAAACGCAGGTATACCATAGCCCCTGTTTCTTAACTGCAATAATAAGAGGGGTCAACTGCTCAGAGTACCGTAAGGAATTGTTGACATTAGTGTAGCAAATCACATATACACAGTGTCTGTCCAGTGCTTTGTTAGTATGGCAACAGTAGACTCGGTGTGAGAATTGGTTCATGCAGTTTGTTAATCAGAGTCTGCAACAAGATGGGTTCTGACCCTAATGCTCAGTGTTTGCAGCTCTTTGTGTTTGCCTGGTATGATGTGAGGAGGCAGGTGGGAAGCGTGTTGCTAGCCGACTTGTTAGGAATGCCTTGGCTACTTGCATTCCTGTGTGACAAACCCAGGTATTCCATAGTCGCTGTTTCTTAACTTATGTAATAAAAGGGTCAATTGTTGTGAGTACTGTAAGGATTTTTTACAGCGTTGGATATATACTCTGTCTGAATATGGTAGATTATAAGATGCAGCCAAATATTATGCAGTCATTTTGCTAACAAAAAGGGTGTCTTAAGGTCGAAAAATATAGTGGTTAAAAGAAAAGGTGTAGAGAGTGAAGTGCTGGTCTTTTAAACTGACGCCTGTGGGCGATCTGCGTGTCAATGATATGAATGATGAATGCATCACAAGCTCCCAAGGAAATTAACTACATGAAGTTAAAATCCCTCGACCAGATTGAGCATCGAACCCAGGGCCACTTGGTCCAAAGTCTAGTATGGTATCCACAAAGCCGGACTCCTCATGTGGTGAAGGGAGCTGATATTTGATATGTTCATAGGGGCAGATGACCTTGCTGTTCTGCCTATTAAAACAAAAATTAACCAATCTAACTAGCTGATATTTGGGCCATAGAAGCTACTATCAAACTTGAAACAATGAAAATTGCCTTTATCAGTAGTTTTCCCCAGTGTACCGTTGGACTCATCAGTTGATATGGTACATTTTGATATCAGTGTGCTCAGAGGAATACATTTCCTGTAAAGATTCAAACTTAACTAGCAAACCAAATACCAAGGATAAAGAAACCATTTGAAGTGTACAGTGGGAAAGAAAGAGCCTCTCTTCTCTCCCACATTCTGTCATTGTTGTCCTCTCCGGTTCACATCATATTCCACTTGATCTGTCCATCTTCTCCGTGGTCTTCCTGTAGGTCTTCGTCCTGACTCTGATCTTTCCAAGGCTCTTTTTGATAGTCTGTCTTTACCCATTCGGTTTACATGTCCGAACCATTTCATACTATTTCTCTCCATTGTTTCTTTTAGGGGGTTGATCTGCAGTGTGTTCTATTTCATTTCTTAACTTGTTGAATATTTCTCAGTATAAATGATTAGCATCCAAGAAACACAACGTTAATGTTTGTGTGTTGTATGGAAGAATGATCAGGATTACATTGGAACCATGAAAGAGTCCAAAGAGTTCAAAACTTCACCACCAGAAGTGTGTTTAGGTCAAATAATATTTTACAGTACTCAGGAAATGTACATAGCTTGAAGTGTCGTTGGTTTTGATCATTTCAGTTTTGAGGGAAACATTATTATCAATGAAATTTTAAACTACCATGACATTGCAATAATTAGTGTTCAATTTTCTCTGTAAACTAACACCATTTTGTAATAATAATAATAATAATAATAATATCTTATGGCCTCGGGTGCCGGGTGCAAGCTTTGTAATTTGACACCCAGAGGGTAGCATGCATGTCGAATTTCGTTGTTTCATGAATCACTATGAAAGTCAAGGATGTTAGATATCTAAGCTCCTTGAACACTATAGCGCTTTCTAGTAGAGAAATGAGGAACTTCGTGTTGGCGGAAACTCCCGAGATTAATTTTGCCATTATAAACACGGCCTACTGAATTCAAATGGGTTCTTTGACATGCCAACATCGTATGACATGCGTGTCGTATTTTTGCCGCCTTTCAGAAATCACTTACCACGGCCAGGAGCGAACCTGCAATTTTGGGATTAGTAGACCGACACGCTATCCACTCACCCACCGTGGCAAGCACCATTTTGTAATGAACAAACTGTTATAGCTTATTCTGATCAAAAAATAATATCAATATTATTTGCACTTAATTCCTTGCTGTAATCATTTTAATTCATTTGTAACAATATTTACTGAAACAGTAAAGTGGATCTTTCCTTCAATATCAAGACAAAAATTCTAGGTATAGTTCTGTTCCATGAGACTCTTTGAAATCTCAATTTCATCTCCTGAATAATTGCTTTATTTGACTCTTATCTGTGTTCCCCTGTTGCTTTCCTTTGTTTATGTAAGGAGATTCTACCATCACTCTAACCACTGCTGTAATTTACTGAAAATATCAAAACTGGCAATCTTGCGTAGATATGGTAAAGTTAATTGTTATACTGCAAACCTTAAACTTCAAAGAGCGAGAGAAGGAAAGATTAATAACCTTCAATTCCATGACATTTGCATACCTGCCAACAGTAGTGGTTTTTTAGCGGTTCAAGGCCAGCCTCCACCTCCCCACCTCACATAATGGCGGCGGCCCGATATCTCTCGAACGCATGGTCGGATTTTGACGGATGAGGTGTCATTGAACTCGGGCTGACACCCCCTTTCCAATGGACCACATATTTCCACCCCTAATAGGGGGTGAAATCGTATTTTTTTTAGAGAATCTAGCTTTCCAAGTGCAACATGTGAGGGTTTGAATGCCAATATGGAATTAAACGTTGTTCTACAAAAGAGACATATATACGGTGGATAGCCAATATGAATTAACATACTTGTTTTTTGTTTTTACGCATGCCCACTCATAGCTTTCGTAAGATGGCGGCTGTAGTGTAACCTAACCTAGCCCAACCCACGAGGGGTGATCAAAAAGAATTCCAAGCTGTCGATAGTCTAACCAATAATCAATGAGGACATGTAAGGGCTTGAGGCGATTACCCCTTTTGATTGATCCCTGTTGATTTGTTCCTGTGGACGGGTCCTTTTTGACGAGTCCCCGTGGACGGGTCCTTGTTGACGAGTCCCTGTGGACGGGTCCTTGTTGACGAGTCCCTGTGATCGGGTCCCTGTTGACAGGTCATTGTTGATGGGTTCCTGTTGACAGGTCCTTTTTGACTAATCCCTTTAGACCGGTCCCTTTGGACTGGTCCCTATGGACTGGCCCATGGTCCCTAATACTATGATGAAATTAAACGTTGTTCCACATGAAACGCATGTGAAGAGCCGATTGCTACTATGAATTAACATGTTTGTTTTTTGTTTTTACGCACTCGCACTTGGGGTTTTTGCAAGCGGGCGGGCTTTTTGAATAATGATTTATAGATGAGTTATTTAAAAAAAAAATTACCAAAGATCCAAAACTAATAGGTCATTAGCTTTTTAATATCTCATGAACCAATAAGGCTAGGGACTTGTATGAGAGATCGTTGGACTTGAGGTGACATTCTGTTTTTGAATGTATTATTTATTTTTGTCAAAAGGGCCTAACTGTACTTTTGTTAATATCTCGCTAACTAATAATCAGAGAGGGTCAAGTGAGGTGTCATGGGACTCAGGATGGTCAACCCTTTTCCATGACCAACGAATTTACCCAAAAGATCTAAAACAGCAAGCTCATTGACCTATGATTTTATAAACTATTAATCGGAGAGGGTCAAGTGAGGTGTCATAGGACTTAGAATGGTTAACCCTTTCCCATGACCAATGAATTTACCCCAAAAATCCAAAACAGCTAGGTCATTGACCTGAGATTTTATAAACTAATAATTGGATATCAACATGTAAGGTGTCATAGGACTTAGAATGATCAACCCTTTCCCATGGCTAATGAATTTACCCAAAATACCCAATACATCAAGGTCATTGACCTGAGATTTTATAAACTAATAATCGGATATGGACATGTGAAATGTTTACCGTGAGTGATGAAACATAGCTAGGTAGTGAAAGAATTATTGTAGGCTACATGTATGGTGACTGACAAGTCTTTCACCATTGGAACTTGTTTTCAGATTAAACTGCAGTACAGAGAGATTATAGGTTGTAGGTATGGGTTAATAAATGGCAAATGGTGTATACAAAATCAGATTTATCGATTCAAGAAATAAGAGTAGACAATTTTTAATTGATTGGTTAAAGAGGATAGCTAAAATCCAAAATGCTGACTATATCGAACTAAACTGATCCAAGCTGAATCAAACCCAACTTAACCGAACTAAACCAAACCAAACTTAATAAACAACAAGCCAAGGGTTTAAGTGTAAAACTTGTGGGTGAATGTGGTCATTGGTAATGTCAGAAAGGAAAGGGATAACATTCTACCTATAGAGGGTAAGGTAAAGCTAGTGTATGGTGCTAATGCACACACACAAGTACATGAACCACACACAACTAACCTATACTGTTTTTATGGGTTTACTGTTAAAACTTGCTCTGTGGTTACTGGGACACACAACAAGCTTTAAATACTTGAGGCTAATGATCTATATACACACACACTCGCTTGTTATAAACTAAACTGTCTTGCTGACAGTGCTCACACTGTATGTAGATGACAGAAATGCTTGGCTAACAGAAATACAATCATTTCCGGTTGTCTAGCTAACCATTTTGTGCTGCAGTGGCGAACACATGTGCCTCTTGCACTAGAGATTTTAACTCGATTTCCAGCTCTAAGGCTTAGAACGAATCAAACTAAGAAGGAAGGGCATGGTGGTGCAGTGGTTAAGCTGTTAGCCTTTCACTAAAGTGGACTAGGGTTTGATTTCAGGTTAATACGCATATCATAAACATATATAAAAAGCAGAGATAATGTTTAAACCGATTATACTTGTCTCTTTTCAAATTATTACTTGGATTACAGATACAAAGGTGGACTGGGTGTGATATACAGTTAATGCTGCCTATCGAAAACTAAACTGTAAGGAAGCCATATGTAGAGAACTACCTTGCGATTTCATTAACTGGCATAGCTATGTCGTATAAACGGTGCAGGATACAATCCAGCAACTATAATTCGTATCTTGTGGAACAGAGAAAATGCACTTTTGCCTTGATGGATAACAAGTGTGTGCAGACGAATGACCTACGCATTAGCCTATCATGGGGTTATAACCACGAGGAGGAGGTGTGATTTATACATTTTATTGTTTAGAGACATGGCTTTTGTAACCAGTAGATTTAATTGATTTAGTAGTTTGTAAATATTTATTTTTGTAATGGTAAATGTTAAATGTATAATTAAAGTTCTTTGGGATGAGTGTGCATGTCAAAGATGTTTTTGGGGATAAATAGAGTGGTTGTGTGTTTGTTCTCAAAGACAGGCATGGTTGTGTGGATGTATGACTACACAGAAAGAAGAGAGAGAGAGAGAGAGAGTAAAAACAGCCTTACCTGCACTAGGAATAGTAGACCTCTATGTTTTGCATACATATAGACAGACTGTACCATCGCCTTGGCCAAGCACTCACTTTAACACCATTTACAAAAAAATAAAATGAAAAAATCATGTTTCGCAAATATGAACTTTTGACATAAACAAAATAAAAATAAAATGTGTAAACAACAAATTGGAAAATCCATATTTCCATATCATGAAATCAAAAACTTTAAACTGACATTTAAAAGAAATGCAAATGGAAAATTGACAAATTGCAATGTGTGAAATGTGAAAATGAACAAATGGCTATCATTATTTTAAAAAAACAAAAAACATGGTGCTGCTGTATGGTTGAGGTGTGAATCAAACCCTCTCTACTTATTTTGGACCACCCGAGACTGAGTATACATGTTTTAGTCCTCATACCACTTTTAAAATTTTGTGTTACAGCTAGGAATTGAACCCAAGAGCTTGTAGGGGGAGACCAAGGATAGAATATGTTAAACAGATAGTCTTAAATGTAGGGTGTGGTAGCTATATAGGCTCCGTGCGTTAGAGGGAGAAATGCTCCGCCACGCTACGACTGGCCAGAATTGTAAGGTGTTGCGGTTTACCGCAGACCGCAGAAATATCAGCTGTCATCACACAGCTTGTTGCCATGGCAGACTTGAAAATAACTGTAGGATTTCAGAGTATTTTATCTGACAATAATCGGCCCAATTCTTCGAAGAAAGGCTGTCTACTTGCAGAAAGTGGGCATGTTTTAAATTTAGTTGAAGAGCAGTTTGCAGGAAATACCAACAGTGTAATAACTGCTAATGTGATAAGAGAAACATCAGTTCGCCAGGAACCTTATCATGTCACGATAGAGGTAACGTATCTATTCATTTTATGAATTAGTTGGGGGTGACAGCAGGGGCAGATGACCACGTAGTTCCGCCCCTTAAAGCATCAATAACTAACTGGGGTGACAGTGGCCTTAATGTTCATGTACACGCAATTTCTAATACGATATAATGTTATCCTAGGTTAATGCTACTAGAGAGACGATTGCATGTTCCTGTGAATGCCCAGCTGGATCGTCAAAGAAGTGCAAGCATATTTCAGCAGTAATTCATGCAGTTAATTCAGAGCATGTAACTTCGCGAACCGATCAACCCTGTGAATGGTCTAGACCTTGAATCTCAAACGCGGGAAAAGAGAAATATAACAAGGGGAAGAGGTTAGAAGAACTTTTTCCCAAAAAAAGGCAGAGGCTTGATGTAAAACCAGCTGAAATTCCCAAGTTGAAAACCCCATGTACACTATCCAAAATTTTAAATGAGGAGAAAAAGCCAGAATCAGTTAAAGTTGCCAATGAATTGCTAGGAAATTTAATAACAGATGTCGCAGTTATGGTTCAGAACAATGCATGTAAAAAGTAATAACAACATTATTAATGAAACGGGAGACTACATCTGTAATAACGGTAATTGATGTGTGTAGTGTTAGCAATTCTGCACTAGCAAGTTATTTTTATAACAATCATGTTGTAATTAATAAGACTCAAGCAGCTGAAATTTGTGTAAAAACCTTACATCAATTGAAGTCTGACCTCTGGTTTTCAGAAAGGAAGAAAAGGATCTCTCTGCAAGTAGGGCACATTCAATTAAAACTAGGAGAAAAGATCATGAGAAGTTGGTAAATACACTCTTGAACCCTAAATGTCTTAATGGTAGGGGCCTTAGAAATGTCACATTTGGAAAAAAGTTAGAAAAAACTGCACTTGCCAAATACACAAATTTATGTGGTAAAACAGTTGTTGAGAGTGGTCTCTTAATTCATCTCACCCATCCTTGGTTGTGGGCTAGTCCTGATGGTATAGTAATGGTGGATGGGAAACCAGAAAGGGTACTGGAAATTAAATGTCCTATTTCATGTAAAGACAAACCAATCGTAGGTGAAAATGAGGAGAATAATGTGCCCTATCTTATAAGAATTTCAGAAGGAAATTCGGAACTGAAACCAAATCATGCATATTTCACTCAATGCCAGCTGTTGATGTACTGTTGTGGGCTTGATGCTTGTGACTTTTTCATTTATACTGACAACCATAGTTCCAGTCTTTTAGAAATTCTAAGAAATGATATGTTCTTAATGGTCTGTATTGAAAAGTTGCAACAGTTTTTCTTCACACACTATTTAAGGGAACTAACGTGCAGATTTAATAATGGGCTTCAGACATCAAAGGAGTTGTACATTTGTCATAACACAACACATATGCACAATGTCATCAACACTACATAATAGCTCACTTGGAATTTTTTGAAGTATGTTATATACTTTCACTCTTTGAATGCACCGTTCAACATGAATTCGCACACTAGCAATATTGTAAGTGTCATCAACTTCTTCAGGTGTCAAATGACCTTCATGCATGAAGGGTGGCATTACTAAAATTGCATTGCTGTCCTCCAATATAGTTTTTATACCAGGGAATCCTTTATCAGCCATTATTTGATCTCCTGATTTTATCAATTTCAAAATTCCACAGTCATTTGTGATAAAACTGTCACTAGCTCGACCACCATAACATTTGGAAACAAATGTCACCATACCACAAGGTGCAATTGCAATAAGGACCTTAGCAGTATATGTAGACTTATAATTAGAGTATATATACACATGCTGGCTGATCTCAGGAGGCTGCTCTGCTTTAATTTCAGTGCAGTCTATAATAGCTCTACAATTTGCATAGTTATCTTTAAAAACAGAAGGCAATGTAGCATTAACAGTATCCTTGCTAGGCCAGAAAACCCACATTTTTGTTGCTTGTGCCAGTACAGGTAAAACAGATTGAAATATTCTAGAAATATTACTACGGTGAATATTGAAAATAACAGCAAGGGCAGCAAATGGTAAGGCTAACTTCATTTTCATTAAGAATACCAAGAAACTATTTTCTTTACTAATTTTGCGTGTATTAGTGTCTGGCAGCAAGTTTAAAAATATATTAAAAATTTCTTTTTTGACACCAGCCAGAACATTTAATTGTGATTCATCAGAAACTGAACTATAACCAAAAAATCCTCATTCTTCATATGGGAAGTCAGGCCCAGACAATTTACTATCATGTCTAGGTTTAGAATGTATTGTGTGAAGGGATGATATATTTGCTTGTGTGCTGACACTGTTTCCATCCAAAACACAACTAAATTCGAAATTGCTTTCTGCATCACAATGTTTGTTTGTCTGAGTTTGGGCATCAGCTTTCGTGGACAATAGAGCAGGCTCACTAGTTTGCAGATCTGATATATCAGGTGTTGAAATGACTAGATTTCTATTTACACTTCTCTTCTTCAATCTCATAAATCTGCTGAGAGAGCCTGTTCCTGTTGACTTTCTTCCGTAACATTCAGGAAAGATACTTGGTACACATGCTGAACTAGCAGGATGTTGAGAGTTACACCCTCCTATGAAATGTGTGCTGCAGATTCTAGATGATTTTGAAGGTGTCCACAAAGTACCATCTGACCTATAAAACAAATTGTGTGAATGTGGCAAATTTATGTAAACATACCTTTTAAAGTATGGGCAATCTGTAAATGCAAATATTATTTTGAACACATTTTGTAAAATTTAAGTTGGATCTGTACTAGGCCAATATTTATTTGAATTTCTATTGTAATGAGTTCAAATTATTTTGTGACTATCTGGTTTCATAATACGTTTGTAGGACTATTTAAAATACTGTAATGCTCTTTTATTTAATGTTATAGTATAATTACACATTTCTAAAATATTTCTGTAGGCTATTAATATTCTGTTCCTATTTTTTTGTCATGTAACAGGGCCTATTTCTGTAAATATAATATTAATCCACTAGCGTTTCGAATCCACTTCGTGAGGTCAGGGAGGAAATCTAAAAAAAAATCAGACTTTGATCGGTATTAAGGTATCTGTTATTTAATTATTAAGGCTATCATTAAGACTACTGTGTAATAGAATATCTCTACTATTATGATGTTTGTGCTTTAAAAATATGGCCTCCTGGTGCGGACCATACCTTGGAAGTATAGCATTACTGTAATTATTTTGGTGGTTATTGTTAACCTATTTGTAAAAGTCATGGTTAGTATAGGTTTTGTATTGTGTAATTTAGTATTAATTAAAATATTTAAATCCCCCATTACTTACTTCTTGCGATTTACTGTTAAAATCCACTGTCTTTTCAAATCCATTTCGTGAGCTCGTGATGGAAAACTATAAAATTTCACACTCTGCTCTGTATTGCAGTATCTATTATTGCAGCCAACAACACAGCACATAACATTGCCAGAACGTTCTGACATTTTTAAATAATAATCTGAAGACAACACTATAAAATATTGAATAAACACATGTAAAAATTCACTCGTACTGCAACGTCTTACGATCAGCTGTTGATAAACAAGACCGTGTGTAGTTCACGTAGTATCCACCCGCAGCAGCGCCCTGCAGAACGCACGGTGCCTATAGAGATGAAACGATTAGCTCGGGAAAGGGGGGTATTGAGATCTGCAGCAAACCAGTCAAAAGACTAAAGGCTCAAACAACAACATGTAAGCTCACCAAAGTAATGTTGTGTAACGGTAAATGTTGGTCAACGAACAGTAATGCATTACTAAAATGCATTACACGATACCTAAGAGCTTTTCTAAAATTATTTTAAAATGCCTTTAACCCTATATTAAACACAAAGTTCGCAAGACTCATAACTGCAATGTTATGGTAAAACAAAACAAAATCTATATTTCAAAACAAGCAAGTGGTTTAATCAATGTATACTGGGAAAAGTTTTGTAAACACTCAAGTTCACATAAATTAGTAACTGTCAGGTTGGTCGAGTGGTTAAGGTGTTTAACTTGAGATCAAATTTTCTGTACAAGGAAGCAAGGGTTCGAATCCCTTACCTGACATAACTATTGACTTAACATGGCTTGGCCACATTTTATTATTATGATACTCGGTTCACAAACCATAGACAGTGTGTATTGTTTAAGGCACTCTCTTTACGAACATAGTCAGAGACTGTTGATGGTTAACAATTGCATTAATAGTGGGAACATGGGGATAGCAATTAAGAAAAACAGCCAATACCCATACAATATTTTTATTCATTAAGGTTGTTTTTTTACAATAGTTACACACTGAATACAACTTTTTATCTCTTTACCATTGTTTGATATAGATTTTAAACACAACGCTTGTTGTAGATCCTTTTATAACTTTCTCCAAGTACTCTTGTTCTTAAAAACTGGGGAAGCTGCAATGGTTTTATAGACATTAAACCCTCATCCTCTTCATTTTCATCATTATCATCATCATCATCATCATCATTATAAATATTATCTTCATAATTATTATAGTCATTGTCACCATCATTATCATCATCATTGTTATCATCCTCAACATCACTAGAACTATCCAATTCCTTTTTTTCCTTTTCAAAAGGGACCTCTTGAAGAGTGTGTGTTGCTTTTGATAGTTTTACGTTTTTTTGTACGTTGACAACTGTCCTAAAATGACTTTTTGAGGAGATAAATGTTTTTTTCACACAGAAGTCACTATATTGAGTAACACTATGTTTTTGTTGGGCTTGCTTTTTCTTGTTCTTTTGATCATGATTTGTTAACACTAACGGTGTTTCATTTGCTATACCACATTGATGAGTACCCACACTTAAGACCTCACCATGTTTACGTTTTAGATGACCTAGACATTTTGTTGTTCTTTGTTTTGAGCACTGCCAAAATATGATGCCATTCGCATTTTCTCGCTTATAGTTATAAGAGTACCCATGATACAGGGCACGTGGTTTACCTTTATTGGTTATAGTATATTCCATAGTAGCCACTGACTTGTATAGTCGATCCGCCTACTACAAAGGTCTGAACACTTGTGCTGAAAGAATGATATTGTGTTGACGTTTTATGCACGATGATGTTGGTGGCTTATGTTGATGACATATTGTTGGCTTATTCTGGTGGTTTATGTTGATGGTTTATGTTGGTGGCCTATGTTGATGGTTTATGTTAATGGCTTAGGTTAATGTCTTAGGTTGGTGGCTTAGGTTGATGGATTATGTTGGTGGCTTATGTTGATGACATATGTTGTTGGCTTATGGTGGTAGTTTATTTTGGTGGCCTATGTTGATGGTTTATGTTGATGGTTTATGTTAATGACTTAGGTTAATGTCTTAGGTTGGTGGCTTAGGTTGATGGCTTATGTTGGTGGCTTAGGTTGATGGCTTATGTTGGTGGCTTATTTTGATGGCTTATGTTGATGACATATGTTGATAACTTATGTTGATGGCTTTTGTTCATGGTTTATGTTGGTGGCTTATGTTGATAGCTCTTAATGATTAATGATGATGGTGATGACGATAGTATCACTCTTGGAGAGGTGGAGTGTAGGTATTTGTAGTTGACGCTTGTGGGATACCTGTGTATTGTGATGAGGTTAAAGTGATAATGAAGATGTAACATACACTCAGTCTTCAAGCCACAAGAATGATTCATAAGAGATTAAAAACATTCCTCCACACAAGATGGCGGCAGTAGGTTAACTTAACCCTGTCTAACCAAACAAAATGGCGGCCGTAGCATAACTAAAGTGCCTAACTACACTTTTGTTGATATTTCCTGAACCCATTGTCATATTTTGACGAATGAAGTGTCATTGAACTCGGGCAGACACCCCCTTTCCAATGAATAACATATTTCTGCCCCAAAAATAAAACATACTCCTACTAGGGGTGAAATTGTATTTTCTTTAGAAAATCTCGCTTTTCAAGTGCAACATGTGAGAGTTTGAATGCCAATATGGAATTAAACGTTGTTCCACATAAAGTGCATGTATTCAACTGAATGCCGCTATGATTTATCTTTTTTTTGTTTTTGAGTGAAGCTACCATTTATTGTGGAGGAGGGTGTAGAACTCATAAAACTACCGGGGTGGGGGGTGGGGGTAGTACGAAATAAAAATAGTATTCATTATTATTCAGCATGAGAGTTTTTTAATTCGTTAAAACGTAAAATACATCTATTGTTTTTATACCCTCATAAATTAGATATATAGAGAATGTCCACCACGATTTAGATCCTCGAGCACACTTTCTGACATATCATTAAAACGTGTAGGAAGGAATGTCTGAAAATTTTCACTAACACATAGTACACGTTCACTATACATTGTGTCCACTTTTTGAATGTTGATGATAAGGAATGGAGTATGCATTGGTAATTCAGTGAGCTTTTTTCTCTCTAATCCGCAGTTCTGCCCCATAGCATTGAGAATGTTTATTGTAGTAGCCTATAAAGAATCAAAAAAAATTCTATTACAGTTTAGCTATAAGTGACCAGAACCACTATATATATCATTTCATTTTAAGAGCTTTCCATAATGATCAGAAAATAGAGCTTACCATAATGATGGATTGTGCGTAAGTAAACGTATTTTGCTGCTTGATGCCACTACTAAAGTGATACTCATACAACAGACAAGTGAGTTCATGTTTCGCTGACGTAATCGTATGTTTCCACGCACTTCCTGTGTTGAGCGCGTCATAGTGGCTAAATTTAAAACTCTAGATGAGATGTTTTGCTGACGTATTCGTATGTTCCCCCGCACGCACACTTTGGACGGGTCCTTTTTGAAGGAGTCATTTTTTGTACGGGTCCTTGTTGACGGGTCCCAGTGGGCGGGTCCTTTGGTCTGATCCCTATGGACTGGCCCATGCATTTTATCCAAATTATGTCAAAGGGACCCCACGAGGTGTGATCAAAAAGTTCCAAAAAGGTGGCTGCGACTTAACTTAGCTTTACCTAACCTACAAGGTGTGATCAAAAAGTTTCGAAATGGCGGCCGTAGCTTCACCTAACCTAACTTAACCTAAACCTACGAAGTGCGATCAAAAAATTTTCAAAATGCTGGTCATAGCTTAACTGAACCTAGCCTATCCTAACCTAACCTTAACCTACGAGGTGTAATCATAAAGTTCCAAGATGGCGGTCGTAGCTTGCCTCAACCTAACCTAACCCTACGAGATGTGATCAAAAATTTCCAAAATGGCTGCCAGAGCTTAACTTAACCTTTGATTGATCCCTGTTGATTAACCCCTTTTGATTGATCTCTGTTGATGTATCCCTTTGGACTGGTCCCTGTTGACTAGCCCCTTTGGACGGGTCCTTTTTGGAGGGAGTCATTTTTTTACGGGTCCCGGAGGACGGGTCCCTGTGGGCGGGTCCCTTTGACATAATTTGGATAAAATGCATGGGCCAGTCCATAGGGATCAGTACAAAGGGACCCGCCCACAGGGACCCGTCAACAAGGACCCGTCCTCCGAGGCCCGTAAAAAAATGACTCCCTTCAAAAAGGACCCGTCCAAAGGAGCTAGTCAACAGTGACCAGTCCAAAGGGATACATCAACAGAGATCAATCAAAAGGGGTTAATCAACAGGGATCAATCAAAGGTTAAGTTAAGCTACGGCAGCCATTTTGGAACTTTTTGATCACACCTCGTAGGGTTAGGTTAGGTTGAGTTAAGCTACGACCGCCATCTTGGAACTTTATGATCACACCTCGTAGGACTAGGTTAGATTGGCTAGGTTCAGTTAAGCTATGACCACCATTTTGAAAATTTTTTGATCGCACTTCGTAGGTTTAGGTTAAGTTAGGTTAGGTTAAGTGAAGCTACGGCCGCCATTTTGCAACTTTTTGATCACACCTTGTAGGTAAGGTTAGGCTAGGTTAGGTTAAGTCGCAGCCACATTTTTGGAACTTTTTGATCACACCTCGTGGGGTCCCTTTGACACAATTTGGATAAAATGCAAGGGCCAGTCCATAGGGATCAGTCCAAAGGACCCGCCCAATGGGACCCGTGAACAAGGACCCGTACAAAAAATGACTCCTTCAAAAAGGACCAGTCCAAAGTGTGCGTGCGGGGAACATACGATTACGTCAGCGAAACATGAACTCACTTGTCTGTTGTATGAGTATCACTTTAGTAGTGGCATCAAGCAGCAAATGACGTTTACTTACGCACAATCCATCATTATGGTAAGCTCTTTTTTCTTATCATTATGGAAAGCTCTTAGAATAAAATGATATATATAGTGGTTCTGGTCACTTATAGCTAAACTGTAATAGACATTTTTTTGTTTCTTTATAGGCTACTACAATAAACATTCTCAATGCTATGGGACAGAACTGCGGATTAGAGAGATAAAAGCTCACTGAATTACCAATGCATACTCCATTCCGTATCATCAACATTCAAAAAGTGGACACAATGTATAGTGAACGTGGATTATGTGTTAGTGAAAATTTTTACACATTCCTTCCTACACGGTTTAATGATATGTCAGAAAGTGTGCTCGAGGATCTAAATCATGGTGGACATTCTTTATATCTAATTTATGAGGATATAAAAAACAATAGATGTATTGTACGTTTTAACGAATTAAAAAACTCTAATGCTGAATAATAATTAATACTGTTTTTATTTCTTACTACCCCCACTCCCACCCCGGTAGTTTTTAAGAGTCCTACACCCTCCTCCACAATCCTCCACACTAAATGGTAGCTTCACTCAAAAACAAAAAAAGATAAATCATAGCGGCATTCAGTTGTGTACATGCAATTTATGTGGAGCAACGTTTAATTCCATATTGGCATTCAAACTCTCACATGTTGCCCTTGAAAAGCGAGATTTTCTAAAAAATTACAATTTCACCCCTAGTAGGGTTAGGTTTTATTTTTGGGTGGAAATATGTTATTCATTCTAAAGGGGGTGTCAGCCCAAGTTCAATGACACCTCATTCGTCAAAATCCGACCATGGGTTCAGGAACTATCAACAAAAGTGTAGTTAGGCCCTTAAGTTAAGCTACGGCCGCCATTTTGTTAGGTTAGACCAGGTTAAGTTAACCTACTGCCGCCATCTTGTGTGGAGGAATGTTTTTAATCTCTTATGAATCATTCTTGTGGCTTGAAGACTGAGTGTATGTTACATCTTCATTATCACTATAACCTCATTACAATACACAGGTATCCCACAAGCGTCAACTACAAATACTTACACTCCACCTCTCCAAAAGTGTTACTATCGTCATCACCATCATCATTAATCATTAAGAGCCATCAACATAAGCCACCAACATAAACCATCAACAAAAGCCATCAACATAAGTCATCAACATAAGCCACCACCATAAGCCACTAACATAAGCCAACACCATAAGCCACAACCATAAGCCACCAACATAAGCCATCAACCTAAGCCACCAACTTAAGACATTAACCTAAGCCATTAACATAAACCATCAACATAGGCCACCAACATAAACCATCAACATAAGCCACCACCTTAAGCCAACATATGTCATCAACATTAGCCACCAACATAAGCTATCAACATAAGTCACCAACATAAGTCATCAACATAAACCACCACCATAAGCCACTAACATAAGCCACCAAAATAAGCCACCAAAATAAGCCATCAACATAAGCCACCACCATAAGCCACAACCATAAGCCACCAACATAAGCCACCACCATAAGCCACCAACATAATCCATCAACCTAAGCCACCAACCTAAGCCATTAACATAGGCTACCAACAGAGGCCATCATCATAAACCACCAAAATATGCCAACAACATATGTCATCAACATAAGCCACCAACATATGTCATTAACATAAACCACCACCATAAGCCACTAACATAAGCCACCAACATAAGCCTCCACCATAAGCCACCAACATAATCCATCAACCTAAGCCACCAACCTAAGACATTAACCTAAGCCATTAACATAAACTATCAACGTAGGCCACCAACATAAACCATCAACATAAGCCACCAAAATAAGCCAACAACATCATCGTGCATAAAACGTCAACACAACATCATTCTTTCACCACAAGTGTTCAGACCTTTGTAGTAGGCATGGGTACTCTTATAACTATAAGCGAGAAAATGCGAATGGCATCATATTTTGGCAGTGCTCAAAACAAAGAACAACAAAATGTCTAGGTCATCTAAAAAGTAAACATGGTGAGGTCTTAAGTGTGGGTACTCATCAATGTGGTATAGCAAATGAAACACCGTTAGTGTTAACAAAACATGATCAAAAGAACAAGAAAAAGCAAGCCCAACAAAAACATAGTGTTACTCAACATAGTGACTTCTGTGTGAAAAAACATTTATCTCTTCAAAAAGTCATGTTAGGACAGTTGTCAACGTTCAAAAAACCGTAAAACTATCAAAAGCAACACAGACTCTTCAAGAGGCCTCTTTTGAAAAGGAAAAAAAGGAATTTGATAGTTCTACTGATGTTGAGGATGATAACAATAACAATGATGATGATAATGATGGTGACAATGACTATAATAATTAAGAAGATAATATTTATAATGATGATGATAATGATGAAAATGAAGTGGATGAGGGTTTAATGTCTATAAAACCATTGCGGCTTCCCCAGTTTTTAAGAACACGAGTACCTGGAGAAAGTTATAAAAGGATCTACAACAAGTGTTGTGTTTATAATCTATATCAAACAATGGTAAAGAGATAAAAAGTTCTATTCAGTGTGTAACTATTGTAATAAAACAACCTTAATGAATAAAAATATTGTATGGGTATTGGCTGTTTTTCTTAATTGCTATCCCCATGTTCCCACTATTAATGCAATTGTTAACCATCAACAGTCTATGACTATGTTCATAAAGAGAGTGCCTTAAACAATACACACTGTCTATGGTTTGTGTACCGAGTATCATAATAATACAATGTGGCCAAGCCATGTTAAGTCAATAGTTATGTCAGGTAAGGGATTCGAACCCTTGCTTCCTTGTACAGAAAATTTGATCTTACGTTATACACCTTAACTACTCGACCAACCTGACAGTTACTAATTTAATTAGTCTTGTGGACTTGAGTGTTTACAAAACTTTTCCCAGTATACATTGATTAAACCACTTGCTTGTTTTGAAATATAGATTTTGTTTTGTTTTACCATAACATTGCAGTTATGAGTCTTGCGAACTTGGTGTTTAATATAGGGTTAAAGGCATTTTAAAATAATTTTAGAAAAGCTCTTAGGTATCGTGTCATGGGTTTTAGTAATGCATTACTGTTCGTTGACCAACATTTACCGTTACACAACATTATTTTGGTGAGCTTACATGTTGTTGTTTGAGTCTTTAGTCTTTTGACTGGTTTGCTGCAGATCTCAATGCCCCCTGTCCCGAGCTAATCGTTTCATCTCTATATAGCTACCACACCCTACATTCAAGACTATCCGATTAACATATTCTATCCTTGTTATCCCCCTACAAGCTCTTGGGTTCAATTCCTAGCTTTAACACAAAATTTTAAAAGTGGTATGAGGACTAAAACATGTATACTCAGTCTCGGGTGGTCCAAAATAAGTAGAAAGGGTTTAATTCACACCTCAACCATACAGCAGCACCATGTTTTTTTAAAATAATTATAGCCATTTGTTCATTTTCACATTTCACACATTGCAATTTGTCAATTTTCCATTTGCATTTCTTTTAAATGTCAGTTTAAAGTTTTTGATTTAATGATATGGAAACATGGATTTTCCAATTTGTTGTTTACACATTTTATTTTTATTTTGTTTATGTCAAAAGTTCATATTTGCGAAACATGATTTTTTCCATTTTAATTTTTTGTAAATGGTGTTAAAGTGAGTGCTTGGCCATGGCGATGGTACAGTCTGTCTATATGTATGCAAAACATACTACTGCTGCAGGTAAGGCTGTTTTTACTCTCTCTCTCTCTCTTCTTTCTGTGTAGTCATACATCCACACAACCATGCCTGTCTTTGAGAACAAACACACAACCACTCTATTTATCCCCAAAAACATCTTTGACATGCACACTCATCCCAAAGAACTTAAATTATACATTTAACATTTACCATTACAAAAATAAATTGTTTCCACTATTTACAAAAAATTAACTATTTACAATTACAAAAATAAATATTTACAAACTACTAAATCAATTAAATCTACTGGTTACAAAAGCCATGTCTCTAAACAATAAAATGTATAAATCACACCTCCTCCTCGTGGTTATAACCCCATGGTAGGCTAATGCGTAGGTCATTCGTCTGCACACACTTGTTATCCATCAAGGCAAAAGTGCATTTTCTCTGTTCCACAAGATACGAATTATAGTTGCTGGAGTGTATCCTGCACCGTTTATGCGACATAGCTATATAAAGGTACAACAAACAAAAGAACCCTCGGCTACTTCGTTTCGCGCAGCTCACATCGGCTCGTCCCGATCTCCCCCGACAATCTCTACTTAGTATAAAACAGTGTCCCCGATTCTTGGATGTCATAGGTAATCTCGAGAACCACTTGATGGATTTTGATGCGGTTTTCACCGTTCTGTAAAGTATTTCTCTAAGAAACGTTTTGTAGAAAATTACTTATTTATGATCAAAGGAAGCCAAGCATTAACGATTTCAGTGAAAAGGTCGGGAAAAGAACTTGGCGTCCATGTGCTTCTTAAGCTTACGCTGGGCAAATCGTTAAACATATCTGTATACTATGAGCGTAATAAATGTTCAGCATGAAAAGTTCTACAGAAAAGTCCGCGAGAGCATATCTCTATCTTCAATCCATCGCCCACTATAAGTGTTTTTAGACTGGATAGAAGTGGTCTTTGTGTTTCATGCACCTCACCATTTTTAAATTACGGCTGACAAGAATCCGTTGCACATGCTATCTCCATGATAATATAATTAATAGCCCAGTCAGTGATTTTCACCCATCATGCCAAGACGTAAAACGGATATACAGTATGTCGTAGTTCATTGACATCGAAAATAAAAGCGCTTATCACGTAAAGCATTCGTAACTGTTCCCGGGCGCGGCTGGCTGTCAATCGCCATCACATACCATATCGTAAGTACCTGCAGCCAGCTGTTCGATTAAGGTTATTCCTTCATTAATGCTGCAAACGCAATGCAATTAAAAGAACGAGAGTAAATGTAAAGTGACCGAAAGTATTAAGCGCGGAGTTAAATGAAAATACAGTATTTATGATTTCCTAGTTGTAAACTATGTTTTAAAGAAATATACTGTTCCAATAAGCGTACACACACAGAGGCTATAATATCAACAACGCGAAATAATGCATCAGGTGTAGAAAACTGCAGACGACCCTTGGCCATAGACGTTTTCCCTTCCGCTATTATACGCTTCACGAATGACTTTGAAACACCCGTTGCTTTACTTGTTGAAGCCACAACATTATAATTGAGTTTATGAACGGTTTTCTGTTCCCGTGGGTGAGCAGTTACGTTATATACTATTTCTCTACATTGTCCCCTTAATGGTCGTCCAGATTTGCTACCATACTTCGAAGTAGAAGCCATAACGAAACTCAAATGATACTATTACTAGAATAGCATGGTACACAACACTATATACATAAACACATTTACAAATAAAGTACACTCTACACGACAAGGGATTATAGGACTACAATCAAGAAAAAGTATATAAAACTGAGAAAATAATAAGAGTGCGAAAATGGATTGGCCTCGAAGCTATTGTCAGCGTATCTCCGCAGTGTGTTCAGTAAGGCAGCCAGACAGCATGTGACCCCCTCTACCGCTCCTCTGTGACGTCACACATCAACTCAGAGTGAAGGCGCGGGGAAGTGAGCTTTGCGCTGGTTCTTTTGATCGTTGCCACCTTATACCAGTTCATGAAATCGCAAGGTAGTTCTCTACATATAGCTCTACATATGGCTTCCTTACAGTTTAGTGTGCGATAGGCAGCATTAACTGTATATCACACCCAGTCCACCTTTGTATTTGTAATCCAAGTAATAATTTGAAAAGAGACAAGTGTAAAAGGTTTAAACATTATCTCTGCTTTTTATATATGTTTATGACATGCGTATTAACCTGATATCAAACCCTAGTCCACTTTAGTGAAAGGCTAACAGCTTAACCACTGCACCACCATGCCCTTCTTTCTTAGTTTGATTCGTTCTAAGCCTTAGAGCTGGAAATCGAGTTAAAATCTCTAGTGCAAGAGGCACATGTGCTGGCCACTGCAGCACTAAATGGTTAGCTAGACAACCGGAAATGATTGTATTTCTGTTAGCCAAGTATTTCTGTCATCTACATTCAGTGTGAGCACTGTCAGCAAGACAGTTTAGTTTATAACAAGCGAGTGTGTGTGTATATAGATTATTAGCCTCAAGTATTTAACGCTTGTTGTGTGTAGCGACCATCTTTTCCCAGTAACCACTGAGCAAGTTTTAACAGTCAACCCATAAAAACAGTATAGGTTAGTTGTGTGTGGTTCATGTACTTGTGTGTGTGCATTAGCACCATACACTAGCTTTACCTTACCCTCTATAGGTAGAATGTTATCCCTTTTCTTTCTGACATTACCAATGACCACATTCACCCACAAGTTTTACACTTAAACCCTTGGCTTGTTTTTTATTAAGTTTGGTTTGGTTTAGTTCGGTTTAGTTGGGTTTGATTGAGCTTGGATCAGTTTAGTTCGATATAGTCACCATTTTGGATTTTAGCTATCCTCTTTAACCACTCAATTAAAAATTGTCTACTCTTATTTCTGGAATCGATAAATCAGATTTTGTATACACCATTCGCCATTTATTAACCCATACCTACAACCTATAATCTCTCTGTACTGCAGTTTGATCTGAAAACAAGTTCCAATGGAGAAAGACTTGTCAGTCACCATACATGTAGCCTACAATAATTCTTTCACTACCTAGCTATGTTTCATCACTCATGGTAAACATTTCACATGTCCATATCCGATTATTAGTTTATAAAATCTCATATCGATGACCTTGATATATTGGGTATTTTGGGTAAATTCATTAGCCATGGGAAAGGGTTGACCATTCTAAGTCCTATGACACCTCACATGTTGATATCCAATTATTAGTTTATAAAATCTCAGGTCAATGACCTTGCTGTATGGATTTTTGGGGGTAAATTCATTGGTCATGGGAAAGGGTTAACCATTCTAAGTCCTATGACACCTAACTTGACCCTCTCCGATTATTAGTTTATAAAATCATAGGTCAATGAGCTTGCTGTTTTAGATCTTTTGGGTAAATTCGTTGGTTATGGAAAAGGGTTGACCATCATGAGTCCCATGACACCTCACTTGACCCTCTCTGATTAATAGTTAGCGAGATATTAACAAAAGTGCAGTTTGGCCCTTTTGATAAAAAAATATAATACATTCAAAAACAGAATGTCACCTAAGTCCAACGATCTCTCATACAAGTCCCTAGCCTTATTGGTTCATGAGATATTAAAAAGCTAATGACCTATTAGTTTTGGATCTTTGGTAATTTTTTTAAAATAACTCATCTATAAATCATTATTCAAAAGGCCCGCCCGCTTACTAAAACCCCAAGTGCGCATGCGTAAAAACAAAAAACAAACATGTTAATTCATACCAGCATTCGGCTCTTCACATGCGTTTCATGCGGAACAACGTTTAATTTCATCATAGCATTAGGGACCATGGGCCAGTCCAAAGGGACCGGTCTAAAGGGATTAGTCAAAAATGACCTGTCAACAGGAACCCATCAACAGGGACTTGTCAACAAGGACCCGCCAACAATGACCTGTCAACAGGGACCCGATCACAGGGACTCGTCAACAAGGACCCATCCACAGGGACTTGTCAACAATGACCCGTCCAAAGGAACTCGTCAGCAATGACCCGTCAACAGGAACCAATCTAAAGGAACAAATCAACAGGGATGAATCAAAAGGGGTTATCGCCTCAAGCCCTTACATGTCTCATTGATTATTGGTTTGCCTATCGACAAGCACCGCTTGGAATACTTTTTGATCACCCCTCATGGGTCGGGTTAGGATAGGTTACACTACAGCCGCCATCTTTAAAAAGCCCGCCCTCTTACAAAAGCTATGAGTGGGCATGCGTAAAAACAAAAAACAATCATGTTAATTCATATTGGCTTACCAGCGTATATATGTCTCTTGTGTAGAACAACGTTTAATTCCATATTGGCATTCAAACTCTCACATGTTTTACTTGGAAAGCTAGATTCTCTAAATAACTTACAATTTCACCCCCTATTAGGGGTAGGTTTTATTTTGGGGTGGAAATATGTTGTCCATTGGAAAGGGAGTGTCAGCCCGAGTTCAATGACACCTCATTCGTCAAAATCCGACCATGTGTTCGAGAGATATCGGGCCGCCGCCATCTTGTGAGGTGGGGAGGTGTAGGCGGGCCTTGAACCGCTAAAAAAACACTACTGCCAACCCTTACGGGTTTTCCGTAAAATTTACGGAATTGCAGTATGAATTACAGATGAACTACATTATTTTATGATTTAACTTACTGAGATCTTCTCTTCGAAATTCACGCCAAGATGAGGTTCCACAGTACGCCGATTGATGGTGTGTGACCGGTGGATATTTGATATATCGCTCTGATTTGTACTTTGCCAAACCATCGCCGTGGCATTACGCTTGGCCACCTGTCATCCTAGAGTAAGCACACGCTAATTGCTAACGCTGAATAAACGCTCATATTTTGACGGGAAATACAGCTGAACACAACGTCCGCTATATCCACACATAATATCACAAATCAATTATTAAAATATCATGCTATGTGCTGTCATTTCCCGATAAAATGCTTTATGTTCGACCCTGACTATTATGTGTCAGAAAACGGTATCATAATGATGGTCATTATAACACTATGTTTCATTATGAAACAGTTTCTCCCACCAATCAGAGCTCAAGAATCAGTTGTTTGACCAATTAGATAACGTTAGCATCGCACCTGCGTGGAGTTCCAAGGCCTTCTAAACTGCGTTGCCTAGTGTTATAGTAGGGTAATCGAGAAGGCCATGGTCAAATACAAGGCATTCTCTGCGTCTCATGCGCTCTGTTCAGTACATGAAACTGGCGAAATCTCGACAGATATTTATGAATATTTATCTTCGAACATAAAATAGTTATAATAATTATCGTCGAACATAAACAGTCGTATGCAAGCCGCCTATGATGGTAATTAAGACACTCGTACGCTCGTTTTATAAATATACTCGTGTCTTAATTATAGCCATTATAGGCTCGTTGAATAATTTACTATTGTTGTACCACAATATACCAATATTTGAAATTTCCCTCCCTTGCTGCTTCCTAGCCTTAGTGTGTCTTTCACTTTCCCGAATGAATTGGCTCTTGTGTCATCTTTCCTGATGCCCCTCATTCTTTGAGGGGTCACACCTCTTCTTTTCCTTTTCATGATATCTCCTGCCATCTGCTCAAGGCCCCCAAGGAGGCTGGGATTATGGGCCCGAACACTTCCGTGATAGTAGTGCTAGGCCCTCACGGCTGGTGTGTTCAGTATTTGGCGACCCCGAGGGTTTCCTGAGATGGGTTCGGTTTTCCCCTTTTTCCACTGACTTTAGGGCGGACCTCTTCTCTTCCTTTCCTATCTGCCTTTCATTGTTCTGCTTCCTTCCGAGTCCCTCAATCCCCATTCTTCCAGGGTTGAGGGTTCTTCCTTTCCATGGCTTTTTTATTTCCCTTGTTCTTTTCATTTCTTCTTCTAGTAAGTTTGTAGTTAATTTTACTTATATACAGTAGCATTAGTTTCATTTCTTTCCCATTTTTCGCTATCACCCATCTCATTAGGGACCGAAACCTAGATGTTAGGCTCCTTAAAGCAACAATTATAATCTGTACTCTTTAGGTTTGTGCCTGTAAATGTGTATTTAAGATGTAATAAAGGATAGTAAGCATGTTTTGCATAACTTATATCATAACTGGCATTTTCATGTAATGAGCAACAAAATCCACCCCAATGGATACAGTATTTGTGTATTGGTGTCAGGCTTAGACGTGATGTAGTTGTTTTGAAACTTGTATCCTGTCCGTACCATTGTTATCCGCTGACGATCGGTGGATAAATACAAGGTGGCCACTCAAATCGATCAACGATTTTCAAGGAGTAATTCTCATTTTTCCAGATTTAAAAATAAGCGCGAATCCCGGGGCGGGGGGGGGGGGGGTGCTTTATAGGTTGCCTACTTCAAGACCAAAATAAAACAGTTGTGTTTGGTTTGCTTATACAGATATTGACAAAAATTAGTGGTGATTGCGTTATTGATACGCAAGCCTACACACAAATGATTTAATTGTTGTTTTAAAAAAGTCTTTGTTACTGAAATATCCGCTTAAAAAAAAGAAGAGAAAAGAATACCACCTGCAATTTTATTGCGGTGAAGTTTTCTATACTCAATATGTTTTGCAAAAATACTATCGCGTGTTCTCCCACACAGAAACAGGTAGCCTGAGGAAATATATTTCGTTAACGATCGAGAGCTCACCCAAAACCGCAGCGGGAGTATGATTTAAGGTGGAAAGATTTTTATAATTAATTAACAGTGGATATTTTCAAGGAGTTTTCAAAATTTTCATCATTTTCCAGGAGTTTTCCAGACCTAATAAAAATCGAGGAGTTTTCCAGGATTTCCAGGTTTTCCATGAGTACTGGCCACCATGTAAATAGGATAAAATGGTTATTTGTACTTTTCCGTTGACGAAGAAGTGACAAAGCTACTGAAATGAAAGAGATTAATAACAAGACACAGTATATTTATACATTTTCATTTGTCTATGCTATGAAAATGAGCATAATAATTGCCGGAGATTTAAACCTCCCCAAAGTAGACTGGTCTGGTGAGTCAACTAGCTGTGGTCAAGCTCAGAGCGCTGCAAACAAATTCTTAAGGGAGGGGGGATTTTCCCAAGTAGTTGACTTCCCAACTAGAGGCAATAATACCTTAGATGTTTATCTCGTAAGGCCTGTAGAGCTGTATATTAACTGTCTGAAAGTACCAGGAATTAGTGACCATTCTGAGGTTGAATTAAATATTAGATACGGTGACATTACAAAATTAGAATCTAATGTAGCAAATAAGATCATATTCCAGTATCGCAGGGCGGATCAGGGCAAATTTTAGGGGTATTTGAATGAGCTATTTGTAGGATGGGCATCGGAAGGAAATCACATTAATATCCTGTGGACTAACTTTGTGAAAATTTTAAATAGCGCTATTGATAAATTTGTTACATTTAAATTACTGAAACAAAACCCAGATCCTGAGTATTACACACGGGAAATCAGGAGTCTTAAACAGAAAATTAGGAAATTATACTATAAAAGACATGATAGTGACAAGTATATGTTGAAATTTAAGTCCTTATCAAGAGAGCTCGTCTTAAAAAAAGAGGGCTGCTCATGACAATTATATGCAAGGTTTACTTGGTTCGGGAGGCAATGGGTGGAAAAAAATTTACAGTTATGTTAGGAGAAGAAAGGGAAATTCAAATAATTTGTCGATGATACTGTCCGGTGACGGTAAATTAATTACTGAGAAGCAGGCCATTACTAATGAATTGAATGTCTTTTATGGTAGTGTGTTCAATAAATCCAATAGCTGTGTGTTGGACCTTAACGGTGGATCAGGGGCTCCACTTTTCCAAATAAACCAGTCAGCAATTTTAAAGCTAATACAAAAATTACGTTACTATATATCGAAGGGTTCTGATAATATTGTTAGTGAAGTACTTAAACTAGGAGGTAGGGCCGTGGCACGATACTTAGAGGTGATGTTTAATGTGTCCATAAGCAATGCGCAAATCCTGGATGACTGGAAAAGAGCTACGGTTGTCCCAATATTTAAGGGAGGGAGCAGACTTGAATTGGGCAACTACAGGCCGGTTAGCCTTACGTCCATCGTTTGTAAACAGATGGAACATCTCATTTGCGACTACTTGAGGGAACAGTGGGAAACATTATCATGGTTTAATGATAGGCAACATGGATTTCGGAAAGATTACTCATGCGAGGGTCAGATGCTATCACTTTTTCAAGAAATTAGCGAATCGTTAGACGATGGAGTTTCAGTCGACGCCGTAGTTATAGATTTTGCGAAGGCATTTGATGTCGTGCCGCATGACATGCTACTCCATAAATTAGCTTCGACGAAGATTGATAGAAGAGTTATTTTATGGATCCAAGAATTTTTGACGGGTCGTTCCCAGAAAGTGAAAGTTGAAGGCTGATTCTCGGATGAAATTACCGTAACGTCGGGTATCCCTCAGGGCAGCGTAATCGGAACTTTGTTATTTTTGGCGTTTATAAATGACTTACCAAATGGGATTCGCAGTGACTGTCGATTGTTGCGGATGATTGTTAATATATCGAAAGATACATGACTCACAAGACAATGCAGTACTTCAAGATGACCTGACACTGGTCTATAAGTGGGCGATTGTAAATCAAATGAAAATAAACACAAGAAAATGTAGTCTCTTAAAAATAGGGAAAGTGCGAAGGCAGGATTTTCAATATAACATTGGCTCGGAAATACTTGTAGAAGAAGATTCTTGCAAATATTTGTGCGTTCACGTAAGAAATGATATGAAATGGAGTAGTCATATAGGATGTGCAGTTTCTAAAGCTTACAAATTCCTGCACTTTGTAATGAGGGTATTAAAAAGAAGTAGTACCTCTGCTAAAGAATTAGGATATTTGTCACTTGTAAGACCTATTCTGGAATACGCCTCGGCGGTTTGGGATCCTTATCAAGTAGGGCTCATAAATGAGTTGGAAATGGTACAAAGAAAGGCCGCTAGATTTGTGCTCAGTGACTTTAATCCCAGGAGCAGTGTGAGCCGTATGTTAAAGAAACTTGGGTGGGAATCACTTGAGGCTAGGAGGATGAAACCTAGACTCTGCGCTATGTGCAACACGTATACAAATCAACCAGCATGGGGTGAGCTTAGCAAACGTATGGGAAAGCCTACTTACATGGGTAGGAGCGATCATCCTTTCAAAGTTAAGGGCCGACCACAGCGAACAAATTATAGTAAATATTCGTTCGTAAACCGTGCCATTGATAATTGGAACTCTCTACCTGCCGCAGTCTTAGAGCCTTTTCCCAAACAAATAGGTATGTTTATGGAAAGACTGACGATTTGTGTAAATACTCCAGTTTAAATATTAGTGAATTGTTATGTACAATTATTTATTTGTTATGTATATCTAATTTTCCACCGGGGGACACACCCCCAATTGCAAATAAACGTATGAATGAAGGAATGAATGATGTTCCAAGCACAGTACAGGTGTGTTAGAGAGCCCTTTGGATGAAGATAATTTCTACTGTATAAATGTGTTTTTGACTTTTGTGGCACGGTGCGTAGTTAATTATAATTAATATGCTGATTGTGTGCGATATATGAAAATAAAGATGGAAATTTTATTAACAAATATTTTTTCTTGTATACCGCTGAACACACAGTTAGAAATTAAAACATTAGGACCTCATCAACCAAGCTGATGGATAAATTTGCTTCATCCAAGCACAGGAGAGAATATATTTACGAATAAGGAGCCATGTGAGTACAGTATTTAATACATAAGTATCTATTAAGACTTGTTCCAAATGTGTTGTGTGGAATCATGATAATGGCAGTAGGCCTACTGGCAAATATAAAACAACAATTGTATCATCTGGGCACCCTAAAATTGAAATCAGGAGCCGCCCCTGATTGAGACTAATACATGAATTGACAAGTACTATGGCTTATTAATGCTATGTGAAACTCTTTAAATAAGTCATCGACTGTACTTGGGTATACTTCAGGACTGAACTAATTAAAACTATGAAATGGGCTTTATGAGTCTGAAATGTGTTGAACGACACGTGGCTTCTCTATTCTGAATTATCACGCTGTAGTTGGTAGTGTTTCACCATGACTTATGTATACAATTGATAATAATCACTGCAGTGAGTTAAAATTCAGTTGTTCCGCGAGTAACGTGCTTAAGGCAGTTGCCAGCTTGCTAATATCGCTCCAGCTGTCAAGAGGATGCGAGCTTTGTGACTGTGTGTATTAGTCCGTGCTGATAAAATTCTCTCACTAACGTTAACTAATAATAAAATAGAAGAACATGGCAAGAAACAAATAAATACCTCGCGCAAATGTTAACAATTGACGTTTCTTAATTTCATTTGAAGTATTCAAGTATTGATCAACCACTGTGGTTTTACGAATGCGTGAGAAGGATGTTTGATGCCACACGTATCTTCAACGACGTGAAGCATAACTGTGTCAGAGAACACTACCTTCTCACTAAGTAAGCACAAAGCTTCCTTCTGTTTGTCACAGTAGCGCCAGTGTGACATTAAATACGGTGGTTCTTTCCGGTTGCGCTTGTAACTTCCTCATCTTTTTTTACTGAATAATTAGTGCACCCTTAATTATGACTTTTGTGTATTTATTTATTTATTTATTTATTTAGCGTATGGCTTTTAGTGCCGGGAGTGTCCGATGTCATGTTCGGCTTGCCAGAGGCTGTAGCTGCTTCAAGCGGACACCCATGGGGTGAGCTACAAGTTCCGTTCAATTTCAAGTAGTTCCAACTTTTGCCACCAGATGTCACTGACACCTAGTGGTGAACTTTGGAACTTGGATAGAGATGTTCAACGAAATCTAACCTAAAATTTAGCTTCACACAAGTTAAGTTAGTGGTAGGAACTTTAATATGCCATAAATCTATGACATGGGCCCACCGACTTTACTTCCCCTCTGAAGGAAGAAATACTGAAGGAATTTAACGCTCTTAAAAAATCCGACGACTTCGGCTGGGTTTGAACCCGCGATCTTGGGCACAGCAGTTCAGAAAGCTACCAACTACGCCACCCAAGCCGCTGTGTATCTGTTTTACATACTGTGCCCGTCAGAGGAGCTGTCAGGACAGCCAACAACCGAAATGACTTCCCTAACATCTCATCCGCCGGACCTAATTGCCGAGAGGATCAGGTGAACTTCCAAACAGGCCAAAGCGGCACGAGAATTCATCATCCACGGGGATCGTGGTACATGGTGACAAAGGTCATAGACTGCCTAAGGAAAGGTTCACCTTAAAAGCTAGACTGAGAAAAGAAATATCCAGATTTATGTAAAACATCGTAAAGATTTATTTTAAAATCAACAAACCCCCTATCCTAGTTCGGAGGGTTTTCTATCGGCTAATCCGCAAGCTAATAAATAATCAAAAATAAAGAGCAGGTCCCTACCTGAGAAGTTACAGTAAACTCTCGCGAAAGATCTATCTCACAATAATTAAAGCAACAACAGCAATACTAGGAAAATGATACGGCGAAAAACCCTAGGTCGAGTTACAAGATCAAGCTTATATCGGAATTTACATTTAACAGGGCAGCAAGACAAATCTGAGTTAGGATGATACCATTTCCACATTTACATTTAATATAATTCATCTAGCTAAGTCCTACCAATTACTTACAAAATTTACGGCGGTGACGTCCGTAATATCAAACAATTGCAATCAAAGCTATGTGACAAGCCATAAAAAAAAATCTAAGACACTCTTACAAACTGGGTGCTATTCAGCACACAAAAGGTGACATAGAGGATTTGTACACTTTTACATCAATAAATCAATAAATACAAGACCACAGTTTTATTCAAAGCCTACCTACACCTTGGTTTACTGTTTGTAAGCCATAGTCATTTAACGTGTGTAATTACGGTGACGACTGCGTAGTGAAGACTACGTCTAACATCGTATCGCCTGCGCTCCACCAGCTACGAACTAAAGGTTCGAGCAAGCCTCTGTCGCTACAAATAGTGTCAGCTGTCCTAAAGTCATTTCCTCCAGGAAATACTTTCATTGGCACGGCTATGTCAGCAGGTTCCAAATGCAAATGAACAAGGTTAAATAGAAAGGATTCGTTAGTTATATTTTGTTTATCAAAATTATGCGTTTTATTATTAAGATATCGGTTTAAATTATCGTTGGTTTATGGCGAATAACAGCTGACTAGCGTGGCACGGAGCGTCTCTACGAGATGATCTCTGCCAAGGAGCCTCGACTCAAAAGTCGGAATACAATCAACGAGCAATAACAACTCGGACACACAATAACACAAGTTACCAGCGGCGCGCAGCTCGCGTTCAATAACTCTGGGACGGGCCTGGACACATCAGTTACCCTCCCTAAATATCTGGTCGACGGGAGCAGTCCCGGACATTGGTACACAAAATACCTTCAAACATGAAAAACCCTCACCACGGGGCTAGCCTCCAACATAAAATAAGAATCCTGACATAACTGTACTCGTCAAAACAACGGTACACGCAAAAGGCGTTTAACGAACAAATGACAATCTAAAGAACATGTGAGCAGATACAGAAATGGACACTGGGTTCCATGAGCTATCAATGCAATGAAAAATGAATGCTACAAGCATTCTGTCCTGTGTTAATATAAGTCTGTCTCACTTGGAAGCAAGCGCTCTCACTCGTGCGCTGGGAAATATTCACAAACCTGTTCGTGTCACAGCAAGTTGCAGGCTCCCTGCACTATTAGACACAACACGTTGACTGGGCCGGCAATTCAGGCAAGAAAATAACTATGAAACTGGCCTCATAATAATACCTTTACCATAGGTTATAAACATCAAAGAATGTGTGCATTAAGAGCACGCTATAAAGCTGAATACAAACATATAAATCTGTCTTTCATAGCAAAGACGTTTAATAGATAGCAATGTCTCTCATCGCTGGAGCTCTTTGCTCTCAAAGATAAACACTTCATTAGTTTCTTGTATCAAACATTCAAATAATCACGTGTCATCACACTTGACAGAAACAAAATAATATTATGGCGCAAACTCCACTCTGCTGGATTTGCTTAATTATACGTTGGGAACTGGGTTCGATGCTAGGCTACAACGAAACATCCCTTTCACTTGCAAGGTCTACACTTGACCTGGATGGCTTCTGAGCACATCCTGAATGAAATATAAATGCAGTTACAAAACTGGTAATTACAGTCGATTACCTAAATGATACGACTTCTCTAATGAAGTCAGGGGCGTAACATTGACTGTCTGCTATGAGTGCAGTTAAAGAATTATGATCATGGCATCAGTTTGCCGTAACAGGAGTCTGCTAAGACTCAAAAATCACCCCAGATAGGGTTAAACAAAGTAGCCTTGAAATGACTACGGTCACGTTTAGCAATAGACAGGAATTGGCGTCCTACGACGTCCATCAGGTTGCACCAGGGTTGAACAAAATATCAAACCCAGGGGTGGCTCACAATCACTGTGGATAAATAACCTCTAATTATACTAATTACATTCCCTACCTATGAAACGGCTGTCACTAAGTTCGGCTGATTTACAATCTACACTAATCTAAATATACCACCAATGACTAGAACAAAGAAGGGTTGTACACACTCACGATATGAAGGAGCCCACACTTAGCTCTCTGCCCAACGACAAGGGTTGAACAAAATATCCTCTGGCTTTCAGGATTGGCATCGTCCATATCAGAACTTCCATCTTGGCTCTCCTAAAGACCAGGGTTCGGTCTGTCCCTGTAGTCGACATCGTGAATGGGTTGGACATGCCTAGGAAAGGCATCCTCGACTCCTTCCTTCTCGTTCGACGTTCTTGAAGTTCCAAATCATGCTCGTTCCATCCGTGACATCTCCCTCATACCATAACGGTACTTAGCCCATTATCTCCGACTCGAACATGGTGTTATAAATGTCGAACACGTGGTCGGTAATATTAGACATCATGTATTTCTTTGGAACTTGAAAATTGCGGTGTGCTTTGTAGCTATCACAGGCGTTACACATATATCTAGCAACACAGCCTCTACACTTTGCAGATATCATTAATAAATGGCCATACACTGATCTGCTGGTTCACACGTGCACAGACTCTACTTTTGCAATAACGTGGCATCCATGAAATTGGCGTCGAATTCATGCGGATAAATCCACCGCAGCAATTTATATACAATGCGTATTTAGTGTAACACTCGTTTAATGCAACGTTATCACGATTACATGTATATTTAACACTAGGCTTTAGCCCTCCACAAATCACGTGGGTACAAAAATGTGGTGCTACGGAATCGTAGATAATTCACAATATGTTTCAGATAAGTTCACAATGCTATTTGTGCTGATCACTACACTTTACAAATCGTGATGCACAGTACGATGGTGCTCGATGACACTTGATAAAAATTCCTCGCTATAAAGCGGACTATTCCCACGTCTTACACGACGGGTATTTCAACACGCCTCCACCAGGCGGATTCTCAAGACGTAGTGCACGGAACTGTGTTCCTCGTGGAATCAAGTCGTCAAACTAAGTCGTTGAGCGACTATTCACATCCCTTCTTGCGTATCTGCAATGATATTACCATACCTTAAAATGAAGAAACATTCTCCAAAATGTTTCAAAAATACTGAATGACGAAATGGAATATTCTGAGTCTCGTAGAAAGGTAAAGTTGATTAATAAGACCTCAGATAAATAATTAGCCGACTTCACAAAAGTCAAAAGTGCGATCCTCCGCTACTCCAAAGAGAATAGTATAAGCTCTCAGCTTCTGGTTGCTTTCTGGGTGTGTTCAAAGGTAAAACATCCCATCATAAATGTGTTGTCATGAAAAATATCACATGAACCTTAGCTCAGTGGGTTCAATACACTGCTTAAATGCCAACGTAGACATGAGAAATGTAGCTATCGTAGTTCATGATCGACCGAAATTATTAAATATTGACGAGGGTTGTCAGCAGTGGCGTAACTAGTGATTGGGGGATGAGCTTAGTCAACATTACATTAAGGGGTGAGCACTCGGACATAATGAAAGCAAATATATGAACCTCCTACCTACATATTTAAATGGTTTATATCATTAGCAAATGATAGGTTGTGTTTGCACTTATCAATGTACAAATGATCGAAAATTAACAATGTTGTTGGTATTAAATTATCATGTTCAGTGTTCTTCGCGACCCCTGTCCCTTTTTATGAATAAAATATTGATAAACTAATGTTTCCAACTCCAGTTTAACACAATACACATTTCAAAATGACCCTCACACTCGAATACTAACAGGAAGCCACTGACAAGTGTAGTATTTTTGCTCCAGCTTAACACAATACAGTCGCCTCCGTAGCGTAGCGGTCAGCATAGTTAGCTGCCGCCCCGGAGGTCCTGGGTTCGATTCCGGGCTCTGCCACGAAATTTGAAAAGTGGTATGAGGACTGGAACGGGGTCTACTCAGCCTCGGGTGGTCCAAATGAGTAGAGGGAGTTCGATTCCCACCTCAGCCATCCTCGAAGTGGTTTTCCGTGATTTCCCACTTCGTCTTCGGGCAAATGCCGGGATGGTACTGCCCCCGTAAATTGAATTATAGAGAGACCACGGTGGCTATTTTTGAAATTATGCAGAGAATTATGGCTGTCATAGTTATGACGTGTGTTGGTCATGACGTAAGCACGGATGACGCAGTTGTTATGTGAACAGGCTACTCGAGCTGAGATTCTCAATGACGTCAGCATTTTTGTTCGAGAAAGTTCCGAGATTTACGACGCAGTCGCAGGAAACGTGGAATTATGCTGAGGAAGAGATGATGCTATTGGAGGGGAGACTCGAACCAATGAACGAGAGTCTGAAAGAAGACGGAGATTGTTGAAACTATGGTATTTTTAATACTTTTTGGATTGCAGAATTGTGGAAACCCATTTGCAATAGAAGCATTGATCTGCAATTTTGGTGAAATTTATTTTCAGTCTTTGAATTTTGAAAATCCGTCAAGAATTGACGAAGTTGGAACTTATAGCGATGACGCAGTAACACGCTATGGAAGGGATGGATACGCCCCTTATGAAGTTTATAAAAGACCTTGCGCAGAAGAGAGCGGTCTCAAATCGTCGAGTCTCTAATCGTCAAGTCTCATATCGTCAGGTGTCAAACCCTGATATCTCAAGTCGTGATTGTGAATTCTTATATAGTCGTGTTGGTGAAACGTCGAGTGAGGTTATTAGAGAGAGTCGTTTTTATAACGAGTGGTGAAGCCACTGCAGTGAAGGAGATTTAAGCAGAAAAGCAGTGCAGGCTTACAGTGAAACTAGGTGAAGTTAAAATGAACATTATAACGCTGCTATAAGGTTAGCCATGAACAATTAGCGATTGCTTATAAGATTATTACATTATACGGTGCTACATTAAGGAGTCCAGAAAGTTTGAACAGTTATTTGGAATTATTTTAGAAGATATAAGCACTTTTCGAAGACTGACAAAAGTGATTTTCTCGCCACTTGAGAAGCACGTTCTATCGTCAGATTCTACGGTACGGCACACTGCTAGTGCAACAGCAAGGAGACTTGAGTTTGAATTGTAACACAGCGCTGCAGTATTATGGAACAGTTTAATATGGCAATTGATTCTTCTATTACTATAACTGAAGAGAGGATGGAAGGCTAAAGGACTTAATGCGACTGGGATATACATCGTTGGAGTAAGATTGCAACATGGAACTTCGCTAATTGCTATTCCACACCAGCGGACATGTGGTTATTTCCATCTACACCCATGTTCCGTAATTCAACGCTGATTGCTATCTTACAGCAATGGAGATGATTTCATACACTTTCAATATGAATATTTCTTTGGAAAAGAATACTACAACTTCACGGAGATTTTCGACGGGAACTTCAGGGATTTTTTCAAGAGAGGTCAGGGTAGTCCCGACTCACAAAGAAGAATTTGCCGGAAGGAAGGATGTCTTTCGTCTTCATGGAGGAGCGGTGCGATTTCCTGTTTGGAGGTAGCAGTGCGATTCTTCGAAGGTGCTGTTTCCTGTTTGGAGGATGGAGCGCAGCTGTAAGTTGGAGATATGGAACATCAGCAGTCTTCTTTGGGGAATTTTTCTCTGGATCTTCAGACGTCTGACAAGGTAGTCGTGAACGTTTATTATTGTATTTGAGTTTTCTAGCGATATCTGAGCAACATTTTTCCTATATTTTGTCCTCATGTATTTTGCCCTATATTCTAGTTTGAGATTCCTATTCTCAGTATACCTTGTTGAGTTATGCCTTTTTCGACGATTTCTTAAGACATGGTGATGTCATGGGCATAGTTAATGATTTTGGATCAGTTGAGACTGACACTTGGATTTTTCTGTATTTTGCTTATTTTTGGTAGTCACGAGTTGACTCTGTAAATTAATGATTTTCATGACAGATTTAAATTCAGACCTTATGTCACTTTATTAAAGTAACTCTACCCCAGTTTAATTACTTTGAGCAATTCTCTGTCATCATCAAGAAGGAAGAATATATAAATAATTTTAGAGCGTTAAAATCTTGCGTTGTCGACGATCTTGGAATTACTAGTCGTTATTTGGAAATGATTGCAACACAGACATTTATCGTCATTTATGAACGAACATTGCATCATAGACAATTTTGTGAAAGATGAACTTTGATTATGAATTATTGAATGCATTAAAATCATGAAACTTTGTTAGGAGTTTTTTCTCAGTTAGAGATTAGTATAAATGTTTGCATTCCCCAGTCTAAGTGAATTCTATTCGACTATTTGGCAGTTTAGTCGCATTTTGTTTGATGTTAGTATTTTTATACTACAGTTCTTTGAAGATGTTAATCTTAAAATTTTGATAGACCAGACAGGCGTAGATAAGCGTATTCAGTATTAAATTTTGTTTGTGATTGGCAAATTTTTGTTTCATTTCGATTCATGAATGAAATCCACGAAGGTTTAAGATAACAGTTTTGAAACAATAAATGATGATAATAATTTTTGGAGTGGAACTATAAATGTATAATCGCTAGTACAGCGGACGTGTTGAAAGTCGCTGATATATAATGCCCTTGAGTAAATGAAGGAGGTTCCCACAGTAATTGGTGATGTTTAAGAATTTATTAGTGGAGATTTTTGTGAATTCTGTGGAAGATTATAATGCCATATAGATGAATATATGATGAGTTTTGGGCCTGTTTTTAATGCAGTTTTGTGCATTATTTTGTAAGCGAAGTATTTTCCGCTAGAGTGTATTGTTCCTTTGAAGATTAATCAAGTGAATTAACTGTTAGAATTTAACAAGAGTTTGAAAGAATTTAAGATAAGATTTTGAATGAAGATTACCGTCACAAATAATAGTAATAATTATTAAGAAATTTATTAAACCAGAATGTGACACTAACATGTATAACTAACCTTCATTGGTCGATTATATTGACACGATTATGAAATTACCCACCGGATTATTATGTGGTTCAATGTATTTCTCAAATTAATAATTTGAATAATTTAAATGTAAATATTATAAATGATAATGTGAATTTCTTTAAAAATGATATGGAAAGAAAGAAATGCTAGAGGCATGTTTAAAATTTTCAATTGTCTTCGACAATATTATTAACTATTCCTAATTGTTGTAAATAATTTTGAGATTTGTTATAAACATTTCAGAGTTTGTTTTATACTCTGATTATTAAACATGTGGATGATGACTTAACAAGTTCAGGGATTGTCAGATTAATCCAGTGCTATATGAGTAAGGCACTTGTAAGATTTACGTAACAATTTTTGTGTGTTGTCTGGCGGACGTTTAAAGCTTTGGAGAGGGAGCCAGATTCTTACGTAACGTAGCAGGACATGTGAGTCCATTTGACAAGGTGGTCGTCATATTGCAGGGTAGACCGCAGCTGGCCCGATAACAGGTTATGAGCGGGCAAGGTCGTTTACATTGTGGCCTTGTGCCTATAAATACTAGTGTCATGTTTATTAAAAGAAAGAAATGCTCTGTATATGTCACGTCTTGAATTCCTTTTCCCAGTCCAGATGAGTGTTTAATATTACGTTATTTTGAGCTCAAGGGAGCTAACTTGTGTTGTGTGATAATTGCAAGTCCTACAGGAGGACATCGTCATATTGACATGGGCTACTGATAGCCTCATTTATTTTGTTGTGTGCTATTTCATACCCTTTATTTGGAATAAAGCTTTTGTACAGTTCAAGTTCTTGCTTGCGTTCTGGTTCATTTTTGAAGTGTCATGATAGAGGTTATTGTGGGATTATACTGTAGTGATCCTGTTGTCAACCCAATCCCCGAGATATTTTTTACGAGGTAAGTGCAGGTAAGTATATACCCCCGTCGATTTTGGTGTGTTCCACAATAATTTCTCGATAACTTCTGTGCTCATACTTCGGTAGTATCTGTCAGTGCCATTTTCTTGGTGTAGCTGAGCCGGTGCGTTTTGATTATTGGCAATCCGATTGAGGGGGCGGATATCTGACAGCCTACTATCCGGGTAAACGGGGACAGAAGGATTGGCGACCCTAAATCGTGGGGCTGATTCAACATAATTGGATCACCAGGTTGAATGCCAGAAGGATTGGCGCAATCAACGTTTGGGGCTTGATTCAACATAATTGGATTACCAGGTTGAACGCCAGAAGAATTGGCAAACCTAAAACGTGTGGATCGATAGACTCAAATAAAGAGGTTGATTCTTTGTTAGATGTCTTAGCCAATTGTAGTATTTAAGAGTGTGATTATATAGGAATTAAATGTTGTATTGTATTAGAAAAATTACACTCAGAAAAGATCAGATCTTATACAACTTGAGAAGGTTAAATAGGCTGGAAACTTAGAAAAATCGCCTATGATCTGTAATCTTATTTTATTTGACCGGCTTATGATATTTTAGTCATATTAAAGATAAATTTAAATTATTTTGATTGTAAATGTAAATTATTTGTGTTAGGATATTTTAAAAATGGACCAGGGAAATTTGAACATGTGCTTGAGTTTATTTCAACATGAAGTGTCTTCGAAGGTTAATTATAAGATAGTAATAAGTTAGTTTTAAGACAGAAAATTGATCAAAATTATATATGGTGAAAGGTGTTGCTCAGATGTTGTTATTTTGCTCTTTTGATGTATGTCCCTACAGCAGTCTATATATTTTGAATAATATTGTAATGGCAGATGAAAGTTTGAGGAGGATGCTAGAGGAGATGTCTGCTAGCATGAACAGCAATATGAAACAGATGATGAAGGAGAATACTAGTCGATTGGAGGAGAATGTTAGTAATTTGAAAGCTAGCATGAATGAGAGTATGAAGGAGAATACTAGTCGAATGGAGGAGAGTGCTAGTAATTTGAAAGCTAGCATGAATGAGAGTTTGAAAGTTCTCCAAACCAGTTCTGCTCATTTAGAGGATAATATGTCGCGTTTACAGATTAATACCCAAGGGATAGAGAATGCTGTAACTGATATTCGCACAGATGTTGCTGATGTTAAAATAGATGTGTCGAATGTGCATAAAGATCTTACAATGTTGAATTTAGATGTGGCTAATGTCCGTAGTGATATTTCTTGTGCTAGGGCTGAGGTAGTTGTTGTCAAAAATGATGTTGCGACTGTCCAAGATAAGGTTGAGGAAATCCAAAGGGAGATCCAAAATGTTAGAAATGATGTATCTAATGTTCAGGTTGATATTAACAACATTCATTCGGATGTAAATGAAATGCAAAGTGACATTAATAAAATTCAGGTAGAAGTCAACACAGTTTTCGTTGACATTGCTAAAGTCCAAACTGATGTAAATAAAGTCAGGGAAGAGATAGAAAATTCGAAAACCCTTTGTACACGTAATATAAGTGCATTAACGACTAGATTAGTTGATGAATCAGTTAGAACGACAGCGTCTTTAGAAGGTTTAAAATACGATGTAGAGGTCATGAGAACCCAGGTATTAGACCATAATAGATTATTGAAAGAAGATATCGAAGTAGACATAGCAGAAATGTTAACGGCAAACGTAGCTGTATGGAAAGACGAGTGGAATAAGTCAAGTGGGGAACACGTAATCCAAATTCAGGAACGTATTGAAAAGAAACTTGCCAGTACTCAAATAGATATTAACAATGAAGTAGTACAGATCAGGAAAGATTTAAGCGTAAGGATGGATTCGCTATCCGAGAAACAAGTTGAAGATAGAACACAGTTAGATCAGGATGTGCAAGCACTAAAGTCTGCATTAGAGGATCAGATTCATAAAGTTGTCTCTGATGTAAATGAAACGGCGAGTAAACTGAAAAATTTGAAGTTAGGAGAAGCGAGTTTAATGGAGACCTATAAAGAGGAGTTAATCAAGATAGTCTTAACGGAGATTACCGACAAGGATGCAGAAGGCATGACTTATGAAACAAATAGGAATTATACCAGAAGATTTAACCTAGCTCCAGAAGAGAGAGACGGGACTCCTGAAGAACGCATATCTAGATTCAGGGAGGAAGATGACGAGAGAAATATGGAACCTGAGTGGAACTATAGAGATAGTGGGAAAAACTACCCGGATGCATATCCGAGGAACGTAACGGTCATCAGAAATTTTGAAGACAAACCACAAAAATTCAGTAATACTGATAGTTTGACGCCCATAGAATATGTCAGGAACCTCAAAGATTATTTCATCGAAGCTCACATTCCCAGAGAGAGAGAAATGAAGATAGTGGAGAGATTCTTGATTGGAGGACCCCTTGAATGGTTTAGAGCATTCAGATATACATTCAGTAACTTTGACGAGTTTGCAGAAGCATTAATCAAGAGATTTTGGTCTATTGAAGCGCAGAATTCGTTAAGAGCGGAGGTTTATTCAAGAAAATACTCAGGGACACTTCCAACGCGGTACGCGGATTTCTTTACGAGTCAATTGTCCCGCCTAAGATTTTTGCAACCCCCATTATCAACGGAGCAACTAATTGATGCGATTTCTCGTATGCTGCCTGTGGAGGTGAGGAGACTAATTATTTCGTCAAACATAAAATATTTAACCAGCATGGATGAATTACTGAGGAGATTAGATTACACAAGTCCAATGCCTAACGTAGTACAGAAAGGTCAGAGGCATGACTTTAAAGAGATAAATACTGTATACATGGACCAAGTCCAACAAACTGACAAGCCAGAGGAGGAGAAAACTGACAATGTAGGTCCTCACAGGAATAATCAGTTTAGAAATAACAGATCACAAGGTTACCGTCCGTATCAAAATAGAAGAGGATGGAACAATAATCGAGGCAAGTATAACAATGGAAGAGGCAGATATTACAACAATAATGGTTATAACAGAAATTATAACAGAAATAACCAGAATCAAAACAGAAATCAAAATCCTCAAGGTCAGGTGATGACACCCGAGCAATATCAAGAAAGAGAAAAGGAAAGCCAACAATACCTGAAAGAACTACGGGAAAAAGAAGCCGAAAATCAAAAGAAAAGGCAGGATGTTGTAATTGATCCTGGACCTTCTACGAGCCAGCAGAATTTTGAGGTCGGGAATACAAAAAAAAAACGCCGATTTCTCAACGTCAGTGAGAACCTGGAAATACATTGCCACACCACACCTGATTACAGTTAATGAGATATATGAAGTGACTGATGAAGACTTACTAGAAGAAAGAGGCATTGTTAAAGAGGAAAGACCATGTGCCTTACCCATTATTCCTGTATTGATAGATGGCCAACAGTACAAAGCTCTGATGGATACTGGTGCTATTATTTCCATCATTTCAGAGGATTGTTATCAAGGTCTGCTAAGAGGAGAGAACATGACAGTTCTACCTGTTTCCACAGTTAAAGTAAGAGGGATATTTCAAGATAAGGCAGTGAAGTGCAAGATTCAAGTGTTATTGAACTTTGAGATCAATGGAAGGAACTATGAACAGATCTTCATTGTTGTGAGCAAGATCAATTTTGATATGGTGCTTGGAATCGATTTTATATCGAAGGTCGGAGCTGTAATCGACATGAAGAATCGAAGTATTAGCTTTAATGATGGGTACATAATCACAGAAGAGATAGAAGAACAGGACGTGAAAAACAGTCTGGAAATAGACCTTAGGGAAGAAATTTTGAATACCATAATTAATGAAGTGGAAAATTTAGCAGAAATACCCAGTAGAAAAACTGAAGGATTTGAAGAAATTCAGGGGGAATTTGAGGATCTGATTAAAGAATTTGAAGATATTTTTGATGAAAAGCCTGGATTGATTAAGGATTATAAGTACAAGATAAGGCTGACAGATGAAACCCCTTACCAGAAGAGAATATACCCCATTCCTGAGAAATACTATCAAGAAGTACGAGGATTAATCAGAAAAATGGAGGTAGACGGGATTATTAAAAAACAGGCGTCGTCTTATATAAACCCCATCACAGTAGTAAAGAAAAGTAATGGTCAGATACGTCTTTGTCTCGATGCCAGGACCATCAACTTGAAGATTCTTCCAGAAAACGACAGACCACCCAAGATTAGAGATCTACTTCGGAAATTCAAAGGAAGAGCATGTTTCAGCGTTCTTGACTTGACGTCTTCTTTTTATCAAGTTCAACTAGAAGAAGAGAGTATGCAGTACACTGGATTCTTATTTGATCAGACGTCATGGGTCTTTGTCAGAATGCCTTTTGGTATGGTTAACAGTGGACCAGCACTTATTCGAGCACTTGACAGTAAGCTCACTGAAGAAGTGAAAGAAAATGTAATCTGCTACATTGACGATTTAATCGTATCTTCACCCAGCGCCGAAGAACACTTAGTGCACTTGAGAAAGTTGTTCGAGAATTTAAGGGAGGCCAATATCAAGGTGAATTATGGAAAATGTCAGTTCCTAAAGAAGGAGATAAATTATTTGGGGCATACTATTGATAAAGATGGATATCATCCAAACATGAAAAAAGTAGATGCAATTACGAGATTTCCAAAGCCAACCAAGGTAAAGCAAGTTAGAGAATTTGTAGGCGCATGCCAATTTATTAGCAGCCACTGCCCAAGTTATTCTGAGATTATGGCTCCTCTGTATGATTTACTCAAGAAAAATAACAGATGGAAATGGAGTACAGCAGCAGACGAGGCTTTCGAGAAGGCAAAGGAGATGCTCAGGAATAATGTGAAACTGGAGTACCCAGACTTTGAAAAAGTATTCTATATTGAGTCTGATGCATCAAGAGTAGGCATTAGTGCAGTCTTATACCAGAAAGACGAGGCAGGCAACAAGCACTACATTGCATTCACTAGTCGGAAGTTGAAGAAACACGAGGAAAACTACTTCACGACAGAACTTGAAGCGTTAGCTTTTGTGACAGCTTTGCAAGCGTGGAAGAAAATCCTGCTGGGACATAAGGTCATAATTATTACTGACCATAAAGCACTTCAGTTTATGCTGCAAACTGACATGTCGAGTGACAGATTGACACGTTGGGCTTTGTTCACCCAACAATTTAACGCTACTATTGTCCACCAGCCTGGGAAAGATAACTTACTGGCTGATGCTTTATCTCGTAACCCTATTAAAAGTGTGCAGATACACCATGCACAATTGGAGCAAGAAGATCAAGAAACCGTTAGGAGACTAGCCCGAATCGGTGTGTCACAGAAGAGACACGCTCCAATAAGGAAAATGTACAGGTTCCTCAAAGGTTACATGGACAATACGGATGTTGACTATGCAGCTACACGGAGAAATTCACGACACTTTGTCTTGAGTGGAGACATCGTATGCAAGTAGGCTGATTCTGCGCATACAAAACTTCGAATAGTCGTGCCACCTAAACTTGTTGTCAATTTAGTGTGGGTAGCTCATCATGCAACTGGACATGCTGGTTTAGATAAGACTCTTGACACACTTAAAGAGAGATTTGTTTGGACTAACATGCGTTCCAGCATTGCCAAGGTCATTCGATCATGTGACAAATGTCAACGAGCAAAGTATGCTTCAGCTTTATAAAAAAAAAACCGAAGGCTATGATTCCTTCTTAGCCAAACGAACTTATGGCGACAGACATATTTGGCCCCTGTCCGAAGGGATATCAGGGTAACCAGTACTTGTTGGTGACAGTGGATGTTTTTTCAAGATTTGTTACAATGAGTCCCATGCAGAAAGCTAACACCAGGAATGTTGTAAGCAGACTGGAAAATGCTGTTTTTCCTAAAGCTGGTAAACCAAAATACCTACTGTCAGATCATGGAACGCAGTTTACGTCCGTGGAATTTGCAGCGGATATGGAAAGGCTTGGCATTAAGCACTTATTTTCAAGCGTGCGTTACCCAGAATCGAATTCCTCTGAGGGATATATGGCTGAATTTTCGAAATTCTGTCGAATTTTCTGTCCTAATGATCATTCTGGTTGGGTGAGATTTGTACCCCTTATAGAGGAATGTTTGAACTCTACAGTGCAGGAGAGCACAGGAGAAGTGCCAATGCGACTGCATCTAGGAAGAAACCCAGAAAGGCCGTGGGATAATCTTTTTAACCACGTTCCTAGAGATCCCGACCTAGGAAGGCAACAGAGGATTGACAAGGCGAAGGAACAACTCCAGAAAGCAGCTGAGAAAAGATTGAAGAGAGTAGCTGGTAAACGTTTTGGTGCACCCTTACAAGTTGGAAATCTTGTATTATTACGCAGACCTGTCAAGGCTGACATGAGCAAGAAAATCTATCCCAAGTTTGGAATTGTATTTATGGGTCCGTTTAGGATTACAAATGCCTATGGAAACAACTGTTATGAGCTCTACGATGATGAGAATAATGTCATTTACGGCAAGTTCAATGCTGGAAATTTGAAAAGATACTATCATAGAGTAAACCAGTGATAATTCAATTACGTGTTCAAGAGAGTTGTGATACTTGTAACACTGAGTTTAAAAACAATTTGCAACTGTTTTTAAAACGTGGTGAGGGGAGAATGCCCCCGTAAATTGAATTATAGAGAGACCACGGTGGCTATTTTTGAAATTATGCAGAGAATTATGGCTGTCATAGTTATGACGTGTGTTGGTCATGACGTAAGCACGGATGACGCAGTTGTTATGTGAACAGGCTACTCGAGCTGAGATTCTCAATGACGTCAGCATTTTTGTTCGAGAAAGTTCCGAGATTTACGACGCAGTCGCAGGAAACGTGGAATTATGCTGAGGAAGAGATGATGCTATTGGAGGGGAGACTCGAACCAATGAACGAGAGTCTGAAAGAAGACGGAGATTGTTGAAACTATGGTATTTTTAATACTTTTTGGATTGCAGAATTGTGGAAACCCATTTGCAATAGAAGCATTGATCTGCAATTTTGGTGAAATTTATTTTCAGTCTTTGAATTTTGAAAATCCGTCAAGAATTGACGAAGTTGGAACTTATAGCGATGACGCAGTAACACGCTATGGAAGGGATGGATACGCCCCTTATGAAGTTTATAAAAGACCTTGCGCAGAAGAGAGCGGTCTCAAATCGTCGAGTCTCTAATCGTCAAGTCTCATATCGTCAGGTGTCAAACCCTGATATCTCAAGTCGTGATTGTGAATTCTTATATAGTCGTGTTGGTGAAACGTCGAGTGAGGTTATTAGAGAGAGTCGTTTTTATAACGAGTGGTGAAGCCACTGCAGTGAAGGAGATTTAAGCAGAAAAGCAGTGCAGGCTTACAGTGAAACTAGGTGAAGTTAAAATGAACATTATAACGCTGCTATAAGGTTAGCCATGAACAATTAGCGATTGCTTATAAGATTATTACATTATACGGTGTTACATTAAGGAGTCCAGAAAGTTTGAACAGTTTCGTTGAATTATTTTAGAAGATATAAGCACTTTTCGAAGACTGACAAAAGTGATTTTCTCGCCACTTGAGAAGCACGTTCTATCGTCAGATTCTACGGTACGGCACACTGCTAGTGCAACAGCAAGGAGACTTGAGTTTGAATTGTAACACAGCGCTGTAGTATTATGGAACAGTTTAATATGGCAATTGATTCTTCTATTACTATAACTGAAGAGAGGATGGAAGGCTAAAGGACTTAATGCGACTGGGATATACATCGTTGGAGTAAGATTGCAACATGGAACTTCGCTAATTGCTATTCCACACCAGCGGACATGTGGTTATTTCCATCTACACCCATGTTCCGTAATTCAACGCTGATTACTATCTAACAGCAATGGAGATGATTTCATACACTTTCAATATGAATATTTCTTTGGAAAAGAATACTACAACTTCACGGAGATTTTCGACGGGAACTTCAGGGATTTTTTCAAGAGAGGTCAGGGTAGTCCCGACTCACAAAGAAGAATTTGCTGGAAGGAAGGATGTCTTTCGTCTTCATGGAGGAGCGGTGCGATTTCCTGTTTGGAGGTAGCAGTGCGATTCTTCGAAGGTGCTGTTTCCTGTTTGGAGGATGGAGCGCAGCTGTAAGTTGGAGATATGGAACATCAGCAGTCTTCTTTGGGGAATTTTTCTCTGGATCTTCAGACGTCTGACAAGGTAGTCGTGAACATTTATTATTGTATTTGAGTTTTCTAGCGATATCTGAGCAACATTTTTCCTATATTTTGTCCTTATGTATTTTGCCCTATATTCTAGTTTGAGATTCCTATTCTCAGTATACCTTGTTGAGTTATGCCTTTTTCGACGATTTCTTAAGACATGGTGATGTCATGGGCATAGTTAATGATTTTGGATCAGTTGAGACTGACATTTGGATTTTTCTGTATTTTGCTTATTTTTGGTAGTCACGAGTTGACTCTGTAAATTAATGATTTTCATGACAGATTTAAATTCAGACCTTATGTCACTTTATTAAAGTAATTCTACCCCAGTTTAATTACTTTGAGCAATTTTCTGTCATCATCAAGAAGGAAGAATATATAAATAATTTTAGAGCGTTAAAATCTAGCGTTGTCGACGATCTTGGAATTACTAGTCGTTATTTGGAAATGATTGCAACACAGACATTTATCGTCATTTATGAACGAACATTGCATCATAGACAATTTTGTGAAAGATGAACTTTGATTATGAATTATTGAATGCATTAAAATCATGAAACTTTGTTAGGAGTTTTTTCTCAGTTAGAGATTAGTATAAATGTTTGCATTCCCCAGTCTAAGTGAATTCTATTCGACTATTTGGCAGTTTAGTCGCATTTTGTTTGATGTTAGTATTTTTATACTACAGTTCTTTGAAGATGTTAATCTTAAAATTTTGATAGACCAGACAGGCGTAGATAAGCGTATTCAGTATTAAATTTTGTTTGTGATTGGCAAATTTTTGTTTCATTTCGATTCATGAATGAAATCCACGAAGGTTTAAGATAACAGTTTTGAAACAATAAATGATGATGATAATTTTTGGAGTGGAACTATAAATGTATAATCGCTAGTACAGCGGACGTGTTGAAAGTCGCTGATATATAATGCCCTTGAGTAAATGAAGGAGGTTCCCACAGTAATTGGTGATGTTTAAGAATTTATTAGTGGAGATTTTTGTGAATTCTGTGGAAGATTATAATGCCATATAGATGAATATATGATGAGTTTTGGGCCTGTTTTTAATGCAGTTTTGTGCATTATTTTGTAAGCGAAGTATTTTCCGCTAGAGTGTATTGTTCCTTTGAAGATTAATCAAGTGAATTAACTGTTAGAATTTAACAAGAGTTTGAAAGAATTTAAGATAAGATTTTGAATGAAGATTATCGTCACAAATAATAGTAATAATTATTAAAAAATTTATTAAACCAGAATGTGACACTAACATGTATAACTAACCTTCATTGGTCGATTATATTGACACGATTATGAAATTACCCACCGGATTATTATGTGGTTCAATGTATTTCTCAAATTAATAATTTGAATAATTTAAATGTAAATATTATAAATGATAATGTGAATTTCTTTAAAAATGATATGGAAAGAAAGAAATGCTAGAGGCATGTTTAAAATTTTCAATTGTCTTCGACAATATTATTAACTATTCCTAATTGTTGTAAATAATTTTGAGATTTGTTATAAACATTTCAGAGTTTGTTTTATACTCTGATTATTAAACATGTGGATGATGACTTAACAAGTTCAGGGATTGTCAGATTAATCCAGTGCTATATGAGTAAAGCACTTGTAAGATTTACGTAACAATTTTTGTGTGTTGTCTGGCGGACGTTTAAAGCTTTGGAGAGGGAGCCAGATTCTTACGTAACGTAGCAGGACATGTGAGTCCATTTGACAAGGTGTTCGTCATATTGCAGGGTAGACCGCAGCTGGCCCGATAACAGGTTATGAGCGGGCAAGGTCGTTTACATTGTGGCCTTGTGCCTATAAATAGTAGTGTCATGTTTATTAAAAGAAACAAATGCTCTGTATATGTCACGTCCTGAATTCCTTTTCCCAGTCCAGATGAGTGTTTAATATTACGTTATTTTGAGCTCAAGGGAGCTAACTTGTGTTGTGTGATAATTGCAAGTCCTACAGGAGGACATCGTCATATTGACATGGGCTACTGATAGCCTCATTTATTTTGTTGTGTGCTATTTCATACCCTTTATTTGGAATAAAGCTTTTGTACAGTTCAAGTTCTTGCTTGCGTTCTGGTTCATTTTTGAAGTGTCATGATAGAGGTTATTGTGGGATTATACTGTAGTGATCCTGTTGTCAACCCAATCCCCGAGATATTTTTTACGAGGTAAGTGCAGGTAAGTATATACCCCCGTCGATTTTGGTGTGTTCCACAATAATTTCTCGATAACTTCTGTGCTCATACTTCGGTAGTATCTGTCAGTGCCATTTTCTTGGTGTAGCTGAGCCGGTGCGTTTTGATTATTGGCAATCCGATTGAGGGGGCGGATATCTGACAGCCTACTATCCGGGTAAACGGGGACAGTACCCTCTGTAAGGCCACGGCCGCCTCCTTCCCTCTTCCTAGCCTATCCATCCCAGTCTTCCATCCCATCCCTCATGAGGCCCCTGTTCGCTTTGCAGGTGAGGCCACCTGGGCGAAGTGCTGATCACACCTCCCCAGTTGTATTTATCCTGACCAGATGTTCCAAGCTCCAGGACACTGCCCATAGAGGCGGTAGTGGTGAGTTCCCTCGCTGAGTCCGTGGGAACCACCAACCTAGAGGGTAAATTGACTAAATAAAATAAAAAATAAAAAAATTAACACAATACACTTTCCAAAATGACCCTCACACTCGAATACTAACAGGAAGCCACTAACAAGTGGTGTATTTTTGCCCCAGTTTAACACAATACACTTTCCAAAACGACCCGCACACTCGAATACTAACAGGAAGCCACTGACAAGTGGTGTATTTTTGCTCCAGTTTAACACAATGCACTTTCCAAAATGACCCTCACACTCGAATACTAACAGGAAGCCACTGACAAGTGGTGTATTTTTGCTCCAGTTTAACACAATACACTTTCCAAAATGACCCTCACACTCGAATACTAACAGGAAGCCACTGACAAGTGGTGTATTTTTGCTCCAGTTTAACACAATACATTTTCCAAAATGACCCACACACTCGAATACTAACAGGAAGCCACTGACAAGTGGTGTATTTTTGCTCCAGTTTAACACAATACACTTTCCAAAATGACCCTCACACTCGAATACTAACAGGAAGCCACTGGCAAGTGGTGTATTTTTGCTCCAGTTTAACACAATACACTTTCCAAAATGACCCTCACACTCGAATACTAACAGGAAGCCCACTGACAAGTGGTGTATTTTTGCCCCAGTTTAACACAATACACTTTCCAAAATGACCCTCACACTCGAATACTAACAGGAAGCCACTAACAAGTGGTGTATTTTTGCTCCAGTTTAACACAATACACTTTCCAAAATGACCCGCACACTCGAATACTAACAGGAAGCCCACTGACAAGTGGTGTATTTTTGCCCCAGTTTAACACAATACACTTTCCAAAATGACACTCACACTCCAATACTAACAGGAAGCCCACTGACAAGTGGTGTATTTTTGCTCCAGTTTAACACAATACACTTTCCAAAACGACCCGCACACTCGAATACTAACAGGAAGCCACTGACAAGTGGTGTATTTTTGCTCCAGTTTAACACAATACATTTTCCAAAATGACCCTCACACTCGAATACTAACAGGAAGCAACTGACAAGTGGTGTAGTTTTGCTCCAGTTTAACACAATACTTTTTCCAAAATGACACTCACACTCCAATACTAACAGGAAGCCCACTGACAAGTGGTGTATTTTTGGAAAGGGATGAGGAAAATTACTGCTCACCCACTTTGCTGTTACCTCTCTATTTTGCTCATTCAGTAAGTGTGTTAATTCAGGAAATTGAGGAGCAACTGAAGGCTTGGGAAGAAACAGTGGGAGAGTACGGATGGAAGTTCAACATCAGTAAATGTGAGATCCTGTTAACGACCAGGAAAAAGGACAGAACAATGAGTAGGATAACACTTGGAGGTGGACAGCTGAAGAAGGTGGAAAGTCTCTAATAGACTACTTGGGAATTATAGTGGAGGAAAATGGGAGAAAAGACATAGAGATTACGTGGCAGACGGGCAGAAGCATTAGGAGCTTAGTGTGGAATAAAGATGTCCCACAAAAAAGCAACGAAGTGTTATACAGAAGCTACTATATCCCGATCCTGATCTATGGATCACGAACGAGGATAATGAGACATAGGCAGAATACAGGCAAGTGAAATGAAGTTCCTGCGAAGTAGGATCGGAGTAACGAGAAGGGATAGGGTGAGGAATGAAAAGGTCAGGGAAATAGTGAAAGAGGAGCCATGGTAAGTTAGGATTGAGATATCAAGACTGAGGTGGTATGGACACTTAAAGAGAATGGAAGAGAAGAAGATTCCCAAGAGGATACATGAGATGCAGATGCAGAGGGGAAGACCAAGAGATAGATGGCTGAATTGAGTGGAGGAATGTGTCAAGAAGAGAGGCGAGTACTCGACCAGAGTGATAACGGAGAGGTGGTGGGAAGAAAGAACTAAGAGGCCTGGCTTATATTCCAAACAGACCCAGCCTGGGGCTGGAAACTGTACAAGATGATGATGAGTAGGTGTTAAGTTAGGGTAGCGCTAAATATATCAAACAAGTGAAAAAAAATTGTTTCAAATCAGTAAGCATTAACTTACATCTGCCAATCAATCTGAAGTTTGGTATTATTCAAAATAAGAAACATAATAAATGTAATAGTTTTATCTCTAGGGGAGGGATTGGTCTCCCTGTAGTTACCCCCCTAGTATCAACGTACGATTGTTGTTGTTGTTGCAGGGTTAAGTTGCAATAAACAACACACTCTCCCCAATAGGTTTCTAATGAGAGATTTAAGGACTAAGGTTGTTATGTTTTTATTTCAACCAAATGATTACAGAACACCATTTACATTTCAGTTAGAATTCTGAGTTCTACGTTCCCTAACTTAAGAAGGCAATCCACGGGAACAATCCCGGACATGGTACACAACAATACCTTCATACATGAAAAACCTCCCTAGCGGGGCTAGCCTACAACGTACTATAGAAACCTGACATAACTGTACTCGTCAAAACAACGGTACACGCAACAGCATTTAACTAACAAATGACAATCTACAAAACATATGATCAGATACAAGAATGGACACTGGGTTCCATAAGCTATAATTGCAATGAAAGGGAAAGTGAATGCTAAAAGCATTCTGTCCTATGTTAATATCAGTCCGTCTCACTTAGAAGCATGCGCTCTCACACGAGCGCTGGGTCACAAACCTGTTCGTGTCGCCGAAGGCATCAAGATTCCTGCGCTGATAGACACAACACACTAACTAGGCCGGCAATTTAAGCAAGATAACAACTGTAAAACTGGCCTCATAATAATACCTTTACCATAGGTTATAAACCTCGAAGAATATGTGCATAAAAAGCACGCTATAAATCTGAATATAATCATATAACTCTGTCTTTCACATCAAAGACGTTTAAAAGGTAGCAATGTCACTAATTGCTGGAGCTCTCTGCTCTCAAAGATAAAATACTCTATTTCTGACTTGTATAAACATCAAACAATCACGTGTCATCACACTTGACACGACATAACAATAATAATTGTGGCACAAATTCCACACTCCTGGATCTGCTTAATGATACGTTGGGAACTGGGTTCGATGCTAGACAACAACGAAACATCCCTTTTACTTATAAGGTCTACACTTGACCTGGAGGGCATCTGAGCTCATCTCAAATGAAATATAATGCAGTTACAAAACTGGTAATTACAGTCGATTACCCAAATGATACGACTACTCTAACGAAGTCAGGGGTGTAACATAGACTGGCTGCAAAAAGTGCAGTTATAGAAACATGACCATGGCATCAGATTGCCATAACTAGAGTCTGCAAAGACTTGAAAAATCACCCCAAATAGGGTTAAACAAAGTAGCCTCAAAATGACTACAGTCACGTTTAGCAATGGATAGAAATTGGCGTCCTACGACGTCCATCAAGCTGCACCAGGGTTGACCAAAACATCTAACCCAAGGGTGACTCACTAGCACTGTAAATAAATGACATCTAATTAGACTAATTACATTCCCTACCTATGAAATGGCTGTCACTAAGTTTGGTTGGTTCACAAACTACACTAATCTAACTATACCACCAGAAACTAGAACAAGGAAGGAGTGCACAAACTCACGATATGAAGGAGCCCACACTTAGCTCTCTGTCCAACGGCAAGGGTTGAACAAAAGCACCTCTAGCTTTCAGGATTGGCATCGTCCTCATAAGAACTTCCATCTGGGCTCTCCCAAAGACCAGGATTCGGTCTGTCCCTGTAGTTGACCTCGTGAATGGACTGGACATGCCTAGGAAAGGCATCCTCGGTTCCTTCCTTCTCGTTCGATGTTCTAGAAGTTCCACAATCAAGCTCGTCCCATCCGAGACATCTCCCTCATACCATAATGGTATTAGCCCATGGTCTCAGCCTCGAACTGGGTCTTGAATAAGTTGACCACGAGGGCCGTAGAATAAGACTTGTAGTAGTTCATTATTATCACTTGAAAATTACAGTATTCGTCGTAGATATCACAGGCTTTAAATACAACTGGTAACACAGCCTTTACACTTTGCAGATGTAAATGATAAATGACCATGCACTGTTCTGCGGTTCCACACGTGTACAGACGCTACTTTTTCTATCACGTGGCATCCGTGAAATGGGCGTCGTTTTATTATAGATAAATTCACAGTAGCAATTCAAATATTATGTACTTTTATTATCACACTTCTTCAAAGTAATAATATCACATTTACCTGTATATTTTCGCACCAGGCTCTCGGCCCTCCACAAACACGTGGGTGTAAAAATGTGGTGCTACAGTAATGTCGTAAATTTCACAATACTTGCCAAATCATTCACTATATAATTCGTGTTGGTCACTGCACATCAACAACAGTGATTCGTAGTGTATTTGTGCTCGATGGCACCTGATAATGATTTCCACGCTGAAAAGCGGACTGATTGCCACGTCTAACGCGACGCATATAATTACACGCCTACACAGGGCGGATTCTCCAGACGTAGTGCCCGGAACTGCGTTCCTCGTGGAAGCAAGTCATCAAACTGAGTCGTTGAGCGACTACTTACATTCCTATTTGCGTATCTGCAATGATATTACCTTACCTTAAAGTGAAAGAACATTCTCCAAAATGTTTCTATAATACTGAATGAGGAAATGGAATATTCTGAGTCTCGTGGAAAGATAAAATTGATTAATAAGACCTCAGATAAATAATTAGCAGACTTCACCAAAGTCAAAAGTGCGATTCTCCGCTACTTCAAAGAGAATAGTATAAGCTCTCAGCTTCTCGTAGCTTTCTGGGTGTGTTCAAAGGTACTACATCCCATCATAAATGTGCTGTCATGAAAAATATCACATGAACCTTAGCTCAGCGGGTTCAGTATGGACATTATAGATATTCATAAAATTAGAGTGTAATTCGTCACTGCTAATGTCTATTCTCATTCATTTGAATGCTTATTTGTCACGATCGGTCGGTTGTGAGCGCCGCAGGAGGGATCTATACTACTGAAATAATATATATGATGATCATTAGCCTTTCCTCTTGGGTCTACATTAAACACTATTGTAGAACATGCGAGTGTTAAAGAACATATGTCATTTAGTGCGGAGTCGCACGTTCATCACCATGGTTACCACATGGACTAGAGTGCTATGGGCAGGCCCTTCCTTACAGGTGGCTGTGCCCATATCCTTTGAACCCTGCTCGTCATCTTCTTCGAACTGCTCAAGGACTCAGATGTTCTCCCCTTTGCAATAATAATACAGTCTTGCTTTGGGGAAGACGTGCACAATAAGAACCAACAGGGAAACATAGCATTCTACTGTTGATATGATAATAAATAGATGAAATAATCAGTCAGATTGATAATATGTGAATTAAAGCACGTGATCTACCAACTTCTACAACATAAAGTTATGATAGAAACATTGTATAATAATAAATATACTGGTTGGTTGGTTCCTCAGCTTAGGGGCTGCGACAACGCGGTCATGTAGCCCCGTGTACTTTGTTTGTGTGTAGAAACTGTCTGATAACATGTATTAATTGTGATGGCTGTATTAGTGCGTGTTATCTGTTCTAAATTTAAGTAAGGACTGCAGACATTCAATTTTCAAGTAGTTCCAACTTTTGCTACAAACGCCACCGTCAACTAGTTTCAAACATGGTTACTAGATGCCACCAAAGTCGACTATTAACGACAAATGTTGTACCCTAAGAGTGTTAGTCAAATGTAGCCTATAAGTTAGCTTCACACAAGTGTTATTAGTGGAAGGTTCTTTTACATGACATAAATCTATGACATGGGCCTGCCGGCTTTACTTCCCCTCCGAAGGAAGCCCAACTGAGGGATTTTTAACGCTTGCCTTATGAATATACTGTAAGTGTAATACTCCACAATAACCTTCACCGATATTCGTACAGTAAAATACTCGCACATGCGCAGTAGCCAACTGAGAGCTACCGGGGAGGACTCGGCCTCGTTCGACCTTGAACAATGATTCGAGTGATATTGAAGATTTGGCGGTACTTATGGTGTCTCCTAGAATTGTGACTTTTATTGTTTTATCAAGGTACAGACAGGGCTTTAAATTATTTTATTTACGTTTCATTGAAATTGGTCAGGGAATAAGGCACTTACGTCATTTTCAAATACGCGTAGAAAATTATACTTTGAAACTTGTGCTTAGACTCCTTCCAAAGCGTGGTAGTGCCTGAGAATTTGATTTCTCCATGCTAAAGGGCTAATAAGCAACACTTCTATACTCTTGACAGGGTGTGGCAGCATTCCACGTGTGTTGGAGATATCCGCCAACTCTTTGATCCTGAAACACATAAAATATGGAGCATAAACTGAAACAAGATGTTGTAAAAACCTCCACAGTAAAATTAATGAAGTCAGAGAATGGTTGGTTCCTCAGTTTAGGGGCTGCCCCGTGTACTTTGGGTGTGTGTAGAATCTGTCTGATAATATATGTTATTGCAACTGTATTTGGGTCTGGACTTGGAGTTTGAAAGATTTGGAGGGGGGCAATAACACTCGGGATGCTGTTCGAATCCCAGATCTCCATAAGTACATCTATCCAGGCGCACCGTGCAGCTTGCCCAGACCACTCGGCTATGTTAGTGGGTTCATTAATATTCATAACTAGGGCCCGGATGTTGATCATATGTCATCTTTTTACTGAGCTGTCTAAAACAATGCTGAAGTACATAGAAACTCTGGACGGGCCACCCCACTCCGTCTTCAAATATGTCAGTTTTATTTTGCATTTTTTTGCTACTTTTCCATTTTAAGAGCATTTTTTTAAGTTTGGTAGAATTTTTTGGTCTTATTTTAGAGAAATCGGCCTTTTGAGGTCATTTTTTTTTCCAATTTAGTCATGTCACAGCTTTATATGAGGGAGTTACGTGTCTCAGAGTTAAGAAGAAACTAGTAGCTGATACAAGATAATTTAAAATATTGAAATATTGATTCCATTTCTTTAATCAACCGGGTGAAAGCTAGTCCTAGCAGCAATCGTGGCGAAATTGCTGCGGGTATTGCATCAAAACTGAAACAAGTGCTGGGAAAAAGCACCGGGTATAAAACATTCTGCAAAATCTCAGACATTCTTTCTGGTGAAAACTACTGCATGGATGGGATTGAGGAGTATTAAGCAGCAAACGACCTTCCTCAGTTCAAGTACGCTCTGATCACATCAGTTGATGTTGAACGCAGCATATAAATACTTGTTTGCTGATAACCGCACATCATTTACATTTGACAACATTAGAATGGCATTCGTAGTGCAGTGCAATTTAGACTAAAGTGAACATCAACCTTTTGTTAAGTGCTAGAAATTTATTTTGATTCTCCATTTTATAGCGCATTTTGCGATGTTTTAGGCCATTCATTACAGTCATTTGTCAAAGTTTTAAGTGCATCAACATGATTACTATTCGCAAGCACCGGCTGGACGATAACTGCGCTGTTTATGAGGTTATTGATCGGTGTCACACGATGAACTGTGACTGGCGGCATCAACATGATTACTATTCGCAAGCACCGGCTGGACGATAACTGCGCTGTTTATGAGGTTATTGATCGCTGTCACACGCTGAACTGTGACTGGCGGCATCAACATGATTACTATTCGCAAGCACCGGCTGGACGATAACAGCGCTGTTTATGAGGTTATTGATCGCTGTCACACACTGAACTGTGACTGGCGGCATCAACATGATTACTATTCGCAAGCACCGGCTGGACGATAACAGCGCTGTTTATGTGGTTATTGATCACTGTCACACGCTGAACTGTGACTGGCGGCATCAACATGATTACTATTCGCAAGCACCGGCTGGACGATAACTGCGCTGTTTATGAGCTTATTGATCGCTGTCACACGCTGAACTGTGACTGGCGGCATCAACATGATTACTATTCGCAAGCACCGGCTGGACGATAACTGCGCTGTTTATGAGGTTATTGATCGCTGTCATACGATGAACTGTGACTGGCGGCATCAACATGATTACTATTCGCAAGCACCGGCTGGACGATAACTGCGCTGTTTATGAGGTTATTGATCGCTGTCATACGATGAACTGTGACTGGCGGCATCAACATGATTACTATTCCCAAGCACCGGCTGTACGATAACTGCGCTGTTTATGAGGTTATTGATCGCTGTCACACGCTGAACTGTGACTGGCGGCATCAACATGATTACTATTCGCAAGCACCGGCTGGACGATAACTGCGCTGTTTATGAGGTTATTGATCGCTGTCACACGATGAACTGTGACTGGCGGCATCAACATGATTACTATTCGCAAGCACCGGCTGGACGATAACTGCGCTGTTTATGTGGTTATTGATCGCTGTCACACGCTGAACTGTGACTGGCGGCATCAACATGATTACTATTCGCAAGCACCGGCTGGACGATAACTGCGCTGTTTATGAGGTTATTGATCGCTGTCACACGCTGAACTGTGACTGGCGGCATCAACATGATTACTATTCGCAAGCACCGGCTGGACGATAACTGCGCTGTTTATGAGGTTATTGATCGCTGTCACACGCTGAACTGTGACTGGCGGCATCAACAAGATTACTATTCGCAAGCACCGGCTGGACGATAACTGCGCTGTTTATGAGGTTATTGATCGCTGTCACACGCTGAACTGTGACTGGCGGCATCAACAAGATTACTATTCGCAAGCACCGGCTGGACGATTACTGCGCTGTTTATGAGGTTATTGATCGCTGTCACACGCTGAACTGTGACTGGCGGCATCAACATGATTACTATTCGCAAGCACCGGCTGGACGATAACTGCGCTGTTTATGAGGTTATTGATCGCTGTCACACGCTGAACTGTGACTGGCGTCATCAACATGATTACTATTCTCAAGCACCGGCTGGACGATAACTGCGCTGTTTATGTGGTTATTGATCGCTGTCACACGATGAACTGTGACTGGCGGCATCAACATGATTACTATTCGCAAGCACCGGCTGGACGATAACTGCGCTGTTTATGAGGTTATTGATCACTGTCACACGATGAACTGTGACTGGCGGCATCAACATGATTACTATTCGCAAGCACCGGCTGGACGATAACTGCGCTGTTTATGTGGTTATTGATCGCTGTCACACGCTGAACTGTGACTGGCGGCATCAACATGATTACTATTCGCAAGCACCGGCTGGACGATAACTGCGCTGTTTATGTGGTTATTGATCGCTGTCACACGCTGAACTGTGACTGGCGGCATCAACATGATTACTATTCGCAAGCACCGGCTGGACGATAACTGCGCTGTTTATGTGGTTATTGATCGCTGTCACACGATGAACTGTGACTGGCGGCATCAACATGATTACTATTCGCAAGCACCGGCTGGACGATAACTGCGCTGTTTATGAGGTTATTGATCACTGTCACACGATGAACTGTGACTGGCGGCATCAACATGATTACTATTCGCAAGCACCGGCTGGACGATAACTGCGCTGTTTATGTGGTTATTGATCGCTGTCACACGATGAACTGTGACTGGCGGCATCAACATGATTACTATTCGCAAGCACCGGCTGGACGATAACTGCGCTGTTTATGAGGTTATTGATCGCTGTCACACGCTGAACTGTGACTGGCGGCATCAACATGATTACTATTCGCAAGCACCGGCTGGACGATAACTGCGCTGTTTATGAGGTTATTGATCGCTGTCACACGATGAACTGTGACTGGCGGCATCAACATGATTACTATTCGCAAGCACCGGCTGGACGATAACTGCGCTGTTTATGTGGTTATTGATCGCTGTCACACGCTTAACTGTGACTGGCGGCATCAACATGATTACTATTCGCAAGCACCGGCTGGACGATAACTGCGCTGTTTATGTGGTTATTGATCGCTGTCACACGCTGAACTGTGACTGGCGGCATCAAAAAGATTACTATTCGCAAGCACCGGCTGGACGATAACTGCGCTGTTTATGAGGTTATTGATCGCTGTCACACGCTGAACTGTGACTGGCGGCATCAACATGATTACTATTCGCAAGCACCGGCTGGACGATAACAGCGCTGTTTATGTGGTTATTGATCGCTGTCACACGCTGAACTGTGACTGGCGGCATCAACATGATTACTATTCGCAAGCACCGGCTGGACGATAACTGCGCTGTTTATGTGGTTATTGATCGCTGTCACACGCTGAACTGTGACTGGCGGCATCAACAAGATTACTATTCGCAAGCACCCGCTGGACTATAACAGCGCTGTTTATGTGGTTATTGATCACTGTCACACGCTGAACTGTGACTGGCGGCATCAACATGATTACTATTCGCAAGCACCGGCTGGACGATAACTGTGCTGTTTAACTGGTTATTGATCGCTGTCACACGCTGAACTGTGACTGGCGGCATCAACATGATTACTATTCGCAAGCACCGACTGGACGATAACTGCGCTGTTTATGTGGTTATTGATCGCTGTCACACGCTGAACTGTGACTGGCGGCATCAACAAGATTACTATTCGCAAGCACCGGCTGGACGATAACTGCGCTGTTTATGAGGTTATTGATCGCTGTCACACGCTGAACTGTGACTGGCGGCATCAACAAGATTACTATTCGCAAGCAACGGCTGGACGATAACTGCGCTGTTTATGAGGTTATTGATCGCTGTCACACGCTGAACTGTGACTGGCGGCATCAACATGATTACTATTCGCAAGCACCGGCTGGACGATAACTGCGCTGTTTATGAGGTTATTGATCGCTGTCACACGCTGAACTGTGACTGGCGTCATCAACATGATTACTATTCTCAAGCACCGGCTGGACGATAACTGCGCTGTTTATGTGGTTATTGATCGCTGTCACACGATGAACTGTGACTGGCGGCATCAACATGATTACTATTCGCAAGCACCGGCTGGACGATAACTGCGCTGTTTATGAGGTTATTGATCACTGTCACACGATGAACTGTGACTGGCGGCATCAACATGATTACTATTCGCAAGCACCGGATGGACGATAACTGCGCTGTTTATGTGGTTATTGATCGCTGTCACACGCTGAACTGTGACTGGCGGCATCAACATGATTACTATTCGCAAGCACCGGCTGGACGATAACTGCGCTGTTTATGTGGTTATTGATCGCTGTCACACGCTGAACTGTGACTGGCGGCATCAACATGATTACTATTCGCAAGCACCGGCTGGACGATAACTGCGCTGTTTATGTGGTTATTGATCGCTGTCACACGATGAACTGTGACTGGCGGCATCAACATGATTACTATTCGCAAGCACCGGCTGGACGATAACTGCGCTGTTTATGAGGTTATTGATCACTGTCACACGATGAACTGTGACTGGCGGCATCAACATGATTACTATTCGCAAGCACCGGCTGGACGATAACTGCGCTGTTTATGTGGTTATTGATCGCTGTCACACGATGAACTGTGACTGGCGGCATCAACATGATTACTATTCGCAAGCACCGGCTGGACGATAACTGCGCTGTTTATGAGGTTATTGATCGCTGTCACACGCTGAACTGTGACTGGCGGCATCAACATGATTACTATTCGCAAGCACCGGCTGGACGATAACTGCGCTGTTTATGAGGTTATTGATCGCTGTCACACGATGAACTGTGACTGGCGGCATCAACATGATTACTATTCGCAAGCACCGGCTGGACGATAACTGCGCTGTTTATGTGGTTATTGATCGCTGTCACACGCTGAACTGTGACTGGCGGCATCAACATGATTACTATTCGCAAGCACCGGCTGGACGATAACTACGCTGTTTATGTGGTTATTGATCGCTGTCACACGCTGAACTGTGACTGGCGGCATCAAAAAGATTACTATTCGCAAGCACCGGCTGGACGATAACTGCGCTGTTTATGAGGTTATTGATCGCTGTCACACGCTGAACTGTGACTGGCGGCATCAACATGATTACTATTCGCAAGCACCGGCTGGACGATAACAGCGCTGTTTATGTGGTTATTGATCGCTGTCACACGCTGAACTGTGACTGGCGGCATCAACATGATTACTATTCGCAAGCACCGGCTGGACGATAACTGCGCTGTTTATGTGGTTATTGATCGCTGTCACACGCTGAACTGTGACTGGCGGCATCAACAAGATTACTATTCGCAAGCACCCGCTGGACTATAACAGCGCTGTTTATGTGGTTATTGATCACTGTCACACGCTGAACTGTGACTGGCGGCATCAACATGATTACTATTCGCAAGCACCGGCTGGACGATAACTGCGCTGTTTATGTGGTTATTGATCGCTGTCACACGCTGAACTGTGACTGGCGGCATCAACATGATTACTGTTCGCAAGCACCGGCTGGACGATAACTGCGCTGTTTATGTGGTTATTGATCGCTGTCACACGCTGAACTGTGACTGGCGGCATCAACAAGATTACTATTCGCAAGCACCGGCTGGACGATAACTGCGCTGTTTATGAGGTTATTGATCGCTGTCACACGCTGAACTGTGACTGGCGGCATCAACATGATTACTATTCGCAAGCACCGGCTGGACGATAACTGCGCTGTTTATGAGGTTATTGATCGCTGTCACACGCTGAACTGTGACTGGCGGCATCAACATGATTACTATTCGCAAGCACCGGCTGGACGATAACTGCGCTGTTTATGAGGTTATTGATCGCTGTCACACGCTGAACTGTGACTGGCCGCATCAACATGATTACTATTCGCAAGCACCGGCTGGACGATAACTGCGCTGTTTATGAGGTTATTGATCGCTGTCACACGCTGAACTGCGACTGGCGGCATCAACATGATTACTATTCGCAAGCACCGGCTGGACTATAACAGCGCTGTTTATGTGATTATTGATCACTGTCACACGCTGAACTGTGACTGGCGGCATCAACATGATTACTATTCGCAAGCACCGGCTGGACTATAACAGCGCTGTTTATGTGGTTATTGATCACTGTCACACGCTGAACTGTGACTGGCGGCATCAACATGATTACTATTCGCAAGCACCGGCTGGACGATAACTGCGCTGTTTATGTGGTTATTGATCGCTGTCACACGCTGAACTGTGACTGGCGGCATCAACATGATTACTATTCGCAAGCACCGACTGGACGATAACTGCGCTGTTTATGTGGTTATTGATCGCTGTCACACGCTGAACTGTGACTGGCGGCATCAACAAGATTACTATTCGCAAGCACCGGCTGGACGATAACTGCGCTGTTTATGAGGTTATTGATCGCTGTCACACGCTGAACTGTGACTGGCGGCATCAACATGATTACTATTCGCAAGCACCGGCTGGACGATAACTGCGCTGTTTATGTGGTTATTGATCGCTGTCACACGATGAACTGTGACTGGCGTGACGTCACAAACTCCCCTACATTCTTATTGGTCATCAAGACACATAAAGTAAAATATATCTCCATAAACTATTATCTTAACGTTATTAACAGATTCTCACACAGTATTATTATTTCTCATCACCTTGAAATGAAATCATATTCGCTGGGTCCCGGCATTATCGTTGCTTCGATGTTGCAAGACATTCCCCCTTCTTTCCTGACGTCAGGTTCCCATAGTTCGCCTCTTTTCTAGCACGTTCTTCACAACATGGTCAGCGTAGCCGATTCGACTCAGGTCACATCGAGTACAGTACCCACTCACACTTGTTCACCTTCCCTCATGGTGAAATAACTGTTGCCTGACCTTCCGATCTCATCACAATCCACAAGCGGTTGCCAGACCACACGTCATTCTCCATCAGTTTTCATTACCTTGGTCTTTTTCAGATCGTCGCTCAGTAGGGGGGCTGTGACAGTTCTGCCCCCCCCCCCTCCTCCCTCTGACGTCACATACTAACCCGCAATACATTCAGGGGCAAAGTCGATATCACCCATGGTCCGATTTTGACATACGACATATCGGGCTAATGCCCTCTTTTCAATGGACCACTCATCTCAACCCCTAAATAAAACCTACCCCTACTAGGGGATGAAATTGTATTTTTTTTAGTGAAAATCGCCTTTCAATTACGATATGTATAAGGTGCGCTGCTCATAAAGCGCATGCGTTTTGCTAGATGCCGCTATGAATCAACATTTTTGTTTTTGTTTTTAACGCATGCGCACTTGGGGATTTTGTAAATAATTATTTATGGATGAGTTTCTTTTAATTTAACCAAAAGATTGAAAACTAATAGGTCATGTGCTTTTTAATATTTTGCGAACTAAGAATGCTATGGACTTGTATGAGGGGTCATTGGATTTGGATGACGCCCCGTTTTTGAATGTAGTTTTGATTTTTGTCAAAAGGGCCTAAGTGCACTGTTGTTAACCCTGGAATGGTATGATACTTAAAACTTACATTATTGGTATGAAAAATCAAAATTTATTGAACGTATTTTAATGTTACGTACTTTCAAGATCTAAAAATATACTTAATATAAAATAGTAGTTTGTTGCGGTACAATGTTTAGTCGTCGACATCATTTGACAGTTAGGCCCGTCCGAAGAATTAAAAAACATGCAATTACTAATATTTAACTAAAAAAGAATTGTATGTTAAAACAGAGGTCTAATGATCAAAAGGTTCTGGTGTTAGCTTAAAAAAAAACTTACTTGCAATGATGTGATGTCTCGATTATGCTGCAGTTGATTCAGGCGCTGCAGTTCTTGCAGACTTCTCCGCGGTGCTCCGCGCAGAACGCAGTGTCGCACTTGCTGCAGTAGTTGGCTGTCATTCTTCGCTTTTCAGCTGGGCATATCTTACAAGTTGTTCTCTCTTTATCCACCCTAGGAAGAACGTGATCTGCTACTTCTTTTCGGCCAAGAACACTAAAGACCGTACTTCTTAGCTTCCTTAGGCCCTCTTGACAAAAATCAAAAAATCAATTCAAAAACAGGGCGTCTTCCCAAATCCAACGACCCCTCATTCAAGTCCATAACCTTCTTAGTTCGGAATATATTAACAACAGTGCACTTAGGCCCTTTTGACAAAAATCAGAACTACATTATAAAACGGGGCGTCATCCCAAATCCAACGACCCCTCATACAAGTCCATAGCCTTCTTAGTTCTCAAAATATTAACTACAGTGCACTTAGGCCCTTTTGACTCATACAAGTCAGTAGCATTCTTAGTTCGCAAAGTATTAACAAGCACATGACCTATTAGTTTTCAATCTTTTGGTTAAATTAAAAGAAACTCATCCATAAATAATTGTTTACAAAATCCCCAAGTGCGCATGCGTTAAAAACAAAACTTAAAATGATGATTCATAGCGGCATCTAGCAAAACGCATGCGCTTTATGAGCAACAACATTTAAGTTCATATTATCAGCGCACCTTATACATGTCGTATTTAAAAGGTGTCTTTCACTAAAAAATTACAATTTCACCCCCTAGTAGGGGTAGGTTTTATTTAGGGGTTGAAATGAGTGGTCCATTGAAAAGAGGGCGTCAGTCCGAGTCCAACGATATGTCGCATGTCAAAATCGGACCATGGGTTCGAGTGATATCGACTTTGCCCCTGTATGTATTGCGGGTTAATATGTGACGTCTGAGGGAGAGGCTAGGGGGGAGGGGGGAGCAGAACTGTCACCGCCCCCCTACTTCGCTCTTCCAAGATATTCCAATAATAATAGATCCACACACAATTATCTCAGGGGACCTCCCACAGAGCAGTTCTCAAAACACCTCTTGTGTCTTCGATATCAGGCTAGTCAATCCTATTTCCAAGACGGCTGCCGCCTTTGGGAGAGTTTTAAATATCACCCCGTCACTCTTCTTGATGTTAAACCAATCAGCGTAATTGGCGAGCTACTTAACAATAGCACACTAGTTCATACTGCACACGGCACTCTTTAGTGTTAAGAGTTCGATTGTTTATATGACAAACGCCATGTCATGGTCGCTTCTAGCAGAGTCTCTGCATGATGCTGCCATCTGACCCCCTTAGAAGCAACCACATCATTCCAATACAGAGCCACTGCACGGCAGAGCGTGCAAGTAGACCTCAAATCACCTGTCAATTATTATAAATTATTCGTAAATATAGTAGGCTAGGGCATATTACCGTATATATATATAAACAGTATATAGGGGAGAGGAGGGAGGGGGGCACATTTGAACTGTTGTTTAGGCTTCTACATTCTTTTCTTCTGTACGGCCAAATAACACCTTTACAATTTGACAATTAATTCTAATGTTTTCCTTTGCAATAATTATGATAACTGCACCACCCTGGGGTTAATGACACCGCCGCTTTGGCCAGCAGCACGTCGGTAATTCGATAACCAACGCTCTGCTTACCACTGCGACACCGGGAATGGACGGGCCCAACTTACCTTTGTTTGAGAGGTCCGGGTCACCTCCGCAGCAACATCACCTCTAGATGACATGTCCCAACAGAAGAGCTCCAAAAGGGGTGGAAGGAAGATGGAGAAGGGGACAACACACACAGGCTATTCCACAGACACCCCCCAAAAACCAACGGAACTGCCGTCGGTGAAATAATGCCACAACAAAAGATTTAAAAATTTACCATAAAATTTAATTGTTAAAAATTTCAAGAGAAAACACCTCCACCAAGAACAGAACATGCATCAGCCACCATAATTTACAATGAATGCAAGAGACCGCCAAACATGCTTGCTTGCAAGGCCAAGAAAAGAAAAGACTTAAATTAAAATTTAAAATGTAAAACAACCCAAAGGTTAAAAAAAAAATTACATGCATAACACAATGAAAAAGGGCTTGATAATTTGCAAGGGAATGCAATAGCGATCCGGCATGCGTAGATCCATGTTAAAAAAAATAAAAAGCACCTTCACCAGAAACGAAAAAAAGTTAAATTAACTAAATTAAACTGAATCAGGAAACAATCTATTAATTTGCATGATGGAGATAAACACAGGAAAAATTACGAAAAACACAATGTTAAACCGATAAGGTTAAATAAAAGAAACATCTTAAGTTAACACAACACGTTTGAGCTTCGCGGTGGACGCCTAGAGACTGACCTTGAGACCATAATGCATCTCTTCATAACAAGGCCACAAAACACAAGGAAACCGCACGCCGGATCGAAATTACGGCAAACAATTAATAAAATAAATTTTAACATCAGCGTAAGGAAATGAACGGCGGAAAACAATTAAGTCTAAATGCTATTACAATAGTAAAATGCACCGGATCATGAATAAATTAAATTGAATACTATATCAATCATAAGATTGGCAAAAGAAAATAAATAATAATTTAAACGTGAAATAAACTAGAAATGTGTCTCCAGGAGGTACGAAGAAAGATAACAAGGTTCAAATAAATCAGGAAACGTAATTAAAACAGAAATACAATTAGGCCTATAAAACAAATGAGGAACAGAATTAAAATATTACTATAAGATGATATCGGAGCTCCATAACAATAATATAAAAAAATTAACAGATAACGTACCTTATTTCCTACTCAGCGGAGACACACTAAAAAAATTAAAAAACTAACACATTTTAAATAAAATAAAAATGCGGCACTATGTTGCCTTGAAAATGCCCACACGGCACATGCCTCGTGCGGGTCACAATCACAGGTCTATATCGGCATGCGACCACATTTCACACGTCCACTTCACGGCAAAACGATGAAATTCACAGCCTGAAGAGAATAGGCAATTCCTTTTCTCTTGAATACATTAATATTTCGTAGAGAATGGGGGCTAGGCCCCCATTAGCGGTGACACCTTTCACGACCAGTCGGCTTGATGTCTAGTTTACTTTTCGATGGCTAATCGACTCCACAAAATGGCGGAGAATTATTGCGTGTCAAGTGCATAACTGCCTTCATGTAAAATTTATTGTCCAATCAGAGATTGACACATCAAACAACAATGTCATAAATAAGTACATAATTTGGCGGTATAATGAATACACTGGCATTTGTTTCATGACGAAGAATGTAATTGTCTTTCAATTATGTCATGCATATAAGGAGTTTTATAAGGCGCAGCACACGCTACCTATCGGAGAGAAACAGGAACCACGTGCAGACTTTCCAAAGTCCGACTGCCGCTACCATCTCGTGTTCAAAATGGGAAGCAAGTCACCAGGCGGTCGTTTCAAATGTCGAGATGCTACGATCCAAGGGTATATACATGTTTGAAAGCGTAGGGACGTGCCCTTGCACGTATCAGTCTCCCTCCCTTAAGCGTGAACACGGTTCACGAATATGCCTAGGCATAGATAGTACTCCTTAACTTGTCGATTCACCAGAGTTGTTTCCCGAAGATAATGTTCACCAGTTAACTCCAATTGATGGATGAAACCGCATCGTTTTGGTTAGGAAGAATGCAGGGTCAGATTATCAGTGAAGGGATAATTGATCACCTCGCAAACAACTTAGTCAACAGCTTCACTGTGTCCAAAATCTTCAGAAATGCCGAACACCAGCACCAGCAGTGCTTTCATAGTCCGAGACACGTTAGATACATTTTCAATTAGTCCAATGTAGGTCGCTTTAGGCGAAGTAGGTGGAAGCAATGTGCAAAATATGACTCGACGCGTGGGCAGCCATTAACAAAAATAGAAGTTAATCAAATTTCAAACAAAAAGGTTTAGAGAATTATTAATTCTTACTACATTTTACAAAAGAGAAACAAAGTTGAATTTAAATGAAGAAAAAATTTCTGACAATGCCCTAGATCCGTGCTTACAAAATTTCATTAACAAGTTTACCTTTTTACAGATTCGAAGTACTTTTCAAGATTACATGAGTTAGACGACTATACATTTAGAAGGAACTACGGTAGAGGAATGACCACTACAATTCCCAAAGGGAACAGGAATACAAGGTTACCTTGAGTTAGGTCTCCCACCGAGCCCAACTTTACATGTTAGCATCTTCCAAGAAAACATCAAAATTTAGGTACACTTTTACAATTTACCATTACAATGGGAACTTCCCAACATTTACATTTTGTATCCCATCAGAGTTTGCATACCCAGTTCAAAATTCCAGAAGGAACAGATGCCTGAAGGCTTCAATGAAGTTTAGGGATACTCTACATTATACAAAATTTGTTTTACAAAATTTACGGTAGCATTTCCTCATTAGAAACCTCTCCACCTCGTTTAATGTGTGAAAGATGCACTCTAGAAATTTTGTTGGCCTTAGGGTTTCGAACAAGAAGAGTAACAGGGGTCAAGAATGCCTCTACATAACATGGGCCTTTAAAATGAGGGGTTAACTTGCTTGAGACAAGATTACTGACGCCCTTGGGCTCGAAATTGCGGACGTACACAACATCACCAATTTCCAAATCAGTTGGCTTGCGACAGGCATTGTGTCGCCTGGCAAGTTGGTCATGGGATACCTTAATATTCTCTCTAGCCTTGTCGAATTTCGCCCTCATATCCTCGGGCGTGAAACTGTCAGGAAGGAGATCGTGCAGGTTCCACAGGTTGGACAACGGAGAATTAGCCATAAAGGAAAACATTAACGAAAAAGGGGTAGCTTGCGTGCTCTCATGCACGGCGGTGTTGAAAGCAAAATTGAGCCAATGCAAATTAGAATCCCACTTGGAATGGTCGTCGTGGTGGAAAGCAATCAGAGCAGAACGGAGATTACGATTGACTCGCTTAGCGAGAGACGGGTTAGGAAAATAGGGAGTGGTGGTTACGTGCGAAATAGCATAATCAAATAAGAATTGACGGAACTGATGAGATACAAAGCACTTGGCATTATCTGACACCAGATACTGACACGGCCCAAAAGACGAGAAGATGGAATTAAGACACCTTATGACGGAACTGGTCGTAGCCTGTCTGGTGGGGAAAATCCAACTAAACCGGGAGAAACCGTCAGTGCAAACAAGCGCAAATTGGTTTCCCCGACCAGAGCGAGGGAACGGTCCAACATGGTCGATTAAAAGCCTCTCCATGGGTCTAGATGCCGGTTCAGATGACAACAGGCCAACCTTAGTAGAAACCGGAGGTTTGCTAATACTGCATGCAGCACAATTCCTAATGAGCCTCCTGATGTCGCCATCCATACCTTGCCAAATGAAAAACTGTCTGATTTTAGCTCGGGTCTTGAATACTCCTAGGTGGCCACCAATAGGAGATTCATGATAGTAACGAAAGATTTCGGGAATGAGGACCGACGGGAGCACAATTTTAGGTAGGCGGTCATGACGAGACGAACAACACAATACACCGTCCTTCAGAGAGTAGGGCTTGATCACTTCACCAGAATTGATTCGGTCAATAAGGCTAGATAAGGAGGGGTCTTCCTTCTGGAATCGTCTCACATCCTCAAAAAGCACAGGGGAATTGCTAAGAACGGCATTGACACAATTTACAGCAGATACAAGGTTTACGGGTTCACATTCCTGAACATCCTCTTCAGCTGTTTCCTCGTACATGTGGCTTAAAGAATCAGCTACCGCATTTTCGGACCCACGAATATGTTGGACAGTGAACTGGAACGACAGAATCCTAGTTGCCCACCTAGCAATTCTACCCGTTTTGCGGGGTTTCCCTAAGACCCAGCTCAAGGCTTGGTTATTGGTCTCAAGGAGAAATTTGGTGTGCTCAAGATACATACGGAATTTTTCTAGAGCGAACAACACAGCTAAACCCTCAAGTTCGTAAATGGAATACTTCCTCTCTGCGTCCGTTAAGGTACGAGAAGCGTATGCAATGGGTTGCCTACCCAGATCAGATTCCTGCAGTAGAACACAACCAACACCACGACCAGACGCATCAGTCTGCACAATGAACTGCTTCCCAAAATCCGGAATGGCTAACACAGGGGCGTTAGAGAGCGCAAGCTTAAGATCTTCAAAGGCTGCTTGCTGAGAGGGACCCCACTCGAACTTCACAGCCTTTTTGCGCAATTGATTTAGAGGAGCAGCACGGTCGGCAAAGTTACTGATAAACTTACGGAAGAAGTTCACCATACCAACGTAACGAGCAACACCCTTGGCGCTCTTGGGTGGTTTAAAATCTCTGATGGCCTGCGTACGAGACTGGTCCACTGAGATACCAGATTCAGAAACAATATGTCCCAAGAAGGAAATTTTGGGCTTGGCAAAGGAAACCTTGGACAATTTGACGGTAAGGCCAGCGTCACGCAACCGATCAAGAACAATTTTCAGATGATCAACGTGTTCCTCGAAGGACTCAGAATAGATCACCACATCGTCAAGGTAGTGGTACACAAACTTGAATTTAATTTCAGAAAATACCTTGTCCAGAAGTCTACTCAACACAGCGGCTCCGGTGGATAGGCCAAACGGGACACGGGCATACTCAAACAGGTTCCAGTCAGTGGAAAAAGCAGTAACATGCCTGGATTCAGGAGAGAGGGGGATTTGGAAGTAGGAAGAATTTAAATCGAGGATCGTGAACACCTTCGCGTTGCGAAACCAACTAAAACATGTGTGAAGGTCCGGCAAAGGAATGGACTGCAAAACAACTTTTTGATTAAGAGCCCTATAGTGGACCACCGGCCGAAAACCACCGTTAGGTTTTGGCACAAGAAATACAGGGGATGAGTAGGCAGAGATAGAGGGTTGGATTACACCTTCTTCTAACATCTTATCGATAATCTTACGAAGTTCAGCCATCTTGGGCGGGGCAAGGCGATACGGGCTGGAACGCACCGGCACAGAATCGGTTAGCTCAATCTTGTACTCCATCAAATGGGTTACACCCAGCTTGTCAGTAAATACATCGCCATACTCCTGACATAACCTCTTAATGGCATCCTTTTGAAGACTCGTTAAATTTTCCAGATCGAGATCCTCAATAGTCATAGGTTCACTAACAGAATTGACAGCATGAGAAGATAAAAGCGGGTTAAATGATAATTTACTCTGTGGATTAAACTTAAACCATAAGTTGCGAGCACCAAAATCAAGAAGCATACCAACGTGTGACATGAAATTAGCTCCAATGACCACAGCACAAGAAAGATTTCTGGCAACCAAAAATTTAAATTTCCAAGAAAAATTTAGAATATGAATTTTGACTGTCATACTACCCAAAATATTTAAGTTTGAACAATTTGCCGAAATAAAAGATTCATTGTTAGGCTCTAACTCAGGAAATTTGCAAACACTCTTCATAGATAAAAACCAGTCCTCGCTTATAAAGGATGCGACACTACCAGAATCAAGCAACGCAGAAACGGGCTCGTCATTAACACAAATTTCAATAAACGGGGATATTCCTTTAGCCACAGGAGAAATTCCAAAATCATTACTCACTCTAACACGATTACAAGTAGGTGACGAGGACACGCGCACCACAGGTTTCACACAACGTTCAGAATTAGGCCGACTTGCCACGCCATTGCTCACCGACAGGTTAGGTAGGCCAGCGACATAAGCAGAATTAGCACATGATGAATTAGCTTTCAACGAGTTATCAAGACTATCATTGGTAGGGCGACCAGAAACTTCACAGGGTTTTCCCAAACTCTTACGCATAGAAATATCCTTGGAAGTAACACCCGAATTGGTCTCCTCCACTTTCCGTCATTGGCGATACACAGCCTGGTTACTCGGACACACCTTCTTGACATGTCCCAGGCCACCGCACGTGTGGCACTTAATGTTGGGACGAGGATGAAACATAACCTTTGGCGGGGGACGAGACATCAAGGAAGGAGGGGGACCAGACATAAAGGACGGAGGAGGAACATTAGCTACCCGAAGGGAATCTGCATGCTTCACAGCCATAGCCTCTATAACGACCTGTTTCAGCTCGACAAATGACGAAGGCCTGGTACACATAGTCATGTATGACCTATATTGAGGCGAAAACCCATTCACAATTGATGACACCAACTGTCGCTGAGTTAAAGGGGATGCAAAAACCTGGGCATACACCTTAATGTCGCTGACATAGTCGCTAAGGGACTCGTCGAGCCTTTGGACACGATAAAGGAACTTATGCTCGAGAGCACTTAGAGCGCTCGCAGGGACAAAAAACCACAACACTTCCCTAATAAACATGGCTAAGGACATGCGGAGGTGGATAGCTTCAACAAGCTTATCGCGCAGCATACCGGATGCAACTGGATACAAAAGTTGGAAAATCTGAATTTCCGACATCCCAAAAATCGAGGCATGGTTGCCCAACTCGACCACTTGCTTTAAAAATTGTACCACTTGGGTAACGTCATCAAGGTTGAAATGCTTTAATTTAGTTAAGAAACCAGAAATAGGATGAGGAATCGACCCATAATTAACGGTAGGCGAGAATGTAGCATTAGGAAAAGGGACATTGTTACCAGGGTAGCCCGCTCGCACACCCTCTACAGGCGACAAAACATTTATATTACTAGAGAAAGAACTGGGATGCAATGGGTCGGCAGGACCCAGGAAATCATTAGGTGACCTAACATGAGAAGAATGACCGTATGCAGGATTAAGTGGTATGGACGAGCCAGCGCCAGGCAACAGAGGGGCAGGCAAACTACTACTGGTAATCGATCCCAAAACCTCAGACCTAGTAATCAGAGGTGATTCACGTTCAACTCCAGAAGAACTCTCCAAATTCACAAGGTTATCTCTTAAGTCAATTAAATCGAAAACACTATTGTTGTCGGCCATTTTGGAAAACACAGAATGCAGACAGCCAATATAGAAGGAAACAAAATTTCAGGAATTACAAGGACAGTTTACACTTTCACAACAGTACCACAACCACCAATTACCAACACCAAAGATTAGGCTGACACTCGAACACAGCCACCCTACTACACCAAATCATGCACCATGCTGTCCAGAACTGCACACGTCACCACCTGCTTGGCTCGAGAACAGGGAGCTAAATTACAAAAATAGGCACAAAACATCAGGCTACCAGCTTCCGACGGGGCTCCAGGATGCCTTCACACGCAGCATATAGGCTATCAGAACATTAAGAAATCCCATTTCCCATGCCAAGAACACATGTCAGTCACTCACCGGGCTTCATCTTCAGTGGGGATGTTGCACACAAACAGGATAAAACTACAGCAGGAAACACCTCGCTCAGAACAGGACACTTACAGCGTACCACATGGATATCCAGAGGCAAACATGAAATAAAACAAACGGCAAGGATTAGCTTTGCACAACATCAAGTGCACTGGCCTGACAAAATCCCACCAACAACCGACCCAACAGCATTAGAGGGGTCCATAAAACAGCCTGTGGGTACTGGGGAGGGGATAGTTACGGAAGTGAACTCGAGCGCGATCTGCTACCACTGCACCACCCTGGGGTTAATGACACCGCCGCTTTGGCCAGCAGCACGTCGGTAATTCGATAACCACGCTCTGCTACCACTGCACCACCCTGGGGTTAATGACACCGCCGCTTTGGCCAGCAGCACGTTTGTAATTCGATAACCAACGCTCTGCTTACCACTGCGACACCGGGAATGGACGGGCCCAACTTACCTTTGTTTGAGAGGTCCGGGTCACCTCCGCAGCAACATCACCTCCAGATGACATGTCCCAACAGAAGAGCTCCAAAAGGGGTGGAGGGAAGATGGAGAAGGGGACAACACACACAGGCTATTCCACAGACACCCCCCAAAAACCAACGGAACTGCCGTCGGTGAAATAATGCCACAACAAAAGATTTAAAAATTTACCATAAAATTTAATTGTTAAAAATTTCAAGAGAAAACACCTCCACCAAGAACAGAACATGCATCAGCCACCGTAATTTACAATGAATGCAAGAGACCGCCAAACATGCTTGCTTGCAAGGCCAAGAAAAGAAAAGACTTAAATTAAAATTTAAAATGTAAAACAACCCAAAGGTTAAAAAAAATTACATGCATAACACAATGAAAAAGGGCTTGATAATTTGCAAGGGAATGCAATAGCGATCCGGCATGCGTAGATCCATGTTAAAAAAAATAAAAAGCACCTTCACCAGAAACGAAAAAAAGTTAAATTAACTAAATTAAACTGAATCAGGAAACAATCTATTAATTTGCATGATGGAGATAAACACAGGAACAATTACGAAAAACACAATGTTAAACCGATAAGGTTAAATAAAAGAAACATCTTAAGTTAACACAACACGTTTGAGCTTCGCGGTGGACGCCTAGAGACTGACCTTGAGACCATAATGCATCTCTTCATAACAAGGCCACAAAACACAAGGAAACCGCACGCCGGATCGAAATTACGGCAAACAATTAATAAAATAAATTTTAACATCAGCGTAAGGAAATGAACGGCGGAAAACAATTAAGTCTAAATGCTATTACAATAGTAAAATGCACCGGATCATGAATAAATTAAATTGAATACTATATCAATCATAAGATTGGCAAAAGAAAATAAATAATAATTTAAACGTGAAATAAACTAGAAATGTGTCTCCAGGAGGTACGAAGAAAGATAACAAGGTTCAAATAAATCAGGAAACGTAATTAAAACAGAAATACAATTAGGCCTATAAAACAAATGAGGAACAGAATTAAAATATTACTATAAGATGATATCGGAGCTCCATAACAATAATATAAAAAAAATTAACAGATAACGTACCTTATTTCCTACTCAGCGGAGACACACTAAAAAATTAAAAAAACTAACACATTTTAAATAAAATAAAAATGCGGCACTATGTTGCCTTGAAAATGCCCACACGGCACATGCCTCGTGCGGGTCACAATCACAGGTCTATATCGGCATGCGACCACATTTCACACGTCCACTTCACGGCGAAACGATGAAATTCACAGCCTGAAGAGAACAGGCAATTCCTTTTCTCTTGAATACATTAATATTTCGTAGAGAATGGGGGCTAGGCCCCCATTAGCGGTGACACCTTTCACGACCAGTCGGCTTGATGTCTAGTTTACTTTTCGATGGCTAATCGACTCCACAAAATGGCGGAGAATTATTGCGTGTCAAGTGCATAACTGCCTTCATGTAAAATTTATTGTCCAATCAGAGATTGACACATCAAACAACAATGTCATAAATAAGTACATAATTTGGCGGTATAATGAATACACTGGCATTTGTTTCATGACGAAGAATGTAATTGTCTTTCAATTATGTCATGCATATAAGGAGTTTTATAAGGCGCAGCACACGCTACCTATCGGAGAGAAACAGGAACCACGTGCAGACTTTCCAAAGTCCGACTGCCGCTACCATCTCGTGTTCAAAATGGGAAGCAAGTCACCAGGCGGTCGTTTCAAATGTCGAGATGCTACGATCCAAGGGTATATACATGTTTGAAAGCGTAGGGACGTGCCCTTGCACGTATCAGTAACATATATTACAAAACTGATAATTATGCAGCGTGTAAAATGACCGTTCAAAGGTGCCCCAGAAAGGGGTAGAGTTAAACAGAGGTGGGGTACTATTGAACTTTGCTGGGGTACATTTGAACACATACTTAATTTTCAACAGAATACCGTTATATTTCACTCAATTTGAAATTGAATGCAAACATCTTATTAGCCTGTGCTGTTGCTCCAGATGAGACAGGATTTGTAAGTTTCCAGATAATGTCGGCCATCTGTCTTCTTTATCTGGGAATACAAATGTGTTTGTGGTCCGCACTTGCTTTATGAGGGAGATATTCCATTCATGCGAATCTACATTCCCTTGTAGCTGTCCTACACAGTGCTAAGGTAACTTTTTGGTTTCGAATTTTACTAATATAAAATCTTTTTCTTCCACTGATTCTAAATTAAAATTATCTAAGTTCACCTCTTCATAATCACTAGAGTGAAGAACGTAGGTGTCACTATCATCATGAAGGGGAAACACTTCTGAATCTAAACTAGGAACACATTTTGAAACAATCTTTTTCTGTTTCTTCGAACATTGTTTTGGCTGCTTTTTCATGATACCTTCTTGAGTTTCTGTCTCGATGCGGATAATTTCTGGTGTATCTGTTAAGATTCTGGATTTACCTCTTTTCTTCCCCGGTTACTCAATGATTTTCTTGCTGCAGCTCTAGGAAATGGTCGAATGCTTTCAGGAGACAGGACTACAGGGCTTGCAGTGGAACATGAAGGAAGAGATTCCTGCAGATGTTCGATGGTAGATGCAGGGGTTTGAATGTCATAAACATTGGAACAGGAAGGAGTAGATTCATGCACAAGTTCATTGGTAGTGGTAGTGTTTGCAAAGTTATGAGCATTGGAATAAGTAGCTTCGAGCTGCACGATCTGGACAGTATCATCATCAGCCTTCGGACAGAATGGCTGTTACCTGCATTACTGATATTGTTATCGACACAGTGACCTGTTTGTTGAGCTTCTACAACATCTCTATTAGTGACAGCACAACACTTAAAATATTCATCCTGAAATAATGTTGAACTAAATGGCTAAATTCCTGGTTTCTCAAAACCTGCTATTATGTTCTTTCTGGTAATTTAATTTAATATCGTATGGCCTCGGGTGCCTGGTGCAAGCTTTGCTATTTGACACCCAGAGGTAGCTTGCATGTCGAATTTCGTAGTTCCTTTACTATGAATGTCAAGGAGGTTAGATGTTAGATATCTAATCTCCTTGAACACAATAGCGCTTTCTAGTAGAGAAATGAGGAACTTTGTGCTGGCAGAAACTCCCGAGATTAATTTTGCCATTATGAACTCGGCCTACTGAATTCAAAAATGGGTTCTTTGACATGCCAACATCGTATGACATGCGTATCGTATTTTTGCCGCCTTTCAAAAATCACTTACCACGGTCAGGGGCGAACCTGCAATCTTGGGGTTAGTAGACCGACTCGCAATCCACTCACCCACCGTGGCAAAAGAAATATTAAAAGTATCCTTAGCTCTGCCAGCTAAATTAGGAACAGTTATTGTTTTCCCAGGGTTGTTTAAACATACTGCAAACTTTGCCTTGAGCGGTCCAAACACTACAACATCCAGGGGTTACAGGCGATTAGAGCAATGAGGAGGAATGGTAAGTAAGATCATCCCATTGTCCCTAGCGTACAAAAAAGTATCCAGTGAGAAATGTGGTTCAGGGTTGTCCATTAAAATTAGTATGGGATGCTCTCTGCTACACCTTGCATATTCCTTTATGTACTCAAGACTTGTAAGTACAGATGCCCTTCATCCCACCACTTCTGGGACTATTTGCTAAACCAATGCTACCTTATAGAGCATTTGTCATTAAGAGATTATTCATCCTAGCTCTTGGGAATATAAAAATTGGTGCCAATGCATTACCAGAAGCACTAATTATGGCACACATAGTCACACACTGTCCCCTTTCCCCTAAAACTCCTTGCCCAACCAGTTTATACCCTTTCTTCTACAACATTAGGAGCTTGAACAACGGTTGCCACTGCTGTTTCGTCTGAGTTGTAAATCAGGAGGGGTGTGAATTTAAATTTCTCAAGAACATTAGCATAGTTTCTTTGAAACTCACTCACATTTGTTTAATGAAACTAGCTGCACGTGAAAGGCTTTTTTTCTGGTTTCCTGAAACTTAAAATTTTATGAAGCTTCATGAAGCCTTTCATCGATTCAGTGACTGCCAGTTCCTTACCTATCCAGTTATCTAGACAACAACCAAGTTTTTCTGCATAATCGAATGCTAATTTGTGAATCTAAAAGTAAGTCAAACCTTAAGTCATTTTTGAACTCCTCAGAACACACTTTTCTAGTTCTTCTTCCTGATTTGTAAATATTTGCTTAACGGTGGACTATGAAGAGTATTTTCCTGTCCTTTCCTCAGTTGTCTCTGCTTTCTTTATGCGGTAGAACAAGGTAGTATGTTTAATTCCATACATAGCAGCTGCTGTCCTGAGTGGTACCTTGTTTTAAAGAACTCATTAAGAGCTTTCTCTATGTCAGTTTCGTTTATATCTGGTCCATCTCGTTTCCTCTTGTAGTTCCTCATCATTTTACATAGGCTTAAAAAACAAAAACATTTAGGACAAGGTTTTGTTGTAATGAACCATGTAAGTTGTAGGGGGTTTAAAAGTGCCCCACATTCAGTGTTCGAACCTGCCACTTAATGCAAATCTTTGACTTAATTATCGTCAAAGTTATAAGTTATGATCTTCAATGAAAACAAATATATCAAAATACATGCTAAGGATGGTACTTACTTCCGGTATAATTAGGAAGGCAGTGCTTCCCTTGGTATACTTCAGGTATAATTAGGAAGGCAGTGCTTCCCTCGGTATGTCTTGTAATTCGTTACAGATGGATTGGCGCATTTTGGATTTTAGCCTCAAAAACGTTTCATCAACACAACCTCAACAGCAAGCAAAACTGGTGGAAAACAGACTACTGTCTTGGAATACGTGATAACCAACATAATAAAACTGAAATTAACTTTCAGATTATCTAAAACTATAAGACTCCATGACTGTTTAAATCTACCCCACGATCAAATATATATTGAGCCAGAATTTCTAGTCTGACAATCAGATTTGAAATGTCTCCAAATTTAACATTGCATAAATGAGATTCTATTGACACAAGGCTTCAAGAAGCACAGTCACGTGATGACAGGCCAGCAGCACAGGTTTTCGGATGCAAATGAGTGACTCAATCTAAAAATAGAATAAAATAAAATATAAATTGGTACGTGCAGCAAATAATAGGAAATAAACACTGGAGTGTGTCACGGCACGAGGCGATTACTGCTTTGTGGTCACATGGCCCGGTCGAGATATTTACAAAATAACGAAGTCGGTAATTAGAGTAAAACAATTGTTACGGAGTTCCAGAAGGTATATGATTACACTTAGAATAGAGGAAATTTCCAGACGAAAATTATTATGTATTTGGACTATGAAGACTGGAAGTATTTGAGAAAATATTCGTATCACGATTTTCACGAAGCGAGAGCGCCAAATTTCTTTCTTGAGGAAATGCCCCTTTTCAGGAGAGGCTTTTTACTCTGGTTCTTGTAAGGAATTAGACGTATTGTTGAATTCGAGTCCAGGCACGGTCCTGTGAGATTATGGTTGACGGCCGATGCGAGTGCACCGGCGGTCAAGGTTTTGAGGAAAGGCGCACAACGATTTTGTGGACATGTAAAAGTCTAGTCGAGGACTTAGAAATCTTTCCACTACCTTGAATCTACTATGAAGACCGAGTGATATTATTTAACTTTGTTAATAGAGTTCATATTTGAATTGAATATTTGAGGTTTTTGGTAGGTGAAATATTACGAACATTCTACGGAAATATGACAATTTTCTTCAACGAAGGATTTTCAAGAAAATATCCCAGTAATATTGTAACGCCGATAGCTTTGTTACTAAGGAACTTTAATAATTTCTACGAGATTTGCACAGTTCTAAGTGAAATATTACGAACATTTCGACGGAGATTTCGAGGATTTCCAGTCAACATCTTTTCATACTTCTTCGAAGATGAAATTAATTCCTGCAATGATTGAAATTGTTTTCGATATTGAAATGAAAGTGGAAATGACCGAGCTGACATGCATCAGGGAACACTGCAATGAGAAAATGGAATTATCTACGGTAATCAGCTAACAGCAACTACGAGTATGGAAAGATCGGGAGTAACTTAAAACTACTCAAAACTAGTCTAAATTCAAAAATATAATTAATTCAAATGCTCTCGACGAAATTCAATTTTACAATGACTTAAATAACATCTAGAAGCAACAGCAAGAAAAAGAAAGATGGTTTGAACAAGGGTAGACTCAGGTCAGGATCTCAGTTCGTTTCTAGAACTAGGCAACGCGAGGGCGTGGTCTGTTCAAGCCCAGAATGAGGCAGCAGAGACGCAATCCAGATGGCTGGAGAGAACGAGGTGATACCAGGAGGAGACATCAGAACGAGGCAACAGAGACGCTGTCCAGATGGCTGGAGAGAACAAGGCGATACCAGGAGCAAACATCAGAACGAGGCAGCAGAGACGCTGTCCAGATGGCTGGAGAGAACAAGGCGATACCAGGAGGAGACATCAGAACGAGGCAACAGAGTCGCAGTCCAGATGGCTGGAGAGAACAAGGTGATACCAGGAGGAGACATCAGAACGAGGTGATACTAGGAGGAGACATCAGAACGAGGCAGCAGAGACGCAGTCCAGATGTCTGGAGAGAACAAGGTGATACCAGGAGAAGACATCAGAACGAGGCAAGAGAGTCGCAGTCCAGATGGCTGGAGAGAACAAGGTGATACCAGGAGGAGACATCAGAACGAGGCAGCAGAGGCGCAGTCCAGATGGCTGGAGAGAACAGGGTGATACCAGGAGGAGACATCAGAACGAGGCAGCAGAGACGCAGTCCAGATGGCTGGAGAGAACAAGGCGATACTAGGAGGAGACATCAGAACGAGGCAACAGAGCCGCAGTCCAGATGGCTGGAGAGAACGAGGCGATACCAGGAGCAAACATCAGAACGAGGCAGCAGAGGCGCAGTCCAGATGGCTGGAGGGAACAAGGCGATACCAGGAGCAAACATCAGAACGAGGCAGCAGAGGCGCAGTCCAGATGGCTGGAGAGAACAAGGCGATACCAGGAGCAAACATCAGAACGAGGCAGCAGAGGCGCAGTCCAGATGGCTGGGGAGAACACGGCGATACCAGGAGCAAACATCAGAACGAGGCAGCAGAGGCGCAGTCCAGATGGCTGGAGAGAACAAGGCGATACCAGGAGGAGACATCAGAACGAGGTGATACTAGGAGGAGACATCAGAACGAGGCAGCAGAGACGCAGTCCAGATGTCTGGAGAGAACAAGGTGATACCAGGAGGAGACATCAGAACGAGGTGATGCCAGGAGCAAACATCAGAACGAGGCAGCAGAGGCGCAGTCCGGATGGCTGGAGAGAACAAGGCGATACCAGGAGCAAACATCAGAACGAGGCAGCAGAGGCGCAGTCCAGATGGCTGGAGAGAACAAGGCGATACCAGGAGGAGACATCAGAACGAGGCAGCAGAGACGCAGTCCAGATGGCTGGAGAGAACAAGGCGATACCAGGAGCAAACATCAGAACGAGGCAGCTGAGGCGCAGTCCAGATGGCTGGAGAGAACAAGGCGATACCAGGAGAAAACGTCAGAACGAGGCAGCAGAGGCGCAGTCCAGATGGCTGGAGAGAACAAGGTGATACCAGGAGGAGACATCAGACCGAGGCAGCAGAGACGCAGTCCAGATGGCTGGAGAGAACAAGGCGATACTAGGAGGAGACATCAGAACGAGGCAACAGAGCCGCAGTCCAGATGGCTGGAGAGAACGAGGCGATACCAGGAGCAAACATCAGAACGAGTCCCGGTATTTTATCATTCTGATATATTTATTCCATCAGCTGTTGAAGACATCGAAAGGTAGAAGAGATTCCTTTATGTAAAATATTGTAGAGTATTTAGAATTCCCATGGGAAACCTTTCTCAATGTTTCTATTAATTTGTCGATTTGAATATTTTTATTTTGACTTCGTAAATATTTTTGAATTTAGATTTGGTTTTTGTTCTTCGACGAGCGAGATTTTACTGTGGTAGATTTTACCGTAAATTTAGTTTTAGTGTGTGATAGGATATTTCGTTAATATTTTGATGGGAGATGTGCTTAACTCGACCGTATTTTTGTAGGAAGTAGGCATTAAATAGTTTTATTATAAGTGTGCAAGACTTGATTTTATATTGTGAAACGGTCTTACCTTTCTTGAAGTTGTTGTAGCAGTGGAAACGTGCGCCTTTAATCCTGTGCTGGGCCCATGTAACAGGATTAGGAGATGATGAAATATAACCAGAATAATGGTAGTTCAAAAGAGAGCAAAGTGTATCAGAGGCGTGGACTGAACGTACATTCACATGGCAGTGGATGCAAGGTCAATACGATGCCGTACTTATAATAGACTATGGGCCTATCCTTGAACCAAAGGAAATAGCATAACAAAAACGATTCAAACTATCAAACGAAAGAATGTACTCCGAGACCACGCAGATGTAATAGATAGATAGATAGATAGATTTATTTTGACTGGCAAGATTAGGGCCATTGGGCCCTCTCTTCCATCTAACCAGATTATACAAATAATAAATGATGAACAATACAAATACAACTTAAATCTAACAATATTACAATGTTGATACAATATAAAATACATATAAACTGGATTAGCTTGGTGGTGTAGGCTGTAAATTGTTGCATTGTTAGGGCGAATAACTAAGATACTTAGGAGTAAGTTTAAAATTACAGTAAGGTAAAGGAAATAGGCTACTGAAAAAAAGTAGACTAATGATGGTGATGAAGATGATGATGAAGATAATTAGTCGTTACTGAAGGAGGTTATTTAGATATCTAAATAGAGAGTAAATGAGAAAGTGAGAATTGGAAAGTTTGAATATATGTAATACGACGTAAGAATATAAGCATAAGTGTTGAGTTCAACTTTCATTTACTTAGTGAGCATGTACTGCTGACAACGCTGCTTGAAGCTGGACGGGGTTGCTCCTCTGACAGAGCGAGGCAGATTGTTCCACAGTCGTGCAGTAGCAACAACGAAGGAGTTGGTATAGCGTACTGTGCGGTGTATGGGTATCAGCAAGAGTGTGTCGTTTTTTGACCGTGTTCCAAGAGTATGCTCGTACGAGAGGCGGTGAAGCTGAGAGTGCAGGTAAGCTGGAGTTGAAGTTGAGAGTATTTGTTGAAGAATACATAAAGAATGGAGGTCGCGGCGTTGATTTAGACGTAACCAGTTAAGTTGCTCATAAGCGGGGGTGAGATGGTCATAGAGCCGTAAATTAAATATGTAGCGTACACAGGCATTTTGTGCATGTTGGAGTTTGTTTTTAAGAGTAACAGCGAGATCTTTGTATACCACATCGCAGTAATCAAAATGAGGCAATATTAGGGAGGAAACAAGTCGTTCCTTTAATACACGAGAGAAAATATTCCAGAATCTTCTAAGTGATTTTAATGCGGAAAATACTTTTCTGGAAACATTGCAGACGTGCTGCGTCCAGGAAAGATGTTTATCTATAATAACGCCTAGATCTTTAACTGACTCACGGAATTCGATTGGGGAATCGCACAAGCGTAATTTTGGTAATGTGGGTTCATTTTTTAGTTTTAGGAGGATTTTCGGATGGGAGATTATGATTGCTTGGGTTTTAGCCTCATTGAGTCGTAGTCCATGTAAGCGAGTCCAGTTACAGATTTCAGTTAAGTCTTCATTAAAGGTGCCGATTGCTTCCGATAGTTTTTCTGGTGCTGAATGCAGGTAGATTTGTACATCATCAGCATATAGGTGGTGTTTGCATTTAGTGATTGATGACGGAATGTCGTTTATATATATTGAAAACAGGAGAGGTCCAAGGACTGACCCCTGAGGGACTCCTCTCTCAACTGGACGCCATGAAGACATTTGATTTAAGTTAATTTTAACACATTGTTGACGTCCACGTAGATAAGAGTCCATCCATTGGATACTGTTCTTGGAGAGGTAGTGTATTGATCAATAAGAAAAAGATAGGTATTGACGAGGAAGCGATACACACTAAAAGTTAGGTTAAGGTAATGAAAAACACATGAAGTTAAACTAAGGTAAAGGATGAACGAGTGTGACGTTTATGTCATGGACATAAGAGGGAGAGGGAGGCTCGTTAAGGGAAAAGTATGAACGTACAGTGCCAAGGGAAATTGGAAAAAATAAAAAGATTAAAAGGCTAGACAAGGGACTCAGGAAAATGGACATGCCGACAAAGAAGTGAACGGTATTCCGTATAGCACAGAAGACACAGAGAAAGTGGGGGTTTTTAGGAGGGACAAACCCAAAAGAGTAAGTACTCGTAGGACTGACGTAAGTGAACTAAACATGAGACGACAATCAACCGACAATTAAAATGAATACCTGAAGGGTAACATACGGCCATAAATATGTAAAATCCATCAAGATAAGTTACGGTAAGGAAGTAGGAATAAAGCTTAGTGCAGTGAAGGAAGATACGTACGATAAGGGGGGATTAGGTAGACACAAAGACTTGCGTGAGAAAAGACGCACTCATATGTAATAAAGGAACAAGGGTAAAGGAGAGTATATAATGTGGTGTACGGCATAGACCTTACTTGGGGCAAAGAAACCACGCAGTAAGCCAAAGAACCAAAACACACACAAAATACACACGGGACAAAATGGGGGAAGGTAAAGGTAAAGAAAAACAGCACTCAAAGGAAACAAACATGCACACTGTGGACAAACTATATAAGGGGAAACACCACAGTATTCCACAAGGAAGATTCACACACACATGCACACGGTGGACATACTATATTAGGTGAAACACCATAGTATTCCACAAGGAAGATTCACACACACATGCACACGGTGGATATACTATATTAGTTGAAACATCATAGTATTCCACAAGGAAGATTCACACACACATGCACACGGTGGACATACTATATTAGGTGAAACACCATAGTATTCCACAAGGAAGATTCACACTCACATGCACACGGTGGATATACTATATTAGGTGAAACACCATAGTATTCCACAAGGAAGATTCACACACACATGCACACGGTGGACATACTATATTAGGTGAAACCCCATAGTATTCCACAAGGAAGATTCACACACACATGCACACGGTGGACATACTATATTAGGTGAAACACCATAGTTTTCCACAAGAAAGATTCACACACACATGCACATGGTGGACATACTATATTAGGTGAAACACCATAGTATTCCACAAGAAAGATTCACACACACCTACACACGGTGGACATACTATATTAGGGGAGACACCATAGTATTCCACAAGGAAGATTCACACACACATGCACACGGTGGACATACTATATTAGGTGAAACACCATAGTTTTCCACAAGAAAGATTCACACACACATGCACATGGTGGACATACTATATTAGGTGAAACACCATAGTATTCCACAAGGAAGATTCACACACACATGCACACGGTGGACATACTATATTAGGTGAAACATCATAGTATTCCACAAGAAAGATTCACACACACATGCACACGGTGGACATACTATATTAGGTGAAACACCATAGTATTCCACAAGAAGGATTCACACACACATGCACACGGTGGACATACTATATTAGGTGAAACACCATAGTATTCCACAAGGAAGATTCACACTCACATGCACACGGTGTACATACTATATTAGGTGAAACACCATAGTATTCCACAAGAAATATTCACACACACATGCACACGGTGGACATGCAAAACAAAGAGACCTTACCTTGATGGCATGGGAGTGAAGTAAAAATCACAGAATTAAAATAAAAGAAACGAAGATTTAGTTAAGTGACGTCAGTACGCGCACTTTTCAAAGATAAACAGTACAAATATATAAAGAGAGCAAGGCGGGAGCTCAAGAAAAACACGTAAACCCTACATTGGAAAAAACAGAAGGAGTTGTCCCTTGTAACAGAGAAGCTGATCTGCTCAGTTATTCTGGCCAGTAATAACCGAGAAGAACAGAGAACAAGAGAACGAAAAGTAAAGGGCCATAAATTAAAATGGGTGAAATTGGTTCTTATTTGAACATTAAAGTTAATGCGAGATAGACATAGTATAACAGGACAATAATATAATTATCAATTTTTTAACGAAAATAATTGAGATTTCTTGAGTATCAGACGATAACAGCTGATCACTTAATTTTACGCACAAGTCAATTTGAAATGTGACAGAAACTCAATAAGGGTTTTGTTAAATACTGAAAAGAATTGTAAGGACTATACTTGTTCAAATGGAAGTTTAAAGTATTTTGAGTAGGAAATGCAGATTGCATTAGAATGTGGAGAGAGAATTTAAGCATTGTTGATTGCAACAATTATGAACGACAAGCGGGAGGTATTATTATTAACTTGTAATGATGAATGTTGTGGATTAGTACTGCAAGTATGTGAAACATGTCTTACGTAGGAGATAGTCTGCAGATTTTTAATTGTTGGAAGAACGCATTGTTGTAATAATGGAGCATGAAAGAAGGTATTTTATATTGGAAATTGGATTCCAATCGATCATGTTGACGATGGGAATATTTGTAACAGAGTTAAAAAGTGGAAATTTTTTTTTAAATTATCGTGGCAGCTTAAATGTGAAGCTATATTTTGGGAACTGAATCTTGTGGAGATGTTGAAGGCCTATGTGAAGATTTATTCCACAAGTGTCTGTATTATAGTATATGAGACAGCTGTATAAGGTAAAGATGCGTTAATTTGATGTTTAAATGCGACTATAGAATGCCATGTATCGTCGGAAAACGCATGAATTAGGAAATTGCATTGAAGCAATATTTTATTGTTATTATTATTAATAGATTCAACCAGAGCTGGATTATTAAAGCATGAGCTAGGCTTTGTTGAACGGCCATAACACGCTATTACGACGAACACAAGCAAGGTAATTTTGAGTCGGTGCTTCTCGATTTTCATCAATTCCTGTTTGTCTTCCTTCAAAAAGTTCAAGACGAATTATGGCAGTGGAACTCGCAGACAGACAGACAATGCTACGAGTTAGATATTGTAAAAATGTTGTAGATAAATTGTAAATAGTTAAAAGAGATTGGACCCTCATGGATGAAAATACTGTTATAGATATAGAATGGAGATTCGTGATGTATAGAGTAATTGTATTTACTTTTGATGAACCGAACTTATGGTATTATTTTAATTTAGGGGTGTTATTTCATTTATAAACTCAGAACGTATTGTAACGTTTTTAGGGTTCGTAATAACACTGGTCCATCACAAACTTAGAGATGTCAACTAAGGACGCTCAAAGCTACTTCGACGACGAGATGCTATCTGAAGACGCCAATGTTCCAGGTTCTAGTTTCTAGGCCACAAGCCGAGAAGAAACAAGACCATGCAGCGAGACGAGGGAGACAGGTGGTTGCAGCACGGGGGAGAGGAACGCGCTCAGCTGTTCGCCACGCTACAAGCACCTACTCGCTTCAGACAGGCGACCAGCGCACGCCAGCCCAGGGGAGAAACATCGAACCTATTGGACGAGGTATTTCAGAAGCAGATCATCGGAAAGGTACAGAATTGACTGATCCACTATCTCAGTAGATTGTTGTAGTATTTGTAGGTATTTCAAGGGTGACCAATTCATTTTGTAGATTTTCTTTAGAATAACTCATGCTATTATTCCGTCTATTTTAGAGATTTCTTTGTAATTTTCATTTACGTCAACGTGTGTCGTTTTAGACGTAATTTTACTTGTATTTGGACGTAGATATTTCGTTTTAGTATTTCTTTAGGAACGTTTAACATACTCACTGTTGGCAAAAACTGTTTTATGCAAGAGAATGCTTCGATCGTTACACTTGCGTGATAAGCAATTTGTTTACCTCAATATTGCTAAGTTACATCGTTATTCAACGAAAGCACTTATGTAAAATGATATAACACTGTTAAATAACATTTTAAGAAGAGAGAGTTAAACTGCAACAATGTTTAATTATTATAAACATTTTTTTTTTTTAGCGTATGGCTTTTTTTATTATAGCCGGGAGTGTCCGAGGACATGTTCGGCTCGCCAGTTTTGTAGCTGCTTCGAGACGGACACCCAATGGGTGAGCTACAAGTACCGTTGGGGGGGGGGGGGGAGGGGGAAGTTGGAATGTAAGGGCTAGGAATTGGAAGGTAGCGGCTGTGGCCTATACTTGGGGACCAACCCCGGCATTTGCCTGGAAGGAAGATGGGAAACCACAGAAGACCATCTTCAAGGTTGCCGGCGGGGGGATTCGAACCTCCTCGCCTCCCGGATGTGAGCGACTGCCAGCAGTCATGCCGTAACGACCTCGGCTAACTCACCTGGTATTATAAACAATAATATTGTACAAGGACAAATCCAATTGTGGAATGTCAACATTATATGACGTTAATTAAGTCATGGATAATTGTTATAACCGATATAAATGTCAGATAGGATTACATTGTTGACAATGGAAGTCCAGTGATGCCTATAATTAGCAACAATTATTTTGCAATAAATTGCTGTAACGAAATCACAGACCAGGAGACTTATAGATCTACCTGAAGTCTAATATGTGTTGAAATAAGTTTAAATATGAATAGTTGATTCATGAATGTTTACCAGAAGAGGAAAGAAAAGCTTTATTGTTATAAAATGGGAAAGACGAGCGGACTACCGTTTAACGTGGAAATATAGTATGTTCAAAAGGTTTATGAACGAAATGTATTAATGAAATTTACGTGGAATGATATACTGGATGAACAGTTGTGAACAAGAATATTAATGATGTTTAGAGCATGAAGATAATTAATTTAGAGATGAGGAGGTTAGGAATTCGTCGTGAATCGTATGACACAGGTAGTGTTTACCTAGTAGGACCACTGATCCTTCTACAAGTATGTAGCAAGATGGGTTTGTATTGGAGGAATGCCGTGCAGTATTAATGTAATGATCATTGTTGAGAAGAGAGAAAGGAAATATGTCATGTTTGGAAAGCGTAGTTGACGCTAATACGAAGTGTTGTTCACGTACATGAAAGGAATATGAGTATTGCCGCGTTGGAGCAAAGTATTACTACAGTGTGTTGGAAAAGTAACTGACATTAGGATTGTACAGTATTTGTGTGTTTATCATGTCAGTCAGCGTTATTATCAAATCCACGACTTCTATTATGTAATCACGTAGTGCCGTCTCGAGCTTTGATGTTATTATTATTATTATTATTATTATTCATTGCTATGACAATCTAGAACTATAATCAACTTAACCGTTTGTTATAAATAGTTCAACTAACTACGACAGAAACTCAAGTGATACTAGAATTCATTATTTTGTGAACAAGTGTTGGAAAGAATTGTTTGTAAGACAGAAGCGCTTATAGATTGACAGATCACGTCAGATCTAGTACAGATTTTTGAATACCGTGCTGGACACGGTAATTTCACTTATATAAATATATTAGTGTCCTTATAGTTGATATCTTATTCAGTTTATATTCACGTGTGAAACAGATACGTGTATATAGTAGGGTTTTGTATTGTAAAAATAATTTCTTTGGAGAACAGCGGATCTCAGATCAGACTGCTCATTGTGAACGAGTCACAGGGTGACTGTTAAGTGCATCCATTCTATACTTATTTTGAATATGACGTTCATGCAACGTAATTCTTATCGATACTGCATTTTAAGGGTAGAAAGTTTATCTACCAGCTTATATAATAATAGTTTCATTTTTATTCAATTTATTGGTGATAGGGAACGTTATATGTCTGCAAAATTTTAGTAAATAAACGTCGGGCACTATTTGGTTTGCCTGTTCATATTTTTATAGAAACTGATCATCTTTTCATTTCGCAATCGACGTGCGATAATACTGCCAGTTAGTTACTAGAACTCACTTAGTCTCAACTTCACCGTTCACGATCGAGATTCAAGATTCTCGTACTACCATTTTCTTATGGATATTGATTTGCAAGAAAATTTGTAACTGATTATTAGTGTGATTGCATGACTGTAGGCATCAAGGGTTTCCTAGTCATTCACCCAGTAGGGAAGTGTTGATGTATCTGGCTGAGTATCGACGTCCTTACAATCCTTGTCCATAGCGGATATAAGTGGTGGCTAATGTGAGATTCGGGCGCAGTATGTGTTGCAAAATTTAGTAGAGATCAGATGATTAAGTTGGTCGTAATTTGATTTCAGCCTTTTACATTTGGGTGGCCGCCATTACGTTTCCGTCAAGATGGCGGCAATATAAAACATGACACTGAGGTGCTCGTTGCTAGTGCTATCTATGTACCAAGTGTAGTTCAATTCGGTTTTGACATTTTGAAATCTATTGGAATAAAGTACAGGGATAGGAGGGTGATATACAATCTATACAGAAACCAGACAGCAGTCATTCGAGCTGAAGGACATGAGAGAGAAGCTGGTATTCAGAAAGGTGTAAGGCAAGGCTGCAACTTATCACCCATACTTTTCAATCTTTACATTGAACAAGCAATGAAGGAAATTGGAGAAAAATTTAAAGTGGGAGTGAAGATTCAAGGAGAAATAATTTCAACTCTGAGATTTGCTGATGACATCGTCATCTTGGCCGACAAGCCTGAGGATTTGAAGGAGTTTTTGAATGGTATGGACTCCGTCTTACGGAATGAATTCATGATGAAAATTAATAAATGTAAAACAAAAATACTGGAATGCAGCCGAAATAAATCAGAAACCTCTATGGAGATCAAATTGGCAGGTGAAAAGCTGAAGGAAGTAGGAGACTTCTGTTACTTAGGAAGCAGAATAACCAGTGATGGACGAAGCAAAGAGGATATAAAAAGTAGGTTGGCTCATGCAAGAAAAGCATTTCTACAAAAAAGGAATCTGCTGACATCGAATATAGATTTAGGTATTGGGAAGTCATTTTTGAAAGCCTTTGTCTGGAGCGTGGCGCTCTATGGAAGTGAAACCTGGACTATTGGTGCAGCAGAAAAGAGGAGAATTGAAGCATTTGAAATGTGGTGTTACAGGAGAATGATGAAGATCAGATGGGTAGATAGGGTTACAAACAAAGAGGTATTAAGACGAGTGGGAGAGGAGAGATGTTTCTGGCGACTGCTATTGAAGAGAAGAGATAGGTTGGTAGGACACATACTAAGACACCTAGGAATAACAAGCTTAGTTATGGAAGGAAGGGTCGAGGACAAGAACTGTAGGGGTAGACCAAGGTTAGAATATATTAAACAGATTGCCTTGGATATAGGGTGTGGTAGCTATGTAGAGATGAAACGATTAGCTCAGGACAGGGAGGCATGGAGATCTGCATCAAACCAGTCAAAAGACTGAAGACTCAAACAACAACATTGATTTGCAAGTAAATGCGTAACTGATTAGTAGTGTGATTGCATGACTGTATGCGTCAACGGTTTCCTAGTCATTCACCCAGTAGGGAAGTGTTGATATATCTGGCTGGGTTTCGACGTTCTTACAATCCTTTTCCATCTTAGCGGATATAAGTGGTGGCTAATGTGAGATTCGGGCGCAGTATGTGTTGCAAAATTTAGTAGAGATCAGATGATTAAGTTGGTCGTAATTTGATTTAAGCCTTTTACATTTGGGTGGCCGCCATTACGTTTCCGTCTAGATGGCGGCGATATAAAACACGACACTGGAGTGCCTTTTGCTAGTGCTACCTCTGTACCAAATTTCGTTCAATTCGATTTCACCGTGTTTGAATTGATAGGGGGAATAGATCTGCACACATACATGGCCTCCATCTGAAACTATTGGGCTGCTGACCTTTTAGTTTAGCAAAAAGACGCTCGCCATATGAATATATGTTGTTGAAAAAATTGGTAGAGATCGGATGATTAGGTTAGTCGTAATTTGATTTAAGCTTTGAACATTTGGGTGGCCGCCATTAGGTTTCCGCCAAGATGGCGGCAATATAAAACATGACACTGAGGTGCTCGTTGCTAGTGCTACCTATGCACCAAGTGTAGTTCAATTCAGTTTCACCGTGTTTGAATTGATAGGGGGAATCTATTTGCACACATACATGGCCGCCATCTGCAAACTATTGGGCTGATGATCTTGTAGTTTGGTCAAAATATGCTTCCCACATATTGGTATAGGCGATTTCGGTGGCGTAGTTGGTAGCATGCTAAGTTTCTATGCCCAAGATCGCGGGTTCAAATCCGGCCGAAGTCGTCGGATGTTTAAGTGCGTTAAAATCCCTCAGAATGCCTTCCTTCGGAGGGGAAGTAAAGCCGGCAGTCCCATGTCATAGAGTTATGGCATGTTAAAGAACCTTCCACTAATTACACCTGTGTGAGCAACATGAATAGAAACCTAGTCATTTGTGAAGTTATTGGTATTGTTCTGTGTAATTGGTTCACTGCATGACATACCAAGCCCAGTTAAAGAACAGATAATGGCCTGGATCATCTGACAAAGGCTATCTTCCTAACAATTTCAACATTCTTTACTAGCAGCCTCAATATTGCATTCAAATGCTGGTACTCCATTTTCGTATAGAAGTTATGAGGAAATGAATAAATTTATCAATAGCCTCTCGCTGCAGCCTCGCGTGGTAGTGGACGGTGCTGGACAGCACCTCTGTGCACCCGTAGTGAACATCATGGCCTTTAAGAAGGGAATGCTCCGCCACCGAGGACTTCTCCACCTGGCCCAGTCGGCTGTGTCGCTCGTGTTCCTTCAGCAGTATTGCCACCACAGAGAAACAATATCTTCCATATACACTATGGAGCAAGTATATGATCAGCCAGAAATTACTAGAATTACATTCAGGTTTCATATTAATTCCTAAATATTTCATCAGTGCACACGATCCCCTCAAAAACGTATCATCAAACCTTTGAAAATCTCAGCCACACTTGGTGGAGGAACATCAGATATCATTAAGCATATAATCTGTCTTAATAACCATAGCTGCTCTCAATATAATTAGGCACTTACAACTTTCGCATCTCCGCCACTTGATGAAGATAGTGCTTCCATTTTGACATGTGCGACTATCTCTTCAGTCACATTCTCATTGATCGTAACTTCCTTGTTGACCGCAGTATCTTCCTTGATATGTGCTCCCTACAGAGAAAAAACAATTTGTTAATAATGTACCTCAGGGGGCAAAAGAAATATATTTTGTAGATACATAACCACGCTAGGCTTGTGCCGTGTCTTGTGTGGGGTTTCGCTTAGGACACCAAGCTGGCTCATCGGCGGGTTCTTGGTGAAGAATTGCCGAGTTTTAATTCACTGACTGTGAAAGCCAATATACCATCTTTTTGGAAGCCTTCATAGGGAGGTTAAGGCTCCTTGAGCTTTATTTCTCGCAGTCAAGTGGTGCAGTTGCACCTAATATAAAGGGAGGTGGCGCACAGTTCGTCACTCCTGTGGGGGTCCGGGCGGGGACACCAAGAGCCCGCCGATGAGCCAGCTTGGTGTCCTAGGCGAAACCCCACACAAGACACGGCACAAACCTAGAAGAATTGCTGAGTTTTAGACAAACTTTTCTGTTGTTCAGTTTCATAATTGAAATTAAAACTGATTAAAACAAACTACAAAACTTTAAAAAGGATTTGAGAATAATCCAAGGTGGGAAATAATGTACACAGTCACCTGGCAATCAAGTTCTTCTTTAACAAATGCATCTTCAAATACATCATCAGGTTCTTCAATTTTCATCCCCACTGGCCTATCAGAGGGTGGCTGCTCATTCAAATCCTGGGAAGTAATGAACAAGCATGACTATATATAAAAATTAAAGAATACGAGCTAATGATGATGATAATAATAATAATAATAAGAGGAAACTGATACAAAACATTTGCTGACAAACTATCACATTACCAAGCACCTAGAACATGTCTTAAATCTCCGGATTTGGCCCTGGAAATAAGAGAGAAAATTGTAAAATTCTCACAGATTACTTCCATGATCCTTTAACCTGCGATCCTCCTGAAGGGAAAATATTAATAATAATTATTATGAACTTAAAGTAAATAAAATAATTATTTACATTGATCACCACTTATCTATAATTAAAGTACAGTTTCAACCTGATGGACCCAAACTCAGAACTGTTAAAATATCCACGAATGAATCTGGAATGTCTTAAACAAAATTCAAACAATTTCCTTGCAAATATCACCAACCAAAATCCTTCCAATCGAATGACATTATAAGATACACTATTGGGAGCATCCCGGATTATTGGGGTTCTTCCTCGAAAACGTAAAGACAGATTATTGAACAAGACCAGCGATAAGGCCATAGACCTTCCTATTCTAACTGTGCACTTCCAATAAAATAACTGGCATGAATTCATCAAAACCCAGAAAGAAGCCTCAAGAATCATCAGATCTGAAGAACGCACATTACGTCAAAATAGACCGACAGAAATATATCAAAATTGAAGACTCCACGGGAAGAACGGTGTAAGTCACATTATGTAGATTTATCATGAGAGCCACTTTAAACTTTTACACTAAAAAGAAATACTTAAAAACACCCCAATTGAGTGTAAGCGATATAGTTACTTAGGCAAATTTATTTCTTATAAAGAAAGTTCATGTAATACAAATAACAACTAAAGTGAGAGAATATGGGACGTTCTTTCCGTTTCCACTGTATCTCCGTAACGTATCGCTTTAATTGAAATTCATTTCAACTGATCTCTAGTTATGATAGCTGGCCACCAGAGTGCGTCATAGACCAATTTCCGAATAAAATGGACTTACCCCGTTCATTCCGTGTGGTCTTCTATTACATGGAAAATAGTACAAGAAGCTGTAACAAAACATTTGCTGACGAACTATCACATTACTAAGTACCTGTTTTATGTCTTAAACATCCGGATGAGGCCCTGGGAATAATAAAGAAAACTGTTAACTACTAGCAGATAATTTCCATGACCTTTTAGCCAGCGATACTCCTGAAGAACAATTCTGATTTGAGCAACCGATTCAAATCCGGATTCAGAACTCCCTTCATTAGAAGAAATCGTGAAAATAATCCATGAACTTAAAAATAGCTAAGCTCCCAAGGAAGAAGTAATGTTGAGATTAAGAGGTGAAAGCATAGCTGAGAAATTTCAAGTAATACTTGTAGATTTATGGAGAAAATTCCTGAAGACTGGAATTGCAATCTAATTCAACCACTACATAAAAAGGGGGAGAGAACAGACATCAATACCTACAGAGGAATATCCTCACTATCACTCGCGTAAAAAATTATCCCTAAAGCATTATTCACGAGACTAGAAAACCAAACTGAACTTCCAATTGGCGAATAACAGGCATGATTCCTAAATGGCAGGACCTGTGCAGAACAAATTATCATTCTCAAAACCACCTTGCAAATCCATAAAGCCAGGCAAACAATGCTCACCTTGGAGACTTCAGGAAAGCTGGCGACTCAGTGGACCCACACACACTATTCAATATTCTAGAAGTATTCAATGTTGTCAGGAAAACAAGAGAATTGATTCGACAGACACTGACAGCCATAACTTCAATAGCTAAATTTCAGTCAGCTTTCTGACCGTTTTCATATTAGCACAGGACTTCGACAAGGAGACGACTATCACCGTTATTGTTCAATCGTGTCCTTGAATAAGTTACCAGGGCAAGGAAAAAAAGAGAAATAACGATTGGTTGATGAATTAACTTTAAATTCATCTGCAGTGTTTGTCCTATGTAGATGATCTAGCAATTCTATCTAGCAATACACAAGAGGCAGTTCCTTGAAAGGATTCATGAAATTACAGCTAAGACGGGATTCCAAATGCATGGACGAATCCGCTGGTCATCTAGACGGGAAACTTCTGAAGACTTAATTGGGCAAAATATCATCAAGTAAATATATTCAAACCCAACGGCATAGCAGTCTTGAAGAATCACAGGACCTTAATTTGTGTGGAATTCAAACGACGGTAATTTCATAAGATTGACCAAGAATCGAACCTTCAGGGCCTTGGTCAGTACTTTACTTCATGTTAGATTCGTGACGCAAACAAAGAGAGGACTTCAAAATTCCGGAAGGCCTATACCTATAGATGTAATTAATAAGTCAACATCTAAGACATTATACCACAGTAATCACAGCTGAAGCTCTATGTGGCTCAGAAACATTGATCATTGAAGGTAGATATCTTAGTAAGGACATTATACCACAGTAATCAAAGCTAAAGCACTGTGTGGCTCAGAAACATTGATCATTGAAGGTAGATCTCATAGTAAGGACATAGAGAAACAAGAAATTAAAATCCTTGGTCCAGTCTGATCAGAAGGAATCTGGGTGAAACGGAAGTGTCGGGAGATTTATCAGCATTCTGAAAAGATCACTGACACCTTCAGGAAAAGGCAATTTAAGTTCTACTGCAACATTCCCAAAATGAACCATCACAGGTTCACCAAAAGGATTCTCAACCTTGCTCTCCCAATGGAAGTCAAGAACCAGTCGCTTAGTGAAATAGACAAAGAACTTCACAAAATTGGCATCACAGAAGAAATTACGTAAGATCGCCCCCAGTTCAAAACAGTAATTAACAGCCGCCATTTTGCTGAGAAAATGAATACAAGGACCAATAAGTCATGGACTGAAGAACGGAAGTGTTAATATTATTATTAGGAAAATTAAAAGCAATCATTACAGATACAGATTCCTATTTGGTAGGGGGCCGATAACCTAATTAGTTGGTTGGTTCCACAGTTTAGGGGATGCGACAACGCGGTCATGTAGCCCCGAGTACTTTGGGTGTGTGTAGAATCTGTATGCTAACCGCTGTTAATTGTGATGGCTGTATTAGTGTGTGTTTTCTGTAATTCAGGTAAGGATTGCAGACATTCAATTTTCATGCAGTTCCTACTTTTGCCACCAAATGCTACCGTCAACGACAACTAGTTGTGAACTTGGTTACTAGATGCTACCGCAGTCGGCTCCTGGCGACGAACGTTAAGACTTAAGAGCATTAGTCAAATCTAACCTATAATTTAGCTTCACACAAATGTAATTAGAGGAAGGTTCTTTTTACATGCCATAAATCTATGACATGTGACCGCCGGCTTTACTTTCCCTCCGAAGGAAGGCATACTGTGGGATATTCAGCGCTCTTAAAAAATCCGACGATATCAGCCAGGTTTGAACCTGCGTCCTTGGGCATAGAAGCTCAGTTTGCTACAAACTATGCCACCGAAGCGATAACCTAGATGTTGGGCCCCTAAAAAGAGAATTATCACCATCACTATTTGGTAGTATTAAGTCACATGACATAATTCCTATTAATTACCCAAAGATTTCACATGCTCATCAGTAATGGTTCACAATATATGTAACAATGTATGGAACTAAAATACAACTTACAATCTCAGAGAATTCTTCTGGTTCACATTTGATAGATGGTTGGCCCTCCATAATGTTGAGGAATCTACAACACAGGATAATTAAGTAATATACATATTCAACAATCAGGATACATTGTAACAGGATATATTTGTCGTTTACACACAGAAATGTTAAATGGTATTGTTTTTATCATCACAAATTATAAATATCAAGATGGTGTTTGTGTGTTTATCATATGAACAGTGCTAGATTGTATATTGGCTTTCACGGCCGGTGAATTAAAACTCAGCAATTCTTCTAGGTTTGTGCTGTGTCTTGTGTGAGGTTTCGCCTAGGACACCAAGCTGGCTCATCGGCGGGCTCTTGGTATCCCCGCCCGGACCCCCACATGAGTATCGAACTGCGCGATACCTCCCTTTATATGGAGTGCAGCTGCACTCCTTGACTGCGAAAACCAAAAGCTCAAGCAGCCTCAACCTCCCTATGAAGGCTTCCAAAAAGGTGGTATATTGGCTTTCACGGCCGGTGAATTAAAACTCAGCAATTCTTCTAGGTTTGTGCTGTGTCTTTTGTGGAGTTTCGCCTAGGACACCAAGCAGGCTCATCGGCGGGCTCTTGGTGTTCCCGCCCGGACTCCCACAGGAGTATCGAACTGCGCGATACCTCCCTTTATATGGCGTGCAGCTGCACTCTTTGACTGCGAGAACCAAAAGAACAAGCAGACTCAACCTCCCTAATAAGGCTTCCAAAAAGATGGTATATTGGCTTTCACCGCCGGTGAATTAAAACTCAGCAATTCTTGCTGAGTGCTAGATTGTCTAAATAGGACTGGGGATTCAGAGAGACAGTGATGCTCGACAGGCAATTGCTGAAGTGCAGTACTAGGAAACCTAGTCAACAGTTTTTATGTGTACATTACTCAGCATAATGTACAGACTTTCAACCCCCAGTCACTTTGATATGAATTGCTAAAGCATGGGGAACAAATTGCACTATACTGAGCATAGATACTATGTATATTGTGACCGTACACACCACGAACCGAGGATTGAACCAACAACTTTGACGCAGCGTGTGTACAGAATTATTGAGTGAGACATCTGTGAGGATTAGGATCTTTGACCTCCACTTTTTGCCAGATAACCTTGTGCAAGTGAAAAGTTAAAGGAAGTAGGAGAAAGTTGCTACTTCTCTGAGAAAACAAGAAGCCTAAGTTAACTCAAAAAGTTTCAATACATTGCAATCAGCAGGGTTTGGACTCGACATGGGAAAGTATTGCATTTCTAATTGTAATATTGTGGCAGCCACGGCGAGAAATGTGGTGTGGCACCGTAGCTTGGGCTCGTCATGGTAGAGTATTGCATTTATAATTGTAATATTGTGGCAGCCACGGCGAGAAATGTGGTTTGGCACCGTAGTTTGGGCTCGTCATGGTAAAGTATTGCATTTCTAATTGTAATATTGTGGCAGCCACGGCGAGAAATGTGGTGTGGCACCGTAGATTGGGCTCTGGGTAGATTATTGGCTAAGGAATAACCTAACCACCAAGGGAAGATGATAAAGAAAAGGAGGTGAGTTTCGGACTGGAGAGAAAGGATAGAAAAATAGGATGAGAGTTCCACAAAAGATATAAATGTAACTTTAAATACACTCAAAGGTGGTTGCCACCGCAAATCCGCTCTCTGATACCTAAAGTGGGTAAGGACTTGGTCGAAGCTAGCGGGAACCGCAGCTAGGTCTTGGGCGGTTTGCCAGAGACTGGCTTTAGCGTATTCCCTCTCAAGCATGCATATGCCTACTATGGGGAAGGGTGATGGTCTGGCAAGACAGAAAGTAACAGATTTATTCTGTATTAACGATGGCATGAACCTAGGAGGAGTCAGGGAAGACAGGATCTTGCCTAACCGTCATATTAGGGAAATGATAAGTCAAAAAGGAAAGTTCTAGACTTCCTATATTTAATTAGGAATCACGAGACCAATGGGGCAAGTTTCCCTTTCGTGAAACCTAGAAATAACTCACTCATGAGTTGAAAGAATTGTATTCCCTGATTATAAGGGAGAAACAATGTAAGCTTGAACCGTGTATAAAACACGAGGTTATGCAGAAATTAATTAATGAGATATGAACAAAAGTGGAAGGGCACATCTAGAGTGACACCTCATTGAAAAAGACCTAGAGTTACAACTTTATTATGGTTTGTTAGTAAGGGGTTTAGGAAAGAGCAGCTGGAATGGAAGGTGAATGTTCATGGCCTTATTCATGGTAATCGGACGATCGCGACGCGGTAGAAAAGTTGAACAAACTAGTTTTTACTATAGTCTGTTAAATGGATGAAAAGTTCACTGTAGTAACACGAAAGTTTATGACAAGGAAAGTTATTGCAATAATGAAAAATAACTGGCTGCACTAGTTAGGCGAGAGTCTATTGCTTGAGAAAGTTGTGAACTACAATTAAATGCGCCATAGAACATTCCAACGGTGGAAGAAAATTTAGCTATTGCAGTAATTGATAGGGAAGATTCCTCATTTTTAAATTGTATTCTCACAAGTGAGTGAAAAATACATGACGGCAAGACATGTAGATAGAGTACAGAATCTGGAAGGTTCCAGAACAATCCTAATGGCAGAATGGGGCCAAAGTTAATCCAGCGGTGGAACGAGCTTAATATTTATAGACAGCGGGTATTGGATAATATCCCACGTGGTGAGAAGATCTCTCATTTAAATAGCTTAAAAAAAGCTACTTTCTATTAAGGTTGGCGTAGACAGGCAAAAGCCCAACATGGCAAATCCCGCGAAGAATGATTACCGCCCCAAATAAGTGATCTCACGCTGTCTATAAAATTATCAATAAAAGCATGTAGATAAAACTGATGAAGATGAGGTTAAAACCTTAAGTCTGTACTTATCTTGGTTGCATGGCGAAGGTGAAGTTCCCTTTGACGAATACTTAATGTGCCAACATGGCGTAGAATGTAGAGAGTGCCTCTTGGTTTGAGGAGACTGGCTCTAGTTGAGCCTTGACTGACCAAGTCAACTGCCGATGAACAAGTGAGACATGCTCAGAGAAGCGCAGAGGGACTAGGGAACGGAAGAGAGTGGGGGTAGGAGACAAAAGGTATACATATCAGCATAACCAACATAAGAAATTAAATTCTCTTGAGGAAATGGTCTTCAAAGAGTTGATAGCAGGCGATACTAGCGCAGCATGGTGAGTGAAAAAGTAGACGAAGTTCTCTTGCTCACGGAGAAGAAAGCTGGCGATGGTAACGAGATCTGGTGGCCAGATGGATAAGTAAATCCTCTTGCACCAGGAAGAATTGAGGAGCTTCAGAGATTCGCTGCTAGATGACGCTAGGTGAGTCATGGAAGATATATATCTAGAACAGACTCACAAAAGACATAAGAGACATGACCACCAAAGAGAAAATAGAAGATCACTGTTGGTGTTTGATAAAAAGGAAGGAATGAACATGCAAAAGCATTAAAATTATATTCTCTCATACTGTGTATTCCAAGAATACACCAGGCTCGTCATGGTAAAGTATAGCATTTCTAATTGTAATATTGTGGCAGCCCCGGCGAGAAATGTGGTGTGGCACCGTAGTTTGGGCTCATCATGGTAAAGTACGGTATTGCATTTCTAACTGTAATATTGTGGCAGCCACTGCGAGAATTGTGGTGTGGCACCGTAGTTTGGGCTCGTCATGGTAAAGTATTGCATTTCTAATTGTAATATTGTGGCAGCCACGGCGAGAAATGTGGTGTGGTACCGTAGTTTGGGCTCGTCATGGTAAAGTATTGCATTTCTAATTGTAATAATGTGGCAGCCACGGCGAGAATTGTGGTGTGGCACCGTAGTTTGGGCTCGACATGGTAGAGTATTGCATTTCTAATTGTAATATTGTGGCAGTCACGGCGAGAATTGTTACGCGGCACCGTAGTTTGGGCTCGACATGGTAAAGTACGGTATTGCATTTCTAATTGTAATATTGTGGCAGCCACGGCGAGAAATGTGGTGTGGCACCGTACTTAGGGATCGTCATGGTAAAGTATTGCATTTCTAATCGTAATATTGTGGCAGCCATGGCGAGAAATGTTACGTGGCACCGTAGTTTGGGCTCGACATGGTAAAGTATTGCATTTCTAATTGTAATATTGTGGCAGCCACGGCGAGAAATGTGGTGTGGCACCGTAGATTGGGCTCGTCATGGTAAAGTACGGTATTGCATTTCTAATTGTAATATTGTGGCAGCCACGGCTAGAAATGTGGTGTGGTACCGTAGTTTGGGCTCGACATGGTAAAGTATTGCATTTCTAATTGTAATATTGTGGCAGACACGGCGAGAAATGTGGTGTGGCACCGTAGTTTGGGCTCGTCATGGTAATGTATTGCATTTCTAATTGTAATATTGTGGCAGCCACGGCGAGAAATGTGGTGTGGCACCGTAGATTGGGCTCGTCATGGTAAAGTATAGCATTTCTAATTGTAATATTGTGGCAGCCACGGCGAGAAATGTGGTGTGGTACCGTAGTTTGGGCTCGACATGGTAAAGTATTGCATTTCTAATTGTAATATTGTGGCAGCCACGGCGAGAAATGTGGTGTGGCACCGTAGATTGGGCTCGTCATGGTAAAGTATAGCATTTCTAATTGTAATATTGTGGCAGCCACGGCGAGAAATGTGGTGTGGTACCGTAGTTTGGGCTCGACATGGTAAAGTATTGCATTTCTAATTGTAATATTGTGGCAGCCACGGTGAGAAATGCGGTGTGGCACCATAGTTTGGGCTCTACATGGTAAAGTAAAGCATTTCTAATTGTAATATTGTGGCAGCCACGGCGAGAAATGTGGTGTGGCACCGTAGTTTGGGCTCAACATGGTAAAGTAAAGCATTTCTAATTGTAATATTGTGGCAGCCACGGTGAGAAATGTGGTGTGGCACCGTAGTTTGGGCTCGACATGGTAAAGTAAAGCATTTCTAATTGTAATATTGTGGCAGCCACGGTGGGAAATGTGGTGTGGCACCGTAGTTTGGGCTCAACATGGTAAAGTAAAGCATTTCTAATTGTAATATTGTGGCAGCCACGGTGAGAAATGCGGTGTGGCACCATAGTTTGGGCTCAACATGGTAAAGTAAAGCATTTCTAATTGTAATATTGTGGCAGCCACGGTGAGAAATGTGGTGTGGCACCGTAGTTTGGGCTCGACATGGTAAAGTATTGCATTTCTAATTGTAATATTGTGGCAGCCACGGCGAGAAATGCGGTGTGGCACCATAGTTTGGGCTCAACATGGTAAAGTAAAGCATTTCTAATTGTAATATTGTGGCAGCCACGGCGAGAAATGTGGTGTGGCACCGTAGTTTGGGCTCGACATGGTAATGTATTGCATTTCTAATTGTAGTATTGTGGCAGCCACGGCGAGAAATGTGGTGTGGTACCGTAGTTTGGGCTCGACAAGGTAAAGTATTGCATTTCTAATTGTAATATTGTGGCAGCCACGGTGAGAAATGCGGTGTGGCACCATAGTTTGGGCTCAACATGGTAAAGTAAAGCATTTCTAATTGTAATATTGTGGCAGCCCCAGCGAGAAATGTAGTGTGGCACCGTAGTTCGGGCTCGTCATGGTAAAGTATTGCATTTCTAATTGTAATATTGTGGCTGTCACGGCGAGAAATGTGGTGTGGCACCGTAGTTTGGGCTCGTCATGGTAATGTATTTCTAATTGTAAAATTCTGGCAGGCACGGCGAGAAATGTGGAGTGGCACCGTGGTTTGGACTGGTCATGGTAAAGTATTGCATTTCTAATTGTAATATTGTGGCAGACACGGCGAGAAATGTGGTGTGGCACAGTAGTTTTAGCGTATCCGGGATTTCATGGTGCGCACAGAACTATCTGACCTTACAAGTTGTTTTCTAGTTCCTAGCTTATTTCATTCCTACTGACACCGAAATCATTGTGTGTGGCTGCACTGCCTGCTTGTCCTTAGCTGCCCTATAACATTTTCATACCTGCCAACTTTACAAAACCAAAACATAGGCGATTTTCATATGAGAGGCAAATATTAGCTCAATTAATTGACAAGCTAAAATGCAAAATTTTTGATTTAAACTAACATTCGGCACTTATTATCCCATAACTCCCACTTTTAAGACCATTCTCTTCACTTCTTCCTTCTTTACTACACTTTACATTATCTTGGATCTTCTTTGTTCCCACGTGTTTCGAAATATCACCTTTTCCACCAATGTGATATAGAAACATCACGTTGCGAGAACTGTTTCAAAAAGACAGAGTTGTATTTTTAAGGCATAGTGAAGAATCAAACAACGAGCAAAAACACTAGGCTACAATGTAACAATCATTTTGCAGCAAAGTCAATAAGCAACTGCTTACACTGAAACAAATCCCATTTACGAACTCAGGTAGTCCAATAACGTTCATTACATGCCCACAATAAACACTTCCAAAAAAATACGGTAGCCTACAGGAAAATATTAGAAGTTGACCAATAATTTACAAACATCTGACAAGTTCAATCGATAGAAACATGATGCATAATATGTATATTACACATACCGTAATTTTTTACTTAAGGAAATACGGCACCTTACTTACGTTATAAATAGGCTATGTTATTTTCCAATGATTTTACGGGAATTTAATTTCCGAATAAAGATTTGTAATTACGTATTCTGCGTTTGTGAATACGTCTTACATCAAATGTTGACATAATGGGCCTAAATAGTATATGGCAAATAAATGTAGGTCCTATTATTAATTTACCTGATTGTGATTTTGCCGAACAGTGTTCTTTATTGACAGGGCTACAGTTTTACAAGATTACGGTACATGTAATTTTCTGAGAATTATTTAAAGTTTAAATTTAGACTAAAATATCGAGAGAAAGAAACACTTTTCGTTCTCTAGGAAGGACCCGGCGTAAATACTCGCATTAAAACCGCACTTCACTCCCAAACAGTCGACATTCCAGTATTATTGTACCTAGAGTTCAATGAATTTGGCTAAAATCCCTGCCTCTTGCGTTACAATGCGACCACTTCACCACAAAACTCGTATCTTTGTCCCGTAGGCCTAGCGTCACCAACGGAGAATCTCCAAATGAAGGACATTGCTCAGAAATGAGCAGGACATTCAAAAAATGTCTGACAAGTTCAATCGGTAGCAAAATTATGCCTAATATTTATATAACACAACTTTTCACTAACTTAATGATCAGTCCCCACTGCAGTTCTTTTCCTTGAAGCTGTAGGCTTTTTTCAACAGAGCCTTGTATATAGCGTAGGCACGGAATGAACACACATTGCTGCCTGGTCTGGCAAATTGTACAAAACTTCAGAAACAAAACTCAATGTTCTTGTACTTATTAAAGAAAACAGACTATTGTTCGTCTAGTGTTGTGACTTAATCCAAGTTGAACTTTTAGAATAAGCTCTTACGTTGCAGAACTGGTCGAATACTGTAATATTGAATCATCTATTTCTACACCTCTTGACTGTAAGTATTGAATAAATGGTACAATATCCTTAAAACTGTGGTCCTTTATGTTTTGAAGTTCCAACCATTTGAAACACTTGAATTCCTTCATAGGTTGCATTCATTTATCGAAGTAGGCTACTCAATGTAGGATTCATAGAAACATAAACACCTTGTATTTTTTATCCAAACCATCTTCTGAAAATGTACTTAACATTTGTCTGACTTTAAGGGGAAAACCTAAATGAGCAATCAAGAAATATGACTAACATTTTCGATAAATTCGAAATGCCTGCCGGACATAACCAACATGAATGAAAAGCAGGACATGTTGGTAACCCTCCGTAGGACAAATCCACTTAAACGGAATATTCTTATACAGACCCTGTATATTGAGACAATCTGAAGTGGTAAAACTGTTTCAAGATACATACCTCACTTCTGTAGCCTCAAAAAATGAATATTGCAAACACAGTGTGCTGAGCTGTACTGGTCACAAGCACGTCTACACACTGCTTCTCTAAGTAGACTCGCAGGCTCAAGGTAAGTAGAGTACGGTACTGGCCAGCTGTTTAAGATCAGCCAAGTTATGAATATCACGAAGCAAATAACAAAATTAAACGAAATTGGGGGCAGTGCGTCTCATGATCAACCAGTGACAAGAAGGTAATGAAATGTTAATTATTCCTTGCCCCCTCTCTGTCGCGACCAAGATTATAGGATCAAAATAATCCATGAACCAGTCTCAGGCATGACATGGACTGCCTAACATCGTCCGGTCTAGATCTTGGTAGGCTGAGAAAAAATACAAATGACTTCTTTATTTGCTACGTCCCATTCCTTCTTCCCTACTACACGCTCTAGTACAAAGTGCCTTCATGTATCTGTTAGGAAGATATGGGATGATCCTTCCGAATATATGTGGTCATTGCAATCTATTAGCCTACTACATAATTTCCACAATTATTGTCATTCATCGTAATAAACGGTATTTCGGCTAATTTCAACAGTTTATCAGATTGTATTTTGTGTTTGACTCCCGTTGAGTGTTATCATACTTAAGATATAGGCCTACTGAACTATATTCTTAATAATTTCATCTCTGAGTTTTGCTGATGACATCGTTATCTTAGCCGACACACCACAGGATTTGAATGAAATTTTTAAATGGTATGCAACTGAATCTTGGTTATATGAGGACATAAATAGTAGCGAAATTATTCAAGGGACCTACGGATAAAGGATAAAGGAAATAAATTCCCTCTTCAGGTGATAGGGGCGTATAGAGCACCGAAAGATAACTTTTCTCTCCTCGAAACACTGTATGATAAAACTTGTACGGGTAATGCTATGAAAAAGAGCATAATAATTGCTGGGGATTTAAACCTCCCCAAAGTAGACTGGTCTGGTGAGTCAACTAGCTGTGGTCAAGCTCAGAGCGCTGCAAATAAATTCTTAAGGGAGGGGGGATTTTCCCAAGTAGTTGACTTCCCAACTAGGGACAATAATGCCTTAGATGTTTATCTCGTAAGGCCTGTAGAGCTGTATATTAACTGTCTGAAAGTACCAGGAATTAGTGACCATTCTGGGGTTGAATTAAATATTAGATATGGTGACGTTACAAAATTAGACTCTGATGTAGCAAAAAAGATCATATTCCAGTATCGCAGGGCGGATCAGGGCAAGTTTCAGGGGTATTTGAATGAGCTATTTGTAGGATGGGCATCGGAAGGAAATCACATTAATATCCTGTGGACTAACTTTTTGAAAATTTTAAATAGCGCTGTTGATAAATTTGTCCCATTTAAATTGCTGAAACAAAACCCTGACCCTGAGTATTACACACGAGAAATTAGGAGACTAAAACGGAAAATTAGGAAATTATACAATAAAAGACATGATAGTGACAAGTATATGTTGAAATTTAAGTCCTTATCAAGAGAGCTCGTCTTAAAAAAGAGGGCTGCTCATGACAGTTATATGTAAGGTTTACTTGTTTCGGGAGGGGGTGGGTGGAAAAATTTTTACAGTTATGTTAGGAGAAGAAAGGGAAATTCAAATAATTTGCCGATGATAATGTCCGGTGACGGTAAATTAATTACTGAGAAACAGGCCATTGCTAATGAATTAAATGTCTTTTACGGTAGTGTGTTCAATAAATCCAATAGCTGTGTGTTGGACCTTAACGACGAATCAGGGGCTCCCCTGTTCCAAATAAACCAGTCTGCAATTGTAAAGCTAATACAAAAATTGCGTTTCAATGTATCAAAGGGTCCTGATATTATTGTTAGTGAAGTACTTAAATTAGGAGGTAGGGCCGTGGCACGATACTTGGAGGTGATATTTAATGTGTCCATAAACAATGCGCAAATCCCAGATGACTGGAAAAGAGCTACGGTAGTCCCAATATTTAAGGGAGGGAGCAGACTTGAATTGGGCAACTACAGGCCGGTTAGCCTTACGTCCATCGTTTGTAAGCAGATGGAGCATCTCATTTGCGACTACTTGAGGGAACAGTGGGAAACATTATCATGGTTTAATGATAGGCAGCATGGATTTCGGAAAGGTTACTCATGCGAGAGTCAGATGCTATCACTTTTTCAAGACATTAGCGAATCGTTAGACCGTGGAGTTTCAGTCGACGCCGTGGTTTTAGATTTTGCGAAGGCATTTGATGTCGTGCCGCATGACATGCTACTCCATAAATTAGCTTCGACGAAGATTGATAGAAGAGTAATTTTATGGATCCAAGAATTTTTGACGGGTCGTTCCCAGAAAGTGAAAGTCGAAGGCATATTCTCGGATGAAATTACCGTAACGTCGGGTATCCCTCAGGGCAGCGTAATCGGAACTTTGTTGTTTTTGGCGTTTATAAATGACTTACCAAATGGAATGCGCAGTGACTGTCGATTGTTTGCGGATGATTGTGTAATATATCGAAAGATACATGACTCACAAGACAATGCAGTGCTGCAAGAGGACCTGAACCTGGTCTATACGTGGGCGATTGTAAATAAAATGAAAATAAACACACGAAAATATAGTCTCTTAAAAATAGGGAAAGTGCGAAGGCAGGATTTTCAATATAACATTGGCTCGGAAATACTTGTAGAAGAAGATTCTTGCAAATATTTGGGCGTTCACGTAAGGAATGATATGAAATGGAGTAGTCATGTAGGATGTGTAGTTTCAAAAGCTTACAAATCCCTGCACTTTGTAATGAGGGTATTAAAAGGAAGTAGTACCTCTGCTAAAGAATTAGGCTATTTGTCACTTGTAAGACCTATTCTGGAATATGCCTCGGCGGTTTGGGATCCATATCAAGTAGGGCTCATCAATGAGTTGGAAATGGTACAAAGAAAGGCCGCTAGATTTGTGCTCAGTGACTTTAATCCCAGGAGCAGTGTGAGCCGTATGTTAAAGAAACTTGGGTGGGAATCACTTGAGGCTAGGAGGATGAAATCTAGACTCTGCGCTATGTACAACACGTATACAAATCAACCAGCATGGGGTGAGCTTAGCAAACGATTGGGAAAGCCCACTTACATGGGTAGGAGCGATCATCCTTTCAAAGTTAAGGGCCGACCACAGCGAACAAATTATGGTAAATATTTTTTGTAAACCGTGCCATTGATAACTGGAACTCTCTACCTACCGCAGTCTTAGAGCCTTTTCCCAAACATATAGGTGTGTTTAAGAAAAGACTGACTATTTGTGTAAATACTCCAGTTTAATTGTTGTATAATTGTTATTGAATTGTTATGTATAATTATGTATTGTTATGTATAATTATGTATTTGTTATGTATATCCAATTTGCCACCGGTGGAATTATCATTGCAAATAAATGAATGAATCTGTCTTGAGGAAAGAATTCACGATGAAAATTAATAAATGTATAACGAAGATACTGGAATCCAGCCTAAAGAGATCTTAAACCCCTATGGACGTCAAATTGACAGCTGAAGAGATACGGTTTGTAGGAGACTTCTGTTACGGTCCTTGGGATGCAAAATGACCAGTGATGGACGAAAAGAAGACAATATAAAAAATAGGTTGGTTTAGCAAGGAAATCATTTCTACTGGAAATAAATCGGTTGACATCGAATATAGGCTACATTAAGGTATTAGGCAGTCATTTTTGAAGGCCTTTGTCTGGAGCGTGGCGCACTATGGAACTGAAACTTGGTCTGTTGGAGCATCAGAGAAGAGGAGAATTGAAGCGTTCGAAATGTGGTGTTACAGGAGAATGATGAGGAACGGATGGCTAGATAGGGTGAAGAGGTATTAAGACGATTGGGAGACGAGAGAGGTTAGTGACGACTGCTTATGAAGAGAAGAAATAGATTGGTAGGATACCTATACACCATGACACCCAGGAATATCAAACTTAACTATGGAAGGAAGAGTCGAAGATAAGAACTCAAGGGGTTGACCAAGGGTAGAATATGTCAAACTGATTGCCTCGGATGTAGGGTGTGGTACCTATGTAGAGGTGAAACGATTAGCTAAGACAGGGAAGATTGGAAGGCTGCATCGAACCAGTCGAAAGACAGTAAACTTACAACAACAATTCTTAATTTAGATTTTAGACTGTAATGTCGTGTTCAGTGCACAAATATTGTGACTATAAGCACACAAAGATGTTATGTGTCTAAGGAGGACGAGGATGAGGGCATTCAATAATTTTGTTTCGAACAGGGCGGCTTGTAACACTAGGAGGATGTTTTGTGCAGAATTAACGCATTTCATAGAGTCTATCTCACTTTTTGGCGAGAATGAGCAATCCGAGAACACTTTTCTTGTTAGATGACACATCGAAGCAGGAGTATTTCTAATGTTGTGGAAATATGGGACAAAACTAAGTTAAGCTAATTAGTGTTACGGCGGAAGGATATTATAGATAGATATATTTTTATTAATTCCATTTGATCAAATACATGTAATCAATACATTTTTGATATAGGACACGTGAGAATTTACAACTATAAAATAAAAGAACTAACAGGTATATATTACTAATATTATAACTATTTATAACTTATTATAATAGCAAATCTTAATAGATGCAATATTATTGCAAAACTATTTAATAATAAATTTTATTTCAGCCAATGGCCATAATAGTAGGAATACCATACAAGTTCATTCGGTACAAAATTTTGTAATAGACATCTGACGTTCACCGCATGTTAATACATGATATCTCTCACACTGCCTCTTACATAAAATACACACGCAGTTTAAGTTTGGCTGGTGATACTTCTTTTCAGTGCAAACTTTATGGTGAAAACCGTGCACTGCCATTCGTGTCATCATATGACGGAGTTCATAATTCGAGTTCATCCACTCACAAGTCGTCATGGCATCTGTACAGTAGAAGTCAATCCAAATATGTCTCCTCTTGTCACGAAGTTCACTCAGTAAAGCATCATATGCTCCAGTGGCAGGCAGCATCCATTGATTTCTTAAATCTTCTATATAAAATTGCTCTTTGGCTAATACATATACAAGGCGAGAGGATGTGTATTTTGAAAGATTGAGTAACTTTTTTAAGTATACTGCCTTCACTCTTTCCATTTTCTTCAGATCATTCTTTGTCAGGTGTTGCCATATATTTTCCAATGCATATGCAACTATGGGAGTAATTTTGAGCTTAAATAACGCCATGCCTGTATCAAGGGACAATTTTCCGAGTTGTCTTATGTCATTCATTGCTACAATTGCTGTGTCAACTTTGTCTTGTATGTGCTTCGTAAATACAACTCCCTGTGTTTGAAATGTTACTCCTAAGTACTTAAAATTGTTCACTAATTGTAATCTTTTGCCTTTATATTCCAAATGATGATTGACTGACAGTCTACCTCCTTTTCTAAAGGCCATGAACATTGTCTTGTTTTCGTTCAATTTAAGTTCATTTTCATCCGCCCAGTTTACTAGTCTGTTGAAAGTCTCCTGTAACCTTTCAAGTGATGTGGATGTTAGCACCATGTCATCCGCATACATGTATATGGAGACATCTTGATCCTCTATAATCTGGGTCACATCCATGGTTGCAATATTGAACAGGAGAGGACTTAGTGGGTCCCCCTGTAGCACACCGATTGTCTGTTCAATGCAATGCGATTCCATTCTGTTGTCATCAATTCGTACTTGGTTACTGGTTAGGATATTTCTTATCAGTCTCGTTAAATAGTGCTGATGTCCTATCAGTGAATCTAGCTTCTCCAACATCTTCTTCCTGTTTACTGAATCAAACGCTTTCGAATAGTCGATAAATACCACATTCAACTTGCCTCTTCCGTGTCGTAAGGCTTCCTCAATGTCACCTTGAAGACATTTAATTGCATGTGTAGTTGACCTGCCTCTCCTAAATCCGAATTGTTCATCTGGAATTTGGTGTTCCGTTAGATCTGTCAGTCTCAATGTTAGTAGTTTTGTTAACAATTTAAATCCTGAGCATTCCAGAGCTATGCCTCGGTATGCATCTGGGCTACCTGCATCTCCCTTTCCCTTATACAAAACTTTAATTGTGGAGTGCCTCCACTTGTCCGGTATATTCGCTTGTATTAAGCACTGATTGAGAAGGGCCAACCAGTCTTCTTTCATTTCTTCAAAACTACCTTTAATGTGTTCATTAAATATCCTATCAGGACCACATGCTTTTTGGTTCTTCAACTGTTGCACAGCTAATTCGACCTCGCCACTTGTAAAGGGAACAATTACACTACTACTCTGGTGTTCGCCATTGTAAACTGGTCTTGTGTCATTTGCTTGTAACACTCTCGTAAAATGCTTTTCCCAATCCTCCATTGAGAGGTCTCTGGGAAATCGTGGTTGCCGTTCACTCAGAGCCTTGTAGGGGTGTCGTTTTGCTTCTTCCAACATTTTTGCTTCTTCCTTCTTATGGAATGAAGTTCTTGCATCTGTCAGTATGACTTTATATACTCTCCTTTTTTCTCCATATTTTAGTAGAGCCTCTTTTGACTGGTTTTGCCTTACTTCATGCAACGCTCTCAGTGCGTCTTTCCGTGCTTTGTAACACTCCACATTAAACCAAGGTTTTGCGCGTCTCTGGGATGGGCAGTACGGTTCTGCTGCTGTTTTGATTATATACTCTATACGCTCTAAAGCCATATTTAAGTCATCATCTTCCTGACAATAGGGTGCTCCTAATGTTTCCACTACAGCATTGTGAAGTCTTTCTTTGTTTATCTTCCTGATCAGATGATTATGCTTCTTGATGTTTGGCGATTCACCCCAAGCTTCTATTTCAAATTCCGCTTCCACTGGTATGTGCTTTCTTATAACAACGTCATCTCTCACTTTAGTATTAATGACCTTGGCGCGTTTCATGTTTGAAAAGATGAGATCGATGGTGCTACTACCATTGCTACATATGTAAGTTTTCATATGTGGATCATTGACAAGTGATAGGCCTTCACCCTGTAGAAAATTCAACACAGCTTTCGATTTGTTAGTAACCTGATCTATCCGACACCTCACTCTATTATCATAATATGAAAACTTAATTCTATTGCAAGCATAGTGCCCAGCGCAGATTATCAGTGATACGCTGTTTACAATAATTAACCGTCGAGAATATAGAGGTATCCTTGACAGAGGTATGTACCTAAGAACACCTTCATGATGATATTAAACACAAATAATTCCCACGTTAGTTTTGTAAGTGTGTATTGATAAATAGATCTTTCTCTCGCGTCCGTTCAATGAGGAGGAAGTAAGAGTTTTCATTTGAACTGGGCATTGCGTGGTATCTGGAGGCCTGTACACAGCTAGTCCTGATTCTCAAAGAAGCGTGTGCTACGATCAGTACGGAACCTGTTTCAGTCGCGCTGATAGGTGTGTTACTTACTAACAATCAGATATCGCCGCCTCGACCAAACATTGTTCAGGTTTGTGTGTTAGGGAACAACGGAACTGAATTTACTCGGCATTACTCTCTAACTCGTTTGATCAAGTAGGATGTACTGTTATTGATAGCCTACTGTGCACCTCACAGGATATATTAGGAATACCAATAGGCCTATTACATTTGGAGGACTGAGATGACCTCATTTGATGTATGAGGCTATTTCGGTGAATAAGTGCGTATGTAAATAATGTTCAGGTGAATTTCTGTGTTCTAGTTTTCTAACGTAATGGACGAGCAAGCAGTGATCAAAAGTGAGCCGGAATGGTCGACAGAAACAGATGACTTGGCCGACATTGTAAGTGTATTATAATTCCACACATTGTGTAACATTGCAATCTTAGTGATGTCCAAAGCATAATGCTTGTAGATAGCAAGGTTAATTATATCAAACAGTATGTGTTAACTAGAGGGCATATTGTGTCTGTATTTTCTTACTTGTGTAATAATTGCCATTTATAAGCAGAAGCAATGCCTCTTCTCTATGCAACAGAGAGAGTACATAGCCGTTGTGTTGAATAATGACGTACATTGTTGCCACATCATAATATGTATGTTACAGCACTGACTCACTAGAAAGCGAGATTTATAGCAAGATTATATTTGGAATCCCGTCTGTTCCAAGACTTGAATTGCTAGAGACTGTGGAGAGAGTATTACTTATGGCAATCATCGCTGGATGTCTACAACAAAACCATGCTGAGAAAGTTCCACTAATTTCTTAGAAAATCAGGGTAGCCAACCTGAAAAGTTAAATTCACCTAGATTTCCTTCATAAATCCCCGAGATTACAATTTTTTTCCATTTGCCCTCCTCTATAAACAGATCATATTGCCATGGTGGCCTTGCGTTCCCTCATCGGCCATGATGGTTGTCATGGTTTCCTGACATGTGGCTTTAGTCACGTTTGTCTGACAGGCGAGTCTTGTTTTGAGACAGCGCATGACGTCACGTTACGACAGTCTCCAAGCAGTTTCAAGTCAGACGAGATACTTGGGGATGAGGTTGGGGGAGAGGAGGATCACCTAGATTGGTTCCTAATGGTCAACCATTTGTGTTCTTGCCTACGGTTTGAGATAGAAAGTAGATTGTCCTCACAAGGCTGAATATTCGGTTGGAGGTAGAGGGTCGACCATATTAGGGTTTAGTGGCCACCATTTTGGATCTTGACTACGGTCTGAGAGTTAGTAGATTGTCCTCACAAGGCTGAATATTAGGTAGGAGGACGAGGGTCGACCATATTAGGGTTTAGTGGCCACCTTTTGGTTCTTGACTGCGGTCTGACAGAAAGTAGGTTGTCCTCACAAGGCTGAATATTAGGTTGGAGGTAGTGGGTCGACCATATTAGGGTTTAGTGGCCACCATTTTGGTTCTTGGCTACGGTCTGAGAGGGAAAGTAGGTTGTCCTCACAAGGCTGAATATTAGGTTGGAGGTAGAGGGTCGACCCTATTAGGGTTTAGTGGCCACCATTTTGGTTCTTAGCTACGGTCTGAGAGGGAAAGTAGGTTGTCCTCACAAGGCTGAATATTAGGTTGGAGGTAGAGGGTCGACCATATTAGGGTTTAGTGGCCAGCATTTTGGTTCTTGACTACAGTCTGAGAGGGAAAGTAGGTTTTCCTCACAAGGCTGAATATTAGGTTGGAGGTAGAGGGTCGACCATATTAAGGTTTAGTGGCCAGCATTTTGGTTCTTGACTACAGTCTGAGAGAAAGAAGGTTGTCCTCACAAGGCTGAATATTAGGTTGGAGGTAGAGGGTCCACCATATTAGGGTTTAGTGGCCACCATTTTGGTTCTTGACTACGGTCTGAGTGGGAAAGTAGGTTGTCCTCACAAGGCTGAATATAAGTTGGAGGTAGAGGGTCGACCATATTAGGGTTTAGTGGCCACCATTTTGGCTATTGCTTACCGTCTGAGAAAAAGTAGGTTGTCCTCACAAGGCTGAATATTAGGTTAGAGTAAGAGGGTCGACCATATTAGGGTTTAGTGGCCACCATTTTGGTTCTTGACTATGGTCTGAGAGGGAAAGTAGGTTGTCCTCACAAGGCTGAATATTAGGTTGGAGGTAGAGGGTCGGCCATATTAGGGTTTAGTGGCCACCATTTTGGTTCTTGGCTACGGTCTGAGAGGGAAAGTAGGTTGTCCTCACAAGGCTGAATATTAGGTTGGAGGTAGAGGGTTGACCCTATTAGGGTTCAGTGGCCACCATTTTGGTTCTTAGCTACGGTCTGAGAGGGAAAGTAGGTTGTCCTCACAAGGCTGAATATTAGGTTGGAGGTAGAGGGTCGACCATATTAGGGTTTAGTGGCCAGTATTTTGGTTCTTGACTACAGTCTGAGAGGGAAAGTAGGTTTTCCTCACAAGGCTGAATATTAGGTTGGAGGTAGAGGGTCGACCATATTAGGGTTTGTGGCCAGCATTTTGGTTCTTGACTACAGTCTGAGAGAAAGAAGGTTGTCCTCACAAGGCTGAATATTAGGTTGGAAGTCCACCATATTAGGGTTTAGTGGCCACCATTTTGGTTCTTGACTACGGTCTGAGAGGGAAAGTAGGTTGTCCTCACAAGGCTGAATATAAGTTGGAGGTAGAGGGTCGACCATATTAGGGTTTAGTGGCCACCATTTTGGCTATTGCTTACCGTCTGAGAAAAAGTAGGTTGTCCTCACAAGGCTGAATATTAGGTTAGAGTAAGAGGGTCGACCATATTAGGGTTTAGTGGCCACGATTTTGGCTCTTGACTATGGTCTGAGAGGGAAAGTAGGTTGTCCTCACAAGGCTGAATATTAGGTTGGAGGTAGAGGGTCAGCCATATTAGGGTTTAGTGGCCACCATTTTGGTTCTTGACTACGGTCTAAGAGAGAAAGTAGGTTATCCTCACAAGGCTGAATATTAGGTTGGAGGTAGAAGGTCGACCATATTAGGGTCTAGTGGCCACCATTTTGGGTCGTGCCTACGGTCTGAGAGAGAATGTGGGATTTCCTCACAAGGCTGAATATTAGGTTGGAGGTAGAAGGCCAACCATATTAGGGTTTATTGGCCACCATTTTGGTTAATGCCTACGGTCTGAGAGAAAGTAGGTTGTCCTCACAAGGCTGAATATTAGGATGGAGGTAGAGGGTCGACCATATTAGGGTTAAGTGGCCACCATTTTGGTTCTTGACTACAGTCTGAGAGAAAGAAGGTTGTCCTCACAAGGCTGAATATGGGGTTGGAGGTAGAGGGTCCACCATATTATGGTTTAGTGGCCACCATTTTGGTTCTTGACTACGGTCTGAGAGGGAAAGTAGGTTGTCCTCACAAGGCTGAATATAAGTTGGAGTTAGAGGGTCGACCATATTAGGGTTTAGTGGCCACCATTTTGGCTATTGCTTACCGTCTGAGAAAAAGTAGGTTGTCCTCACAAGGCTGAATATTAGGTTAGAGTAAGAGGGTCGAACATATTAGGGTTTAGTGGCCACCTATTTGGTTCTTGACTATGGTCTGGGAGGGAAAGTAGGTTGTCCTCACAAGGCTGAATATTAGATTGGAGGTAGAGGGTCGGCCATATTAGGGTTTAGTGGCCACCATTTTTGTTCTTGACTACGGTCTAAGAGAGAAAGTAGGTTGTCCTCATAAGGCTGAATATTAGGTTTGAGGTAGAGGTTCGACCATATTAGGGGTTAGTGGCCACCATTTTGGTTCTTGACTACGGTCTGAGAGAGAAAGTAGGTTGTCCTCACAAGGCTGAATATTAGGTTGGAGGTAGAGGGTCCACCGTATTAGGGTTTAGTTGCCACCATTTTGGTTCTTGACTACGGTCTGAGAGCGGAAAGTAGGTTTTCCTCACAAGGCTGAATATTAGGTTGGAGGTAGAGGGTCGACCATATTAGGCTTTTGTGGCCACCATTTTGGTTATTGACTAAGGTCTGAGAGAATGTAGGTTGTCCTCACAAGGCTGGATATTAGGTTTGAGGTAGAGGGTCGACCATATTAGGGTTTAGTGGCCACAATTTTGGTTCTTGACTAGGGTCTGAGAGAGTAAGTAGGTTGTCCTCACAAGGCTGAATATTAGTTGGAGGTAGAGGGTCGACCATATTAGGGTTTAGTGGCCACCATTTTGGTTCTTGACTACGGTCTAGGAGAGAAAGTAGGTTGTCCTCATAAGGCTGAATATTAGGTTGGAGGTAGTGGGTCGACCATATTAGGGTTTAGTGGCCACCATTTTAGTTCTCGACTACGGTCCGAGAGGGAAGTAGGTTGTCCTCACAAGGCTGAATATTAGGTTGGAGGTACAGGGTCGACCATATTAGGGGTTAGTGGCCACCATTTTAGTTCTTGACTACGGTCTGAGAGAATGTAGGTTGTCCTCACAATGCTGAATATTAGGTTGGGGGTAGAAGGTCTACCATATTAGGGTTTAGTGGCCACAATTTTGGTTCTTGACTACGGTCTGAGAGGAAAAGTAGGTTGTCCTCACAAGGCTGAATATTATGTTGGAGGTAGAGGGTCGACCACATTAGGGTTTAGGGGCCACCTTTTGGTTCTTGACTACGGTCTGAGAGAGTATGTATGTTGTCCTCACAAGGCTGAATATTAGGTTGGAGGTAGATTGTCGACCATAGTAGGGTTTAGTGGCCACCTTTTTGGTTCTTGACTACGGTCTGAGAGAAAGTAGGTTGTCCTCACAAGGCTGAATATTAGGTTGGAGGTAGAGGGTCGACCATATTAGGGTTTAGTGGCAACCATTTTGGTTCTTGACTACGGTCCGAGAGAGTAAGTAGGTTGTCCTCACAAGGCTGAATATTAGGTTGGATGAAGAGGGTTGACCATATTAGGGTATAGTGGCAACCATTTTGGTTCTTGCCTACGGTCTGAGAGAGAAGTTTGGTTTTCCTCACAAGGCTGAATATTAGGTTGGAGGTAGAGGGTCGACCATATTAGGGTTTAGTGGCAACCATTTTGGGTCTTGCCTACGGTCTGAGAGAGAAAGTTGGTTGTCCTCACAAGGCTGAATATTAGGTAGGAGGTAGATTGTCGACCATATTAGGGTTTAGTGGCAACCGTTTTGGGTCTTGCCTACGGTCTGAGAGAGAAAGTTGGTTGTCCTCACAAGGCATTATATTCGGTTCGAGGAAGAGGGTCGACCATAATAGGGTTGGCTATCGCACTTAAGTTTTAACGTTCGTTGCCAGGAGCCAGCTGTGGTGGCTTCTAGTAACGAAGTTCACAACTAGTTGCCGTTGACGGTATAATTTGATAGCATAAGAAGGAACTACTTGAAAATTGAATATCTGCAATCCTTTCCTGAGTTACAGTAAACACACACTAATACAGCCATAATTATTAACAGCGGTTATCAACCAGGTTCTACACACACACGAAGTACACGGAGCTACATGACAGCGTTGTCGCGCCCTCTAAACTATGGAACCAACCTACTATTTAGTTTATCGGCCCGCTACCAAATAGGAATCTGGATCTGAAATGTTTGCTTTTAATTTTCCTATAAACAATATTAACACCACCATTCTTCAGCCCATGACTTATTGGTCCTTTGTATTCATTTTCTCAGCAAAATGGCGGCTGCTAATTACTGTTTTGAACTGGGGACGATCTTATATAATTCATTCTGTGATGCCAATTTCTTGAAGTTCTTTGTCTATTTCACTAAGCCACTGGTTCTTGACTTCCATTGAGAGAGCAAGGTTGGGAATCATTTTGGTGAACCTGTGATGGTTCATTTTGAGAATGTTGCAGTAGAACTTAAATTGTCTTTTCCTGAAGGTGTCGGTGATCTTTTCAGAATTCTGATAAATCTCCCGTCACTTCCGTTTCACCCAGATTTCTTCAGAGCAGACTGGACCAAGGATTTTCCTTTCTTGTTTCTCTATGTCCTCACTAAGAGATCTACCTTCAATGATCAATGTTTCTGAGCCACACAGTGTTTCAGGTGTGATTACTGTGGTATACTGTCCTTACTAAGAGATCTACCTTCAATGATCAATGTTTCTGAGCCACACAGTCCTTCAGCTTTGATTACTGTGTTATACTGTCCTTACTAAGAGATCTACCTTTAATGATCAATGTTTCTGAGTCACATACAGCTTCAGGTTTGATTACTGTGGTATAATATCCTTACTAAGAGATCTACCTTCAAAGATCAATGTTTCTGAGCCACATAGAGCTTCAGCTTTGATTACTGTGGTATACTGTCCTTACTAAGAGATCTACCTTCAATGATCAATGTTTCTGAGCCACACAGTGCTTCAAGTTTGATTACTGTGGTATAATGTCCTTACAAAGAGATCTACCTTCAATGATCAATTTTTCTGAGCCACACAGTGCTTCAGGATTGATTACTGTGGTATAATGTCCTTACTAAGAGCTCTACCTTCAATGATCAATGTTTCTGAGCCACATAGGGCTTCAGCTTTGATTACTGTGGTATAATGTCCTTACTGAGAGATCTACCTTCAATGATCAATGTTTCTGAGCCACATAGAGCTTCAGGTTTGATTAGTGTGGTATAATGTCCTTACTAAGCGATCTACCTTCAATGATCAATGTTTCTGAGCCACATAGTGCTTCAGGTGTGATTACTGTGGTATAATGTCCTTACTAAGAGATCTACCTTCAATGATCAATGTTTCTGAGCCACATAGGGCTTCAGCTTTGATTACTGTGGTATAATGTCCTTACTAATGTCCTTACTAAGAGATCTACCTTCAATGATCAATGTTTCTGAGCCACATAGTGCTTCAGGTGTGATAACTGTGGTATAATGTCCTTACTAAGAGATCCACCTTCAATGATCAATGTTTCTGAGCCATAAAGATCTTCAGGTGTGATTACTGTGGTATATTGTCCTTACTAAGAGATCTATCTTCAATGATCAATGTTTCTGAGCCACATAGAGCTTCAGGTGTGATTACTGTGGTATAATGACCTTACTAAGAGATCTACCTTCAATGATCAATGTTTGCGAGCCGCACAGTGCTTCAGCTTTGATTACTGTGGTATAATATCCTTACTAAGAGATCTACCTTCAACGATCAATGTTTCTGAGCCACACAGAGCTTCAGGTTTGATGACTGTGGTATAATGTCCTTACTAAGAGATCTACCTTCAAAGATCAATGTAGCGACCTATGGTATTGCCCAGACAGTTCTCTAACCCAGTAGCGACCAATGGTATTGCCCAGACAGTGCTCTAACGCAGTAGTGACCAATGGTGCCCAGGCAGTGGTCTAACCCAGTATCGACCAATGGTATTTCCCAGACAGTGCTCTAACCCAGTAGTGACCAATGGTGCCCAGACAGAGGTCTAACACAGTAGTGAACAATGGTTTTGCCCTGGGGAAAGGCTCTAAGACTGCGGCAGGTAGAGAGTTCCAGTTGGCAATGGCACGCTTTACAAAAGAATATTTACCATAATTCGTACGCTGTGGTCGCCCTTAACTTTGAAAGGATAATCACTCCTACTCATTAAGTGGTTTTGGCATACGTTTGCTAAGTTACCACACGCTGGTTGATGTTTATGTGTGTTGTACATAGTGCACAGTCTACATTCCATCCTCCTGGCCTCAAGTGGTTCCCCCATACGTTCGCTAAGCCACCACACGTGTTGTACATAGCGCACAGTCTAGATTCCATCCTCCTGGCCTCAAGTGGTTCCCCCATACGTTTGCTAAGCCAACACACGTGTTGTACATAGTGTACAGTCTAGATTCCATCCTCCTGGCCTCAAGTGGTTCCCCCATACGTTTGCTAAGCCAACACACGTGTTGTACATAGTGTACAGTCTAGATTCCATCCTCCTGGCCTCAAGTGGTTCCCCCATATGTTTGCTAAGCCACCACACGTGTTGTACATAGCGCACAGTCTAGATTCCATCCTCCTGGCCTTAAGTGGTTCCCCCATATGTTTGCTAAGCAACCACACGTGTTGTACATAGCGCACAGTCAAGATTACATCCTCCTGGCCTCAAGTGGTTCCCCCATAAGTTTACTAAGCCACCACACGTGTTGTACATAGCGCAAAGTCTAGATTCCATCCTCCTGGCCTCAAGTGGTTCCCCCATATGTTTGCTAAGCCACCACACGTGTTGTACATAGCGCACGGTCTAGATTCCATCCCCTGGCCTCAAGTGGTTCCCCCATACATTTGCTAAGCCACCACACGTGTTGTACATAGCGCACTGTCTAGATTCCATCCTCCTGGCCTCAACTGGTTGCCCCATATGTTTGCTAAGCCACCACACGTGTTGTACATAGCGCACAGTCTAGATTCCATCCTCCTGGCCTCAAGTGGTTCCCCCATATGTTTGCTAAGCTATCACACGTGTTGTACATAGCGCACAGTCTAGATTCCATCCTCCTGGCCTCAAGTGGTTCCCCCATATGTTTGCTAAGCCACCACACGTGTTGTACATAGCGCACAGTCTAGATTCCATCCTCCTGGCCTCAAGTGGTTCCCCCATACGTTTGCTAAGCCACCACACATGTTGTACATAGCGCACAGTCTAGATTCCATCCTCCTGGCCTCAAGTGGTTCCCCCATATGTTTGCTAAGCCACCACACGTGTTGTACATAGCGCACAGTCTAGATTCCATCCTCCTGGCCTCAAGTGGTTCCCCCATACGTTTGCTAAGGCACCACACGTGTTGTACATAGCGCACAGTCTAGATTCCATCCTCCTGGCCTCAAGTGGTTCCCCCATACGTTTGCTAAGCCACCACACGTGTTGTACATAGCGCACAGTCTAGATTCCATCCTCCTGGCCTCAAGTGGTTCCCCCATATGTTTGCTAGGCTACCACACGTGTTGTACATAGCGCACAGTCTATATTCCATCCTCCTGGCCTCAAGTGGTTCCGCCATATGTTTGCTAAGCCACCACACGTGTTGTACATAATGCACAGACTAGATTCCATCCTCCTGGCCTCATGTGGTTCCCCCATGCGTTTGCTAAGCCACCACACGTGTTGTACATAGCGCACAGTCTAGATTCCATCCTCCTGGCCTCAAGTGGATCCCTCATATGTTTGCTAAGCCACCACACGTGTTGTACATAGCGCACAGTCTAGATTCCATCCTCCTGGCCTCAAGTGGTTCCCCCATATGTTTGCTAAGCCACCACACGTGTTGTACATAGCGCACAGTCTAGATTCCATCCTCCTGGCCTCAAGTGGTTCCCCCATATGTTTGCTAAGCCACCACACGTGTTGTACATAGCGCACAGTCTAGATTCCATCCTCCTGGCCTCAAGTGGTTCCCCCATATGTTTGCTAGGCTACCACACGTGTTGTACATAGCGCACAGTCTAGATTCCATCCTCCTGGCCTCAAGTGGTTCCGCCATATGTTTGCTAAGCCACCACACGTGTTGTACATAGCGCACAGTCTAGATTCTATCCTCCTGGCCTCAAGTGGTTCCCCCATACGTTTGCTAAGCCACCACACGTGTTGTACATAGCGCACAGTCTAGATTCCATCCTCCTGGCCTCAAGTGGTTCCCCCATACGTTTGCTAAGCCACCACACGTGTTATACATAGTGCACAGTCTAGATTCCATCCCCCTGGCCTCAAGTTGTTCCCCCATACGTTTTCTAAGCCACCACACTTGTTGTACGTAGCGCACAGTCTAGATTCCATCCTCCTGGCCTCAAGTGGTTACCCCATACGTTTGCTAAGCCACCACACGTGTTGTACATAGCGCACAGTCTAGATTCTATCCTCCTGGCCTCAAGTGGTTCCCCCATATGTTTGCTAAGCCACCACAAGTGTTGTACATAGCGCACAGTCTAGATTCCATCCTCCTGGCCTCAAGTGGTTCCCCCATATGTTTGCTAAGCCACCACACGTGTTGTACATAGCGCATAGTCTAGATTCCATCCTCCTGGGCTCAAGTGGTTCCCCCATATGTTTGCTAAGCCACCACACTTGTTGTACATAGCGCACAGTCTAGATTCCATCCTCCTGGCCTCAAGTGGTTCCCCCATATGTTTGCTAAGCCACCACACGTGTTGTACATAGCGCACAGTCTAGATTCCATCCTCCTGGCGTCAAGTGGTTCCCCCATATGTTTGCTAGGCTACCATACGTGTTGTACATAGCGCACAGTCTAGATTCCATCCTCCTGGCCTCAAGTGGTTCCGCCATATGTTTGCTAAGCCACCACACGTGTTGCACATAGCGCACAGTCTAGATTCCATCCTCCTGGCCTCAAGTGGTTCCCCCATACGTTTGCTAAGCCACCACACGTGTTGTACATAGCGCACAGTCTAGATTCCATCCTCCTGGCCTCAAGTGGTTCCCCCATACGTTTGCTAAGCCACCACACGTGTTATACATAGTGCACAGTCTAGATTCCATCCCCCTGGCCTCAAGTGGTTCCCCCATACGTTTTCTAAGCCACCACACTTGTTGTACATAGCGCACAGTCTAGATTCCATCCTCCTGGCCTCAAGTGGTTCCCCCATATGTTTGCTAAGCCACCACACGTGTTGTACATAGCGCACAGTCTAGATTCCATCCTCCTGGCCTCAAGTGGTTCCCCCATATGTTTGCTAAGCCACCACACGTGTTGTACATAGCGCACAGTCTAGATTCCATCCTCCTGGCCTCAAGTGGTTCCCCCATACCTTTTCTAAGCCACCACACGTGTTGTACATAGCGCACAGTCTAGATTCCATCCTCCTGGCCTCAAGTGGTTCCCCCATATGTTTGCTAAGCCACCACACGTGTTGTACATAGCGCACAGTCTAGATTCCATCCTCCTGGCCTCAAGTGGTTCCCCCATACGTTTGCTAAGCCACCACACGTGTTGTACATAGCGCACAGTCTAGATTCCATCCTCCTGGCCTCAAGTGGTTCCCCCATATGTTTGCTAAGCCACCACACGTGTTGTACATAGCGCACAGTCTAGATTCCATCCTCCTGGCCTCAAGTGGTTCCCCCATACGTTTGATAAGCCACCACACGTGTTGTACGTAGCGCACAGTCTAGATTACATCCTCCTGGCCTCATGTTGTTCCCCCATACGTTTGCTAAGCCACCACACGTGTAGTACATAGCGCACAGTCTATATTCCATCCTCCTGGCCTCAAGTGGTTCCCCCATATGTTTGCTAAGCCACCACACGTGTTGTACATAGCGCACAGTCTAGATTCCATCCTCCTGGCCTCAAGTGGTTCCCCCATACGTTTGCTAAGCCACCACACGTGTTGTACATAGCGCACAGTCTAGATTCCTTCCTCCTGGCCTCAAGTGGTTCCCCCATATGTTTGCTAAGCCATCACACGTGTTGTACATAGCGCACAGTCTAGATTCCATCCTCCTGGCCTCAAGTGGTTCCCCCATATGTTTGCTAAGCCACCACACGTGTTGTACATAGCGCACAGTCTAGATTCCATCCTCCTGGCCTCAAGTGGTTCCCCCATATGTTTGCTAAGCCACCACACGTGTTGTACATAGCGCACAGTCAAGATTCCATCCTCCTGGCCTCAAGTGGTTCCCCTATATGTTTGCTAAGCCACCTCACGTGTTGTACATAGCGCACAGTCTAGATTCCATCCTCCTGGCCTCAAGTGGTTCCCCCATACGTTTGCTAAGCCACCACACGTGTTGTACATAGCGCACAGTCTAGATTCCATCCTCCTGGCCTCAGGTGGTTCCCCCATACGTTTGCTAAGCCATCACACGTGTTGTACAAAGCGCACAGTCTACATTCCATCCTCCTGGCCTCAAGTGGTTCCCCCATATGTTTGCTAAGCCACCACACGTGTTGTACATAGCGCACAGTCTAGATTCCATCCTCCTGGCCTCAAGTGGTTCCCCCATATGTTTGCTAGGCTACCACACGTGTTGTACATAGCGCACAGTCTAGATTCCATCCTCCTGGCCTCAAGTGGTTCCCCCATATGTTTGCTAAGCCTTCACACGTGTTTGTACAAAGCGCACAGTCTAGAATCCATCCTCCTGGCCTCAAGTTGTTCCCCCATATGTTTGCTAAGCCACCACACGTGTTGTACATAGCGCACAGTCTAGATTCCATCCTCCTGGCATCAAGTGGTTCCCCCATACGTATGCTAAGCCACCACACGTGTTGTACATAGCGCACAGTCTAGATTCCATCCTCCTTGCCTCAAGTGGTTCCCCCATATGTTTGCTAAGCCACCACACATGTTGTACATAGCGCACAGTCTAGATTCCATCCCCCTGGCTTCATGTGGTTCCCCCATATGTTTGCTAAGCCACCACACGTGTTGTACATAGCGCACAGTCTAGATTCCATCCTCCTGGCCTCAAGTGGTTCCCCCATACGTTTGCTAAGCCACCACACGTGTTGTACATAGCGCACAGTCTAGATTCCATCCTCCTGGCCTCAAGTGGTTCCCCCATATGTTTGCTAAGGCATCACACGTGTTGTACATAGCGCACAGTCTAGATTCCATCCTCCTGGCCTCAAGTGGTTCCCCCATATGTTTGCTAAGCCATCACACGTGTTGTACATAGCGCACACTCTAGATTCCATCCTCCTGGCCTCAAGTGGTTCCCCCATACGTTTGCTAAGCCACAACACGTGTTGTACATAGCGCACAGTCTAGATTCCATCCTCCTGGCCTCAAGTGGTTCCCCCATACGTTTGCTAAGTTACCACACGTGTTGGACATTGCGCACAGTCTAGATTCCATCCTCCTGGCCTCAAGTGGTTCCCCCATACGTTTGCTAAGCCTCCACACGTGTTGTATATAGCGCACAGTCTAGATTCCATCCTCCTGGCCTCAAGTGGTTCCCCCATATGTTTGCTAAGCCACCACACGTGTTGTACATAGCGCACAGTCTAGATTCCATCCCCTGGCCTCAAGTGGTTCCCCCATACCTTTGCTAAGCCACCACACATGTTGTACATAGCGCACAGTCTAGATTCCATCCTCCTGGCCTCAAGTGGTTCCCCCATATGTTTGCTAAGACACCACACGTGTTGTACATAGCGCACAGTCTAGATTCCATCCTCCTGGCCTCAAGTGGTTCCCCCATACGTTTGCTAACCCCCACACATGTTGTACATAGCGCAAACTCTAGATTCCATCCTCCTGGCCTCAAGTGGTTCCCCCATATGTTTGCTAAGCCACCACACGTAATGTACATAGCGCACAGTCTAGATTCCATCCTCCTGGCCTCAAGTGGTTCCCCCATACGTTTGCTAAGCCACCACACGTGTTGTACATAGCGCACAGTCTAGATTCCATCCTCCTGGCCTCAGGTGGATCCCCCATATGTTTGCTAAGCCATCACACGTGTTGTACATAGCGCACAGTCTAGATTCCATCCTCCTGGCCTCAAGTGGTTCCCCATACCTTTGCTAAGCCACCACACGTGTTGTACATAGCGCACAGTCTAGATTCCATCCTCCTGGCCTCAAGTGGTTCCCCCATACGTTTGCTAAGCCACCACACGTGTTGTACATAGCGCACAGTCTAGATCCCATCCTCCTGGCCTCAAGTGGTTCCCCCATATGTTTGCTAAGCCATCACACGTGTTGTACATAGCGCACAGTCTAGATTCCATCCTCCGGGCCTCAAGTGGTTCCCCCATATGTTTGCTAAGCCACCACACGTGTTGTACATAGCGCACAGTCTAGATTCCATCCTCCTGGCCTCAAGTGGTTCCCCCATATGTTTGCTAAGCCACCACACGTGTGGTACATAGCGCACAGTCTAGATTCCATCCTCCTGGCCTCAAGTGGTTCCCCCATATGTTTGCTAAGCCACCACCCGTGTTGTACATAGCGCACAGTCTAGATTCCATCCTCCTGGCCTCAAGTGGTTCCCCCATATGTTTGCTAGGCTACCACACGTGTTGTACATAGCGCACAGTCTAGATTCCATCTTCCTGGCCTCAAGTGGTTCCGCCATATGTTTGCTAAGCCACCACACTTGTTGTACGTAGCGCACAGTCCAGATTCCATCCTCCTGGCCCCAAGTGGTTACCCCATACGTTTGCTAAGCCACCACACGTGTTGTACATAGCGCACAGTCTAGATTCTATCCTCCTGGCCTCAAGTGGTTCCCCCATATGTTTGCTAAGCCACCACACGTGTTGTACATAGCGCATAGTCTAGATTCCATCCTCCTGGGCTCAAGTGGTTCCCCCATATGATTGCTAAGCCACCACACGTGTTGTACATAGCGCACAGTCTAGATTCCATCCTCCTGGCCTCAAGTGGTTCCCCCATATGTTTGCTAAGCCACCACACGTGTTGTACATAGCGCACAGTCTAGATTCCATCCTCCTGGCCTCAAGTGGTTCCCTCATATGTTTGCTAGGCTACCATACGTGTTGTACATAGCGCACAGTCTAGATTCCATCCTACTGGCCTCAAGTGGTTCCGCCATATGTTTGCTAAGCCACCACACGTGTTGTACATAGCGCACAGTCTAGATTCCATCCTCCTGGCCTCAAGTGGTTCCCCCATACGTTTGCTAAGCCACCACACGTGTTGTACATAGCGCACAGTCTAGATTCCATCCTCCTGGCCCCAAGTGGTTCCCCCATACGTTTGCTAAGCCACCACGCGTGTTATACATAGTGCACAGTCTAGATTCCATCCCCCTGGCCTCAAGTGGATCCCCCATACGTTTTCTAAGCCACCACACTTGTTGTACATAGCGCACAGTCTAGATTCCATCCTCCTGGCCTCAAGTGGTTCCCTCATATGTTTGCTAAGCCACCACACGTGTTGTACATAGCGCACAGTCTAGATTCCATCCTCCTGGCCTCAAGTGGTTCCCCCATATGTTTGCTAAGCCACCACACGTGTTGTTCATAGCGCACAGTCTAGATTCCATCCTCCTGGCCTCAAGTGGTTCCCCCATATGTTTGCTAAGCCACCACACGTGTTGTACATAGCGCACAGTCTAGATTCCATCCTCCTGGCCTCAAGTGGTTCCCCCATACCTTTTCTAAGCCACCACACGTGTTGTACATAGCGCACAGTCTAGATTCCATCCTCCTGGCCTCAAGTGGTTCCCCCATATGTTTGCTAAGCCACCACACGTGTTGTACATAGCGCACAGTCTAGATTCCATCCTCCTGGCCTCAAGTGGTTCCCCCATACGTTTGCTAAGCCACCACACGTGTTGTGCATAGCGCACAGTCTAGATTCCATCCTCCTGGCCTCAAGTGGTTCCCCCATACGTTTGCTAAGCCACAACACGTGTTGTACATAGCGCACAGTCTAGATTCCATCCTCCTGGCCTCAAGTGGTTCCCCCATACGTTTGCTAAGTTACCACACGTGTTGGACATTGCGCACAGTTTAGATTCCATCCTCCTGGCCTCAAGTGGTTCCCCCATACGTTTGCTAAGCCTCCACACGTGTTGTATATAGCGCACAGTCTAGATTCCATCCTCCTGGCCTCAAGTGGTTCCCCCATATGTTTGCTAAGCCACCACACGTGTTGTACATAGCGCACAGTCTAGATTCCATCCCCTGGCCTCAAGTGGTTCCCCCATACCTTTGCTAAGCCACCACACATGTTGTACATAGCGCACAGTCTAGATTCCATCCTCCTGGCCTCAAGTGGTTCCCCCATATGTTTGCTAAGACACCACACGTGTTGTACATAGCGCACAGTCTAGATTCCATCCTCCTGGCCTCAAGTGGTTCCCCCATACGTTTGCTAACCCCCACACATGTTGTACATAGCGCAAACTCTAGATTCCATCCTCCTGGCCTCAAGTGGTTCCCCCATATGTTTGCTAAGCCACCACACGTAATGTACATAGCGCACAGTCTAGATTCCATCCTCCTGGCCTCAAGTGGTTCCCCCATACGTTTGCTAAGCCACCACACGTGTTGTACATAGCGCACAGTCTAGATTCCATCCTCCTGGCCTCAAGTGGATCCCCCATATGTTTGCTAAGCCATCACACGTGTTGTACATAGCGCACAGTCTAGATTCCATCCTCCTGGCCTCAAGTGGTTCCCCATACCTTTGCTAAGCCACCACACGTGTTGTACATAGCGCACAGTCTAGATTCCATCCTCCTGGCCTCAAGTGGTTCCCCCATACGTTTGCTAAGCCACCACACGTGTTGTACATAGCGCACAGTCTAGATCCCATCCTCCTGGCCTCAAGTGGTTCCCCCATATGTTTGCTAAGCCATCACACGTGTTGTACATAGCGCACAGTCTAGATTCCATCCTCCGGGCCTCAAGTGGTTCCCCCATATGTTTGCTAAGCCACCACACGTGTTGTACATAGCGCACAGTCTAGATTCCATCCTCCTGGCCTCAAGTGGTTCCCCCATATGTTTGCTAAGCCACCACACGTGTGGTACATAGCGCACAGTCTAGATTCCATCCTCCTGGCCTCAAGTGGTTCCCCCATATGTTTGCTAAGCCACCACCCGTGTTGTACATAGCGCACAGTCTAGATTCCATCCTCCTGGCCTCAAGTGGTTCCCCCATATGTTTGCTAGGCTACCACACGTGTTGTACATAGCGCACAGTCTAGATTCCATCTTCCTGGCCTCAAGTGGTTCCGCCATATGTTTGCTAAGCCACCACACTTGTTGTAGGTAGCGCACAGTCCAGATTCCATCCTCCTGGCCCCAAGTGGTTACCCCATACGTTTGCTAAGCCACCACACGTGTTGTACATAGCGCACAGTCTAGATTCTATCCTCCTGGCCTCAAGTGGTTCCCCCATATGTTTGCTAAGCCACCACACGTGTTGTACATAGCGCATAGTCTAGATTCCATCCTCCTGGGCTCAAGTGGTTCCCCCATATGATTGCTAAGCCACCACACGTGTTGTACATAGCGCACAGTCTAGATTCCATCCTCCTGGCCTCAAGTGGTTCCCCCATATGTTTGCTAAGCCACCACACGTGTTGTACATAGCGCACAGTCTAGATTCCATCCTCCTGGCCTCAAGTGGTTCCCTCATATGTTTGCTAGGCTACCATACGTGTTGTACATAGCGCACAGTCTAGATTCCATCCTACTGGCCTCAAGTGGTTCCGCCATATGTTTGCTTAGCCACCACACGTGTTGTACATAGCGCACAGTCTAGATTCCATCCTCCTGGCCTCAAGTGGTTCCCCCATACGTTTGCTAAGCCACCACACGTGTTGTACATAGCGCACAGTCTAGATTCCATCCTCCTGGCCCCAAGTGGTTCCCCCATACGTTTGCTAAGCCACCACGCGTGTTATACATAGTGCACAGTCTAGATTCCATCCCCCTGGCCTCAAGTGGTTCCCCCATACGTTTTCTAAGCCACCACACTTGTTGTACATAGCGCACAGTCTAGATTCCATCCTCCTGGCCTCAAGTGGTTCCCTCATATGTTTGCTAAGCCACCACACGTGTTGTACATAGCGCACAGTCTAGATTCCATCCTCCTGGCCTCAAGTGGTTCCCCCATATGTTTGCTAAGCCACCACACGTGTTGTTCATAGCGCACAGTCTAGATTCCATCCTCCTGGCCTCAAGTGGTTCCCCCATATGTTTGCTAAGCCACCACACGTGTTGTACATAGCGCACAGTCTAGATTCCATCCTCCTGGCCTCAAGTGGTTCCCCCATACCTTTTCTAAGCCACCACACGTGTTGTACATAGCGCACAGTCTAGATTCCATCCTCCTGGCCTCAAGTGGTTCCCCCATATGTTTGCTAAGCCACCACACGTGTTGTACATAGCGCACAGTCTAGATTCCATCCTCCTGGCCTCAAGTGGTTCCCCCATACGTTTGCTAAGCCACCACACGTGTTGTGCATAGCGCACAGTCTAGATTCCATCCTCCTGGCCTCAAGTGTTTCTCCCATATGTTTGCTAAGCCACCACACGTGTTGTACATAGCGCACAGTCTAGATTCCATCCTCCTGGCCTCAAGTGGTTCCCCCATACGTTTGATAAGCCACCACACGTGTTGTACGTAGCGCACAGTCTAGATTACATCCTCCTGGCCTCATGTGGTTCCCCCATACGTTTGCTAAGCCACCACACGTGTAGTACATAGCGCACAGTCTAGATTCCATCCTCCTGGCCTCAAGTGGTTCCCCCATATGTTTGCTAAGCCACCACACGTGTTGTACATAGCGCACAGTCTAGATTCCATCCTCCTGGCCTCAAGTGGTTCCCCCATACGTTTGCTAAGCCACCACACGTGTTGTACATAGCGCACAGTCTAGATTCCATCCTCCTGGCCTCAAGTGGTTCCCCCATATGTTTGCTAAGCCATCACACGTGTTGTACATAGCGCACAGTCTAGATTCCATCCTCCTGGCCTCAAGTGGTTCCCCCATATGTTTGCTAAGCCACCACACGTGTTGTACATAGCGCACAGTCTAGATTCCATCCTCCTGGCCTCAAGTGGTTCCCCCATATGTTTGCTAAGCCACCACACGTGTTGTACATAGCGCACAGTCTAGATTCCATCCTCCTGGCCTCAAGTGGTTCACCCATATGTTTGCTAAGCCACCTCACGTGTTGTACATAGCGCACAGTCTAGATTCCATCCTCCTGGCCTCAAGTGGTTCCCCCATATGTTTGCTAGGCTACCACACGTGTTGTACATAGCGCACAGTCTAGATTCCATCCTCCTGGCCTCAAGTGGTTCCCCCATATGTTTGCTAAGCCTTCACACGTGTTTGTACAAAGCGCACAGTCTAGATTCCATCCTCCTGGCCTCAAGTTGTTCCCCCATATGTTTGCTAAGCCACCACACGTGTTGTACATAGCGCACAGTCTAGATTCCATCCTCCTGGCCTCAAGTGGTTCCCCCATATATTTGCTAAGGCATCACACGTGTTGTACATAAGCACAGTCTAGATTCCATCCTCCTGGCCTCAAGTGGTTCCCCCATATGTTTGCTAAGCCATCACACGTGTTGTACATAGCGCACACTCTAGATTCCATCCTCCTGGCCTCAAGTGGTTCCCCCATACGTTTGCTAAGCCACAACACGTGTTGTACATAGCGCACAGTCTAGATTCCATCCTCCTGGCCTCAAGTGGTTCCCCCATACGTTTGCTAAGTTACCACACGTGTTGGACATAGCGCACAGTCTAGATTCCATCCTCCTGGCCTCAAGTGGTTCCCCAATACGTTTGCTAAGCCTCCACAGGTGTTGTATATAGCGCACAGTCTAGATTCCATCCTCCTGGCCTCAAGTGGTTCCCCCATATGTTTGCTAAGCCACCACACGTGTTGTACATAGCGCACAGTCTAGATTCCATCCCCTGGCCTCAAGTGGTTCCCCCATACATTTGCTAAGCCACCACATATGTTGTACATAGCGCACAGTCTAGATTCCATCCTCCTGGCCTCAAGTGGTTCCCCCATATGTTTGCTAAGACACCACACGTGTTGTACATAGCGCACAGTCTAGATTCCATCCTCCTGGCCTCAAGTGGTTCCCCCATACGTTTGCTAAGCCCCCACACATGTTGTACATAGCGCACAGTCTAGATTCCATCCTCCTGGCCTCAAGTGGTTCCCCCATATGTTTGCTAAGCCACCACACGTGTTGTACATAGCGCACAGTCTAGATTCCATCCTCCTGGCCTCAAGTGGTTCCCCCATACGTTTGCTAAGCCACCACACGTGTTGTACATAGCGCACAGTCTAGATTCCATCCTCCTGGCCTCAAGTGGTTCCCCCATATGTTTGCTAAGCCATCACACGTGTTGTACATAGCGCACAGTCTAGATTCCATCCTCCTGGCCTCAAGTGGTTCCCCCATACCTTTGCTAAGCCACAACACGTGTTGTACATAGCGCACAGTCTAGATTCCATCCTCCTGGCCTCAAGTGGTTCCCCCATACGTTTGCTAAGCCACCACACGTGTTGTACATAGCGCACAGTCTAGATTCCATCCTCCTGGCCTCAAGTGGTTCCCCCATATGTTTGCTAAGCCATCACACGTGTTGTACATAGCGCACAGTCTAGATTCCATCCTCCGGGCCTCAAGTGGTTCCCCCATATGTTTGCTAAGCCACCACACGTGTTGTACATAGCGCACAGTCTAGATTCCATCCTCCTGGCCTCAAGTGGTTCCCCCATATGTTTGCTAAGCCACCACACGTGTGGTACATAGCGCACAATCTAGATTCCATCCTCCTGGCCTCAAGTGGTTCCCCCATATATTTGCTAAGCCACCACCTGTGTTGTACATAGCGCACAGTCTAGATTCCATCCTCCTGGCCTCAAGTGGTTCCCCCATATGGTTGCTAGGCTACCACACGTGTTGTACATAGCGCACAGTCTAGATTCCATCTTCCTGGCCTCAAGTGGTTCCGCCATATGTTTGCTAAGCCACCACACGTGTTGTACATAGCGCACAGTCTAGATTCCATCCTCCTGGCCTCAAGTGGTTCCCCCATACGTTTGCTAAGCCACCACACGTGTTGTACATAGCGCACAGTCTAGATTCCATCCTCCTGGCCTCAAGTGGTTCCCCCATATGTTTGCTAAGCCACCTCACGTGTTATACATAGCGCACAGTCTAGATTCCATCCTCCTGGCTTCAAGTGGTTCCCCCATACGTTTGCTAAGCCACCACACGTGTTGCACATAGCACACAGTCTAGATTCCATCCTCGTGGCATCAAGTGGTTCCCCCATACGTTTGCTAAGGCATCACACTTGTTGTACAAAGCGCACAGTCTAGATTCCATCCTCCTGGCCTCAAGTGGTTCCCCCATATGTTTGCTAAGCCACCACACGTGTTGTACATAGCGCACAGTCTAGATTCCATCCTCCTGGTCTCAAGTGGTTCCCCCATATGTTTGCTAGGCTACCACACGTGTTGTACATAGCGCACAGTCTAGATTCCATACTCCTGGCCTCAAGTGGTTCCCCCATACGTTTGCTAAGCCACCACACGTGTTGTACATAGCGCACAGTCTAGATTCCATCCTCCTGGCCTCAAGTGGTTCCCCCATACGTTTGCTAAGCCACCACACATGTTGTACATAGCGCACAGTCTAGATTCCATCCTCCTGGCCTCAAGTGGTTCCCCCATATGTTTGCTAAGCCACCACACGTGTTGTACATAGCGCACAGTCTAGATTCCATCCTCCTGGCCTCAAGTGGTTCCCCCATACGTTTGCTAAGCCACCACACATGTTGTACATAGCGCGCAGTCTAGATTCCATCCTCCTGGCCTCAAGTGGTTCCCCCATATGTTTGCTAAGCCACCACACGTGTTGTACATAGCGCACAGTCTAGATTCCATCCTCCTGGCCTCAAGTGGTTCCCCCATATGTTTGCTAGGCTACCACACGTGTTGTACATAGCGCACAGTCTAGATTCCATCCTCCTGGCCTCAAGTGGTTCCCCCATACCTTTGCTAAGCCACCACACGTTTTGTACATAGCGCACAGTCTAGATTCCATCCTCCTGGCCTCAAGTGGTTCCCCCATACGTTTGCTAAGCCACCACACGTGTTGTACATAGCGCACAGTCTAGATTCCATCCTCCTGGCCTCAAGTGGTTCCCCCATATGTTTGCTAAGCCTCACAAGTGTTGTACATAGCGCACAGTCTAGATTCCATCCTCCTGGCCTCAAGTGGTTCCCCCATATGTTTGCTAAGCCACCACACGTGTTGTACATAGCGCACAGTCTAGATTCCATCCTCCTGGCCTCAAGTGGTTCCCCCATATGTTTGCTAAGCCACCACACGTGTTGTACATAGCGCACAGTCTAGATTCCATCCTCCTGGCCTCAAGTGGTTCCCCCATATTTTTGCTAAGCCACCACCCGTGTTGTACATAGCGCACAGTCTAGATTCCATCCTCCTGGCCTCATGTGGTTCCCCCATATGTTTGCTAGGCTACCACACGTGGTGTACATAGCGCACAGTCTAGATTCCATCTTCCTGGCCTCAAGTGGTTCCGCCATATGTTTGCTAAGCCACCACACGTGTTGTACATAGCGCACAGTCTAGATTCCATCCTCCTGGCCTCAAGTGGTTCCCCCATACGTTTGCTAAGCCACCACACGTGTTCTACATAGCGCACAGTCTAGAATCCATCCTCCTGGCCTCAAGTGGTTCCCCCATACGTTTGCTAAGCCACCACACGTGTTGTACATAGCGCACAGTCTAGATTCCATCCTCCTGGCCTCAAGTGGTTCCCCCATATGTTTGCTAAGCCACCACACGTGTTGTACATAGCGCACAGTCTAGATTCCATCCTCCTGGCCTCAAGTGGTTCCCCCATATGTTTGCTAAGCCACCACACGTGTTGTACATAGCGCACAGTCTAGATTCCATCCTCCTGGCCTCAAGTGGTTCACCCATATGTTTGCTAAGCCACCTCACGTGTTGTACATAGCGCACAGTCTAGATTCCATCCTCCTGGCCTCAAGTGGTTCCCCCATATGTTTGCTAGGCTACCACACGTGTTGTACATAGCGCACAGTCTAGATTCCATCCTCCTGGCCTCAAGTGGTTCCCCCATATGTTTGCTAAGCCTTCACACGTGTTTGTACAAAGCGCACAGTCTAGATTCCATCCTCCTGGCCTCAAGTTGTTCCCCCATATGTTTGCAAAGCCACCACACGTGTTGTACATAGCGCACAGTCTAGATTCCATCCTCCTGGCCTCAAGTGGTTCCCCCATATATTTGCTAAGGCATCACACGTGTTGTACATAAGCACAGTCTAGATTCCATCCTCCTGGCCTCAAGTGGTTCCCCCATATGTTTGCTAAGCCATCACACGTGTTGTACATAGCGCACACTCTAGATTCCATCCTCCTGGCCTCAAGTGGTTCCCCCATACGTTTGCTAAGCCACAACACGTGTTGTACATAGCGCACAGTCTAGATTCCATCCTCCTGGCCTCAAGTGGTTCCCCCATACGTTTGCTAAGTTACCACACGTTTTGGACATAGCGCACAGTCTAGATTCCATCCTCCTGGCCTCAAGTGGTTCCCCAATACGTTTGCTAAGCCTCCACACGTGTTGTATATAGCGCACAGTCTAGATTCCATCCTCCTGGCCTCAAGTGGTTCCCCCATATGTTTGCTAAGCCACCACACGTGTTGTACATAGCGCACAGTCTAGATTCCATCCCCTGGCCTCAAGTGGTTCCCCCATACCTTTGCTAAGCCACCACACATGTTGTACATAGCGCACAGTCTAGATTCCATCCTCCTGGCCTCAAGTGGTTCCCCCATATGTTTGCTAAGACACCACACGTGTTGTACATAGCGCACAGTCTAGATTCCATCCTCCTGGCCTCAAGTGGTTCCCCCATACGTTTGCTAAGCCCCCACACATGTTGTACATAGCGCACAGTCTAGATTCCATCCTCCTGGCCTCAAGTGGTTCCCCCATATGTTTGCTAAGCCACCACACGTGTTGTACATAGCGCACAGTCTAGATTCCATCCTCCTGGCCTCATGTGGTTCCCCCATACGTTTGCTAAGCCACCACACGTGTTGTACATAGCGCACAGTCTAGATTCCATCCTCCTGGCCTCAAGTGGTTCCCCCATATGTTTGCTAAGCCATCACACGTGTTGTACATAGCGCACAGTCTAGATTCCATCCTCCTGGCCTCAAGTGGTTCCCCCATACCTTTGCTAAGCCACCACACGTGTTGTACATAGCGCACAGTCTAGATTCCATCCTCCTGGCCTCAAGTGGTTCCCCCATACGTTTGCTAAGCCACCACACGTGTTGTACATAGCGCACAGTCTAGATTCCATCCTCCTGGCCTCAAGTGGTTCCCCCATATGTTTGCTAAGCCATCACACGTGTTGTACATAGCGCACAGTCTAGATTCCATCCTCCGGGCCTCAAGTGGTTCCCCCATATGTTTGCTAAGCCACCACACGTGTTGTACATAGCGCACAGTCTAGATTCCATCCTCCTGGCCTCAAGTGGTTCCCCCATATGTTTGCTAAGCCACCACACGTGTGGTACATAGCGCACAATCTAGATTCCATCCTCCTGGCCTCAAGTGGTTCCCCCATATATTTGCTAAGCCACCACCCGTGTTGTACATAGCGCACAGTCTAGATTCCATCCTCCGGGCCTCAAGTGGTTCCCCCATATGTTTGCTAAGCCACCACACGTGTTGTACATAGCGCACAGTCTAGATTCCATCCTCCTGGCCTCAAGTGGTTCCCCCATATGTTTGCTAAGCCACCACACGTGTGGTACATAGCGCACAATCTAGATTCCATCCTCCTGGCCTCAAGTGGTTCCCCCATATATTTGCTAAGCCACCACCCGTGTTGTACATAGCGCACAGTCTAGATTCCATCCTCCTGGCCTCAAGTGGTTCCCCCATATGTTTGCTAGGCTACCACACGTGTTGTACATAGCGCACAGTCTAGATTCCATCTTCCTGGCCTCAAGTGGTTCCGCCATATGTTTGCTAAGCCACCACACGTGTTGTACATAGCGCACAGTCTAGATTCCATCCTCCTGGCCTCAAGTGGTTCCCCCATACGTTTGCTAAGCCACCACACGTGTTGTACATAGCGCACAGTCTAGATTCCATCCTCCTGGCCTCAAGTGGTTCCCCCATATGTTTGCTAAGCCACCTCACGTGTTATACATAGCGCACAGTCTAGATTCCATCCTCCTGGCTTCAAGTGGTTCCCCCATACGTTTGCTAAGCCACCACACGTGTTGCACATAGCACACAGTCTAGATTCCATCCTCGTGGCCTCAAGTGGTTCCCCCATACGTTTGCTAAGGCATCACACTTGTTGTACAAAGCGCACAGTCTAGATTCCATCCTCCTGGCCTCAAGTGGTTCCCCCATACGTTTGCTAAGCCACCACACGTGTTGTACATAGCGCACAGTCTAGATTCCATCCTCCTGGCCTCAAGTGGTTCCCCCATATGTTTGCTAGGCTACCACACGTGTTGTACATAGCGCACAGTCTAGATTCCATCCTCCTGGCCTCAAGTGGTTCCCCCATACGTTTGCTAAGCCACCACACGTGTTGTACATAGCGCACAGTCTAGATTCCATCCTCCTGGCCTCAAGTGGTTCCCCCATACGTTTGCTAAGCCACCACACATGTTGTACATAGCGCACAGTCTAGATTCCATCCTCCTGGCCTCAAGTGGTTCCCCCATACGTTTGCTAAGCCACCACACGTGTTGTACATAGCGCACAGTCTAGATTCCATCCTCCTGGCCTCAAGTGGTTCCCCCATACGTTTGCTAAGCCACCACACATGTTGTACATAGCGCACAGTCTAGATTCCATCCTCCTGGCCTCAAGTGGTTCCCCCATATGTTTGCTAAGCCACCACACGTGTTGTACATAGCGCACAGTCTAGATTCCATCCTCCTGGCCTCAAGTGGTTCCCCCATATGTTTGCTAGGCTACCACACGTGTTGTACATAGCGCACAGTCTAGATTCCATCCTCCTGGCCTCAAGTGGTTCCCCCATACCTTTGCTAAGCCACCACACGTTTTGTACATAGCGCACAGTCTAGATTCCATCCTCCTGGCCTCAAGTGGTTCCCCCATACGTTTGCTAAGCCACCACACGTGTTGTGCATAGCGCACAGTCTAGATTCCATCCTCCTGGCCTCAAGTGTTTCTCCCATATGTTTGCTAAGCCACCACACGTGTTGTACATAGCGCACAGTCTAGATTCCATCCTCCTGGCCTCAAGTGGTTCCCCCATACGTTTGATAAGCCACCACACGTGTTGTACGTAGCGCACAGTCTAGATTCCATCCTCCTGGCCTCAAGTGGTTCCCCCATATGTTTGCTAAGCCACCACCCGTGTTGTACATAGCGCACAGTCTAGATTCCATCCTCCTGGCCTCAAGTGGTTCCCCCATATGTTTGCTAGGCTACCACACGTGTTGTACATAGCGCACAGTCTAGATTCCATCTTCCTGGCCTCAAGTGGTTCCGCCATATGTTTGCTAAGCCACCACACGTGTTGTACATAGCGCACAGTCTAGATTCCATCCTCCTGGCCTCAAGTGGTTCCCCCATACGTTTGCTAAGCCACCACACGTGTTCTACATAGCGCACAGTCTAGAATCCATCCTCCTGGCCTCAAGTGGTTCCCCCATACGTTTGCTAAGCCACCACACGTGTTGTACATAGCGCACAGTCTAGATTCCATCCTCCTGGCCTCAAGTGGTTCCCCCATACCTTTTCTAAGCCACCACACATGTTGTACAAAGCGCACAGTCTAGATTCCATCCTCCTGGCCTCAATTGGTTCCCCCATATGTTTTCTAAGCCACCACACGTGTTGTCCATAGCGCACAGTCTAGATTCCATCCTCCTGGCCTCAAGTGGTTCCCCATACGTTTGCTAAGCCACCACACGTGTTGTACATAGCGCACAGTCTAGATTCCATCCTCCTGGCCTCAAGTGGTTCCCCCATATATTTGCTAAGCCACCACACGTGTTGTACATAGCGCACAGTCTAGATTCCATCATCCTGGCCTGAAGTGGTTCCCCCATACGTTTGCTAAGCCACCACACGTGTTGTACATAGCGCACAGTCTAGATTCCATCCTCCTGGCCTCAAGTGGTTCCCCCATATGTTTGCTAAGGCATCACACGTGTTGTACATAGCGCACAGTATAGATTCCATCCTCCTGGCATCACGTGGTTCCCCCATATGTTTGCTAAGCCATCACACGTGTGTTACATAGCGCACAGTCTAGATTCCATCCTCCTGGCCTCAAGTGGATCCCCCATACGTTTACTAAGCCACCACACGTGTTGTACATAAAGCACAGTCTAGACTCCATCCTCCTGGCCTCAAGTGGTTCCCCCATACGTTTGCTAAGCCACCACACGTGTTGGACATAGCGCACAGTCTAGATTCCATCCTCCTGGCCTCAAGTGGTTCCCCCATTCGTTTGCTAAGCCTCCACGTGTTGTATATAGCGCACTGTCTAGATTCCATCCTCCTGGCCTCAAGTGGTTCCCCTATACGTTTGCTAAGCCACCACACGTGTTGTACATAGCGCACAGTCTAGATTCCATCCTCCTGGCCTCAAGTGGTTCCCCCATACTTTTGCTAAGCCACCACACATGTTGTACATAGCGCACAGTCTAGATTCCATCCTCCTGGCCTCAAGTGGTTCCCCCATATGTTTGCTAAGCCACCACACGTGTTGTACATAGCGCACAGTCTAAATTCCATCCTCCTGGCCTCAAGTGGTTCCCCCATACGTTTGCTAAGCCACCACACATGTTGTACATAGCGCACAGTCTAGATTCCATCCTCATGGCCTCAAGTGGTTCCCCCATATGTTTGCTAAGCAACCACCAGTGTTGTACATAGCGCACAGTCTAGATTCCATCCTCCTGGCCTCAAGTGGTTCCCCCATACGTTTGGTAAGCCACCACACGTGTTGTACATAGCGCACAGTCAAGATTCCATCCTCCTGGCCTCAAGTGGTTCCCCCATATGTTTGCTAAGCCATCACACGTGTTGTACATAGCGCACAGTCTAGATTCCATCCTCCTGGCCTCAAGTGGTTCCCCCCATACCTTTGCTAAGCCACCACACGTGTTGTACTTAGCGCACAGTCTAGATTCTATCCTCCTGGCCTCAAGTGGTTCCCCCATACGTTTGCTAAGCCACCACACGTGTTGTACATAGCGCACAGTCTAGATTCCATCCTCCTGGCCTCAAGTGGTTCCCCCATATGTTTGCTAAGCCATCACACGTGTTGTACATAGCGCACAGTCTAGATTCCATCCTCCTGGCCTAAGTGGTTCCCCCATATGTTTGCTAAGCCACCACACGTGTTGTACATAGCGCACAGTCTAGATTCCATCCTCCTGGCCTCAAGTGGTTCCCCCATATGTTTGCTAAGCCACCACACGTGTTGTACATAGCGCAAAGTCTAGATTCCATGCTCCTGCCCTCAAGTGGTTCCCCCATATGTTTGCTAAGCCACCACCCGTGTTGTACATAGCGCACAGTCTAGATTCCATCCTCCTGGCCTCAAGTGGTTCCCCCATATGTTTGCTAGGCTACCACACGTGTTGTACCTAGCGCACAGTCTAGATTCCATCTTCCTGGCCTCAAGTGGTTCCGCCATATGTTTGCTAAGCCACCACACGTGTTGTACATAGCGCACAGTCTAGATTCCATCCTCCTGGCCTCAAGTGGTTCCCCCATACGTTTGCTAAGCCACCACACGTGTTGTACATAGCGCACAGTCTAGATTCCATCCTCCTGGCCTCAAGTGGTTCCCCCATATGTTTGCTAAGCCATCACACGTGTTGTACATAGCGCACAGTCTAGATTCTATCCTCCTGGCCTCAAGTGGTTCCCCCATACGTTTGCTAAGCCACCACACGTGTTGTACATAGCGCACTGTCTAGATTCCATCCTCCTGGCCTCAAGTGGTTCCCCCATATGTTTGCTAAGCCATCACACGTGTTGTACATAGCGCACAGTCTAGATTCCATCCTCCTGGCCTAAGTGGTTCCCCCATATGTTTGCTAAGCCACCACACGTGTTGTACATAGCGCACAGTCTAGATTCCATCCTCCCGGCCTCAAGTGGTTCCCCCATATGTTTGCTAAGCCACCACACGTGTTGTACATAGCGCAAAGTCTAGATTCCATCCTCCTGCCCTCAAGTGGTTCCCCCATATGTTTGCTAAGCAACCACCCGTGTTGTACATAGCGCACAGTCTAGATTCCATCCTCCTGGCCTCAAGTGGTTCCCCCATATGTTTGCTAGGCTACCACACGTGTTGTACCTAGCGCACAGTCTAGATTCCATCTTCCTGGCCTCAAGTGGTTCCGCCATATGTTTGCTAAGCCACCACACGTGTTGTACATAGCGCACAGTCTAGATTCCATCCTCCTGGCCTCAAGTGGTTCCCCCATACGTTTGCTAAGCCACCACACGTGTTGTACATAGCGCACAGTCTAGATTCCATCCTCCTGGCCTAAAGTGGTTCCCCCATATGTTTGCTAAGCCATCACACGTGTTGTACATAGCGCACAGTCTAGATTCCATCCTCCGGGCCTCAAGTGGTTCCCCCATATGTTTGCTAAGCCACCACACGTGTTGTACATAGCGCACAGTCTAGATTCCATCCTCCTGGCCTCAAGTGGTTCCCCCATATGTTTGCTAAGCCACCACACGTGTGGTACATAGCGCACAATCTAGATTCCATCCTCCTGGCCTCAAGTGGTTCCCCCATATATTTGCTAAGCCACCACCCGTGTTGTACATAGCGCACAGTCTAGATTCCATCCACCTGGCCTCAAGTGGTTCCCCCATATGTTTGCTAGGCTACCACACGTGTTGTACATAGCGCACAGTCTAGATTCCATCTTCCTGGCCTCAAGTGGTTCCGCCATATGTTTGCTAAGCCACCACACGTGTTGTACATAGCGCACAGTCTAGATTCCATCCTCCTGGCCTCAAGTGGTTCCCCCATACGTTTGCTAAGCCACCACACGTGTTGTACATAGCGCACAGTGTAGATTCCATCCTCCTGGCCTCAAGTGGTTCCCCCATATGTTTGCTAAGCCACCTCACGTGTTATACATAGCGCACAGTCTAGATTCCATCCTCCTGGCTTCAAGTGGTTCCCCCATACGTTTGCTAAGCCACCACACGTGTTGCACATAGCACACAGTCTAGATTCCATCCTCGTGGCCTCAAGTGGTTCCCCCATACGTTTGCTAAGGCATCACACTTGTTGTACAAAGCGCACAGTCTAGATTCCATCCTCCTGGCCTCAAGTGGTTCCCCCATATGTTTGCTAAGCCACCACACGTGTTGTACATAGCGCACAGTCTAGATTCCATCCTCCTGGCCTCAAGTGGTTCCCCCATATGTTTGCTAGGCTACCACACGTGTTGTACATAGCGCACAGTCTAGATTCCATCCTCCTGGCCTCAAGTGGTTCCCCCATACGTTTGCTAAGCCACCACACGTGTTGTACATAGCGCACAGTCTAGATTCCATCCTCCTGGCCTCAAGTGGTTCCCCCATACGTTTGCTAAGCCACCACACATGTTGTACATAGCGCACAGTCTAGATTCCATCCTCCTGGCCTCAAGTGGTTCCCCCATACGTTTGCTAAGCCACCACACGTGTTGTACATAGCGCACAGTCTAGATTCCATCCTCCTGGCCTCAAGTGGTTCCCCCATACGTTTGCTAAGCCACCACACATGTTGTACATAGCGCACAGTCTAGATTCCATCCTCCTGGCCTCAAGTGGTTCCCCCATATGTTTGCTAAGCCACCACACGTGTTGTACATAGCGCACAGTCTAGATTCCATCCTCCTGGCCTCAAGTGGTTCCCCCATATGTTTGCTAGGCGACCACACGTGTTGTACATAGCGCACAGTCTAGATTCCATCCTCCTGGCCTCAAGTGGTTCCCCCATACCTTTGCTAAGCCACCACACGCTTTGTACATAGCGCACAGTCTAGATTCCATCCTCCTGGCCTCAAGTGGTTCCCCCATACGTTTGCTAAGCCACCACACGTGTTGTACATAGCGCACAGTCTAGATTCCATCCTCCTGGCCTCAAGTGGTTCCCCCATATGTTTGCTAAGCCATCACACGTGTTGTACATAGCGCACAGTCTAGATTCCATCCTCCTGGCCTCAAGTGGTTCCCCCATATGTTTGCTAAGCCACCACACGTGTTGTACATAGCGCACAGTCTAGATTCCATCCTCCTGGCCTCAAGTGGTTCCCCCATATGTTTGCTAAGCCACCACACGTGTTGTACATAGCGCACAGTCTAGATTCCATCCTCCTGGCCTCAAGTGGTTCCCCCATATGTTTGCTAAGCCACCACCCGTGTTGTACATAGCGCACAGTCTAGATTCCATCCTCCTGGCCTCAAGTGGTTCCCCCATATGTTTGCTAGGCTACCACACGTGTTGTACATAGCGCACAGTCTAGATTCCATCTTCCTGGCCTCAAGTGGTTCCGCCATATGTTTGCTAAGCCACCACACGTGTTGTACATAGCGCACAGTCTAGATTCCATCCTCCTGGCCTCAAGTGGTTCCCCCATACGTTTGCTAAGCCACCACACGTGTTCTACATAGCGCACAGTCTAGAATCCATCCTCCTGGCCTCAAGTGGTTCCCCCATACGTTTGCTAAGCCACCACACGTGTTGTACATAGCGCACAGTCTAGATTCCATCCTCCTGGCCTCAAGTGGTTCCCCCATACCTTTTCTAAGCCACCACACATGTTGTACAAAGCGCACAGTCTAGATTCCATCCTCCTGGCCTCAATTCGTTCCCCCATATGTTTTCTAAGCCACCACACGTGTTGTCCATAGCGCACAGTCTAGATTCCATCCTCCTGGCCTCAAGTGGTTCCCCATACGTTTGCTAAGCCACCACACGTGTTGTACATAGCGCACAGTCTAGATTCCATCCTCCTGGCCTCAAGTGGTTCCCCCATATATTTGCTAAGCCACCACACGTGTTGTACATAGCGCACAGTCTAGATTCCATCCTCCTGGCCTCAAGTGGTTCCCCCATATGTTTGCTAAGGCATCACACGTGTTGTACATAGCGCACAGTATAGATTCCATCCTCCTGGCATCACGTGGTTCCCCCATATGTTTCCTAAGCCATCACACGTGTTGTACATAGCGCACAGTCTAGATTCCATCCTCCTGGCCTCAAGTGGATCCCCCATACGTTTACTAAGCCACCACACGTGTTGTACATAGCGCACAGTCTAGACTCCATCCTCCTGGCCTCAAGTGGTTCCCCTATACGTTTGCTAAGCCACCACACGTGTTGGACATAGCGCACAGTCTAGATTCCATCCTCCTGGCCTCAAGTGGTTCCCCCATTCGTTTGCTAAGCCTCCACGTGTTGTATATAGCGCACTGTCTAGATTCCATCCTCCTGGCCTCAAGTGGTTCCCCTATACGTTTGCTAAGCCACCACACGTGTTGTACATAGCGTACAGTCTAGATTCCATCCTCCTGGCCTCAAGTGGTTCCCCCATACGTTTGCTAAGCCACCACACGTGTTCTACATAGCGCACAGTCTAGAATCCATCCTCCTGGCCTCAAGTGGTTCCCCCATACGTTTGCTAAGCCACCACACGTGTTGTACATAGCGCACAGTCTAGATTCCATCCTCCTGGCCTCAAGTGGTTCCCCCATACCTTTTCTAAGCCACCACACATGTTGTACAAAGCGCACAGTCTAGATTCCATCCTCCTGGCCTCAATTCGTTCCCCCATATGTTTGCTAAGCCATCACACGTGTTGTACATAGCGCACAGTCTAAATTCCATCCTCCTGGCCTCAAGTGGTTCCCCCATACGTTTGCTAAGCCACCACACATGTTGTACATAGCGCACAGTCTAGATTCCATCCTCCTGGCCTCAAGTGGTTCCCCCATATGTTTGCTAAGCAACCAGCAGTGTTGTACATAGCGCACAGTCTAGATTCCATCCTCCTGGCCTCAAGTGGTTCCCCCATACGTTTGGTAAGCCACCACACGTGTTGTACATAGCGCAGAGTCAAGATTCCATCCTCCTGGCCTCAAGTGGTTCCCCCATATGTTTGCTAAGCCATCACACGTGTTGTACATAGCGCACAGTGTAGATTCCATCCTCCTGGCCTCAAGTGGTTCCCCCCATACCTTTGCTAAGCCACCACACGTGTTGTACTTAGCGCACAGTCTAGATTCTATCCTCCTGGCCTCAAGTGGTTCCCCCATACGTTTGCTAAGCCACCACACGTGTTGTACATAGCGCACAGTCTAGATTCCATCCTCCTGGCCTCAAGTGGTTCCCCCATATGTTTGCTAAGCCACCACACGTGTTGTTCATAGCGCAAAGTCTAGATTCCATCCTCCTGCCCTCAAGTGGTTCCCCCATATGTTTGCTAAGCCACCACCCGTGTTGTTCATAGTGCACAGTCTAGATTCCATCCTCCTGGCTTCAAGTGGTTCCCCCATACGTTTGCTAAGCCTCCACACGTGTTGTATATAGCGCAAGTCTAGATTCCATCCTCCTGGCCTCAAGTGGTTCCCCCATACTTTTGCTAAGCCACCACACATGGTGTACATAGCGCACAGTCTAGATTCCATCCTCCTGGCCTCAAGTGGTTCCCCCATATGTTTGCTAAGCCACCACACGTGTTGTACATAGCGCACAGTCTAGATTCCATCCTCCTGGCCTCAAGTGGTTCCCCCATACTTTTGCTAAGCCACCACACATGTTGTACATAGCGCACAGTCTAGATTCCATCCTCCTGGCCTCACGTGGTTCCCCCATATGTTTGCTAAGCCACCACACGTGTTGTACATAGCACACAGTCTAGATTCCATCCTCCTGGCCTCAAGTGGTTACCCCATACGTTTGCTAAGCCACCACACGTGTTGTACATAGCGCACAGTCTAGATTCCATCCTCTTGGCCTCAAGTGGTTCCCCCATACGTTTGCTAAGCCACCACACGTGTTGTACATAGTGCAGAGTCTAGATTCCATCCCCCTGGCCTCAAGTGGTTCCCCCATACGTTTTCTAAGCCACCACACTTGTTGTACATAGCGCACAGTCTAGATTCCATCCTCCTAGCCTCAAGTGGTTCCCCCCATATGTTTGCTAAGCCACCACACGTGTTGTACATAGCGCACAGTCTAGATTCCATCCTCCTGGCCTCAAGTGGTTCCCCCATATGTTTGCTAAGCCACCACACGTGTTGTACATAGCGCACAGTCTAGATTCCATCCTCCTGGCCTCAAGTGGTTCCCCCATATGTTTGCTAAGCCAACACACGTGTTGTACATAGCGCACAGTCTAGATTCCATCCTCCTGGCCTCAAGTGGTTCCCCCATACGTTTGCTAAGCCACCACACGTGTTGTACATAGCGAAGTCTAGATTCCATCCTCCCGGCCACAAGTGGTTCCCCCATATGTTTGCTAAGCCACCACACGTGTTGTACATAGCGCACAGTCTAGATTCCATCCTCCTGGCCTCAAGTGGTTCCCCCATACATTTGCTAAGCCACCACACGTGTTGTACATAGCGCACAGTCTAGATTCCATCCTCCTGGCCTCAAGTGGTTCCCCCATATGTTTGCTAAGCCACCACACGTGTTGTACATAGCGCACAGTCTAGATTCCATCCTCCTGGCCTCAAGTGGTTCCCCCATACGTTTGATAAGCCACCACACGTGTTGTACGTAGCGCACAGTCTAGATTACATCCTCCTGGCCTCATGTGATTCCCCCATACGTTTGCTAAGCCACCACACGTGTAGTACATAGCGCACAGTCTTGATTCCATCCTCGTGGCCTCAAGTGGTTCCCCCATATGTTTGCTAAGCCACCACACGTGTTGTACATAGCGCACAGTCTAGATTCCATCCTCCTGGCCTCAAGTAGTTCCCTTATATGTTTGCTAAGCCACCACACGTGTTGTACATAGCGCACAGTCTAGATTCCATCCTCCTGGCCTCAAGTGGTTCCCCCATACGTTTGCTAAGCCACCACACGTGTTGTACATAGCGCACAGTCTAGATTCCATCCTCCTGGCCTCAAGTGGTTCCCCCATACGTTTGCTAAGCCACCACACATGTTGTACATAGCGCACAGTCTAGATTCCATCCTCCTGGCCTCAAGTGGTTCCCCCATATGTTTGCTAAGCCACCACACGTGTTGTACATAGCGCACAGTCTAGATTCCATCCTCCTGGCCTCAAGTGGTTCCCCCATATGTTTGCTAGGCTACCACACGTGTTGTACATAGCGCACAGTCTAGATTCCATCCTCCTGGCCTCAAGTGGTTCCCCCATACCTTTGCTAAGCCACCACACGTTTTGTACATAGCGCACAGTCTAGATTCCATCCTCCTGGCCTCAAGTGGTTCCCCCATACGTTTGCTAAGCCACCACACGTGTTGTGCATAGCGCACAGTCTAGATTCCATCCTCCTGGCCTCAAGTGTTTCTCCCATATGTTTGCTAAGCCACCGCACGTGTTGTACATAGCGCACAGTCTAGATTCCATCCTCCTGGCCTCAAGTGGTTCCCCCATACGTTTGATAAGCCACCACACGTGTTGTACGTAGCGCACAGTCTAGATTCCATCCTCCTGGCCTCAAGTGGTTCCCCCATATGTTTGCTAAGCCACCACCCGTGTTGTACATAGCGCACAGTCTAGATTCCATCCTCCTGGCCTCAAGTGGTTCCCCCATATGTTTGCTAGGCTACCACACGTGTTGTACATAGCGCACAGTCTAGATTCCATCTTCCTGGCCTCAAGTGGTTCCGCCATTTGCTTGCTAAGCCACCACACGTGTTGTACATAGCGCACAGTCTAGATTCCATCCTCCTGGCCTCAAGTGGTTCCCCCATACGTTTGCTAAGCCACCACACGTGTTCTACATAGCGCACAGTCTAGAATCCATCCTCCTGGCCTCAAGTGGTTCCCCCATACGTTTGCTAAGCCACCACACGTGTTGTACATAGCGCACAGTCTAGATTCCATCCTCCTGGCCTCAAGTGGTTCCCCCATACCTTTTCTAAGCCACCACACATGTTGTACAAAGCGCACAGTCTAGATTCCATCCTCCTGGCCTCAATTGGTTCCCCCATATGTATTCTAAGCCACCACACGTGTTGTCCATAGCGCACAGTCTAGATTCCATCCTCCTGGCCTCAAGTGGTTCCCCATACGTTTGCTAAGCCACCACACGTGTTGTACATAGCGCACAGTCTAGATTCCATCCTCCTGGCCTCAAGTGGTTCCCCCATATATTTGCTAAGCCACCACACGTGTTGTACATAGCGCACAGTCTAGATTCCATCATCCTGGCCTGAAGTGGTTCCCCCATACGTTTGCTAAGCCACCACACGTGTTGTACATAGCGCACAGTCTAGATTCCATCCTCCTGGCCTCAAGTGGTTCCCCCATATGTTTGCTAAGGCATCACACGTGTTGTACATAGCGCACAGTATAGATTCCATCCTCCTGGCATCACGTGGTTCCCCCATATGTTTGCTAAGCCATCACACGTGTTGTACATAGCGCACAGTCTAGATTCCATCCTCCTGGCCTCAAGTGGATCCCCCATACGTTTACTAAGCCACCACACGTGTTGTATATAGCGCACAGTCTAGACTCCATCCTCCTGGCCTCAAGTGGTTCCCCCATACGTTTGCTAAGCCACCACACGTGTCGGACATAGCGCACAGTCTAGATTCCATCCTCCTGGCCTCAAGTGGTTCCCCCATTCGTTTGCTAAGCCTCCACGTGTTGTATATAGCGCACTGTCTAGATTCCATCCTCCTGGCCTCAAGTGGTTCCCCTATACGTTTGCTAAGCCACCACACGTGTTGTACATAGCGCACAGTCTAGATTCCATCCTCCTGGCCTCAAGTGGTTCCCCCATACTTTTGCTAAGCCACCACACATGTTGTACATAGCGCACAGTCTAGATTCCATCCTCCTGGCCTCAAGTGGTTCCCCCATATGTTTGCTAAGCCACCACACGTGTTGTACATAGCGCACAGTCTAAATTCCATCCTCCTGGCCTCAAGTGGTTCCCCCATACGTTTGCTAAGCCACCACACATGTTGTACATAGCGCACAGTCTAGATTCCATCCTCCTGGCCTCAAGTGGTTCCCCCATATGTTTGCTAAGCAACCACCAGTGTTGTACATAGCGCACAGTCTAGATTCCATCCTCCTGGCCTCAAGTGGTTCCCCCATACGTTTGGTAAGCCACCACACGTGATGTACATAGCGCACAGTCAAGATTCCATCCTCCTGGCCTCAAGTGGTTCCCCCATATGTTTGCTAAGCCATCACACGTGTTGTACATAGCGCACAGTCTAGATTCCATCCTCCTGGCCTCAAGTGGTTCCCCCCATACCTTTGCTAAGCCACCACACGTGTTGTACTTAGCGTACAGTCTAGATTCTATCCTCCTGGCCTCAAGTGGTTCCCCCATACGTTTGCTAAGCCACCACACGTGTTGTACATAGCGCACAGTCTAGATTCCATCCTCCTGGCCTCAAGTGGTTCCCCCATATGTTTGCTAAGCCATCACACGTGTTGTACATAGCGCACAGTCTAGATTCCATCCTCCTGGCCTAAGTGGTTCCCCCATATGTTTCCTAAGCCACCACACGTGTTGTACATAGCGCACAGTCTAGATTCCATCCTCCTGGCCTCAAGTGGTTCCCCCATATGTTTGCTAAGCCACCACACGTGTTGTATATAGCGCAAAGTCTAGATTCCATCCTCCTGCCCTCAAGTGGTTCCCCCATATGTTTGCTAAGCCACCACCCGTGTTGTACATAGCGCACAGTCTAGATTCCATCCTCCTGGCCTCAAGTGGTTCCCCCATATGTTTGCTAGGCTACCACACGTGTTGTACCTAGCGCACAGTCTAGATTCCATCTTCCTGGCCTCAAGTGGTTCCGCCATATGTTTGCTAAGCCACCACACGTGTTGTACATAGCGCACAGTCTAGATTCCATCCTCCTGGCCTCAAGTGGTTCCCCCATACGTTTGCTAAGCCACCACACGTGTTGTACATAGCGCACAGTCTAGATTCCATCCTCCTGGCCTCAAGTGGTTCCCCCATATGTTTGCTAAGCCATCACACGTGTTGTACATAGCGCACAGTCTAGATTCTATCCTCCTGGCCTCAAGTGGTTCCCCCATACGTTTGCTAAGCCACCACACGTGTTGTACATAGCGCACAGTCTAGATTCCATCCTCCTGGCCTCAAGTGGTTCCCCCATATGTTTGCTAAGCCATCACACGTGTTGTACATAGCGCACAGTCTAGATTCCATCCTCCTGGCCTAAGTGGTTCCCCCATATGTTTGCTAAGCCACCACACGTGTTGTACATAGCGCACAGTCTAGATTCCATCCTCCTGGCCTCAAGTGGTTCCCCCATATGTTTGCTAAGCCACTACACGTGTTGTACATAGCGCAAAGTCTAGATTCCATCCTCCTGCCCTCAAGTGGTTCCCCCATATGTTTGCTAAGCCACCACCCGTGTTGTACATAGCGCACAGTCTAGATTCCATCCTCCTGGCCTCAAGTGGTTCCCCCATATGTTTGCTAGGCTACCACACGTGTTGTACCTAGCGCACAGTCTAGATTCCATCTTCCTGGCCTCAAGTGGTTCCGCCATATGTTTGCTAAGCCACCACACGTGTTGTACATAGCGCACAGTCTAGATTCCATCCTCCTGGCCTCAAGTGGTTCCCCCATACGTTTGCTTAGCCACCACACGTGTTGTACATAGCGCACAGTCTAGATTCCATCCTCCTGGCCTCAAGTGGTTCCCCCATATGTTTGCTAAGCCATCACACGTGTTGTACATAGCGCACAGTCTAGAATCCATCCTCCGGGCCTCAAGTGGTTCCCCCATATGTTTGCTAAGCCACCACACGTGTTGTACATAGCGCACAGTCTAGATTCCATCCTCCTGGCCTCAAGTGGTTCCCCCATATGTTTGCTAAGCCACCACACGTGTGGTACATAGCGCACAATCTAGATTCCATCCTCCTGGCCTCAAGTGGTTCCCCCATATATTTGCTAAGCCACCACCCGTGTTGTACATAGCGCACAGTCTAGATTCCATGCTCCTGGCCTCAAGTGGTTCCCCCATATGTTTGCTAGGCTACCACACGTGTTGTACATAGCGCACAGTCTAGATTCCATCTTCCTGGCCTCAAGTGGTTCCGCCATATGTTTGCTAAGCCACCACACGTGTTGTACATAGCGCACAGTCTAGATTCCATCCTCCTGGCCTCAAGTGGTTCCCCCATACGTTTGCTAAGCCACCACACGTGTTGTACATAGCGCACAGTCTAGATTCCATCCTCCTGGCCTCAAGTGGTTCCCCCATATGTTTGCTAAGCCACCTCACGTGTTATACATAGCGCACAGTCTAGATTCCATCCTCCTGGCTTCAAGTGGTTCCCCCATACGTTTGCTAAGCCACCACACGTGTTGCACATAGCACACAGTCTAGATTCCATCCTCGTGGCCTCAAGTGGTTCCCCCATACGTTTGCTAAGGCATCACACTTGTTGTACAAAGCGCACAGTCTAGATTCCATCCTCCTGGCCTCAAGTGGTTCCCCCATATGTTTGCTAAGCCACCACACGTGTTGTACATAGCGCACAGTCTAGATTCCATCCTCCTGGCCTCAAGTGGTTCCCCCATATGTTTGCTAGGCTACCACACGTGTTGTACATAGCGCACAGTCTAGATTCCATCCTCCTGGCCTCAAGTGGTTCCCCCGTACGTTTGCTAAGCCACCACACGTGTTGTACATAGCGCACAGTCTAGATTCCATCCTCCTGGCCTCAAGTGGTTCCCCCATACGTTTGCTAAGCCACCACACATGTTGTACATAGCGCACAGTCTAGATTCCATCCTCCTGGCCTCAAGTGGTTCCCCCATACGTTTGCTAAGCCACCACACGTGTTGTACATAGCGCACAGTCTAGATTCCATCCTCCTGGCCTCAAGTGGTTCCCCCTTACGTTTCCTAATCCACCACACATGTTGTACATAGCGCACAGTCTAGATTCCATCCTCCTGGCCTCAAGTGGTTCCCCCATATGTTTGCTAAGCCACCACACGTGTTGTACATAGCGCACAGTCAAGATTCCATCCTCCTGGCCTCAAGTGGTTCCCCCATATGTTTGCTAGGCTACCACACGTGTTGTACATAGCGCACAGTCTAGATTCCATCCTCCTGGCCTCAAGTGGTTCCCCCATACCTTTGCTAAGCCACCACACGTTTTGTACATAGCGCACAGTCTAGATTCCATCCTCCTGGCCTCAAGTGGTTCCCCCATACGTTTGCTAAGCCACCACACGTGTTGTACATAGCGCACAGTCTAGATTCCATCCTCCTGGCCTCAAGTGGTTCCCCCATATGTTTGCTAAGCCATCACACGTGTTGTACATAGCGCACAGTCTAGATTCCATCCTCCTGGCCTCAAGTGGTTCCCCCATATGTTTGCTAAGCCACCACACGTGTTGTACATAGCGCACAGTCTAGATTCCATCCTCCTGGCCTCAAGTGGTTCCCCCATATGTTTGCTAAGCCACCACACGTGTTGTACATAGCGCACAGTCTAGATTCCATCCTCCTGGCCTCAAGTGGTTCCCCCATATGTTTGCTAAGCCACCACCCGTGTTGTACATAGCGCACAGTCTAGATTCCATCCTCCTGGCCTCAAGTGGTTCCCCCATATGTTTGCTAGGCTACCACACGTGTTGTACATAGCGCACAGTCTAGATTCCATCTTCCTGGCCTCAAGTGGTTCCGCCATATGTTTGCTAAGCCACCACACGTGTTGTACATAGCGCACAGTCTAGATTCCATCCTCCTGGCCTCAAGTGGTTCCCCCATACGTTTGCTAAGCCACCACACTTGTTCTACATAGCGCACAGTCTAGAATCCATCCTCCTGGCCTCAAGTGGTTCCCCCATACGTTTGCTAAGCCACCACACGTGTTGTACATAGCGCACAGTCTAGATTCCATCCTCCTGGCCTCAAGTGGTTCCCCCATACCTTTTCTAAGCCACCACACATGTTGTACAAAGCGCACAGTCTATATTCCATCCTCCTTGCCTCAATTGGTTCCCCCATATGTTTTCTAAGCCACCACACGTGTTGTCCATAGCGCACAGTCTAGATTCCATCCTCCTGGCCTCAAGTGGTTCCCCATACGTTTGCTAAGCCACCACACGTGTTGTACATAGCGCACAGTCTAGATTCCATCCTCCTGGCCTCAAGTGGTTCCCCCATATATTTGCTAAGCCACCACACGTGTTGTACATAGCGCACAGTCTAGATTCCATCATCCTGGCCTGAAGTGGTTCCCCCATACGTTTGCTAAGCCACCACACGTGTTGTACATAGCGCACAGTCTAGATTCCATCCTCCTGGCCTCAAGAGGTTCCCCCATATGTTTGCTAAGGCATCACACGTGTTGTACATAGCGCACAGTATAGATTCCATCCTCCTGGCATCACGTGGTTCCCCCATATGTTTCCTAAGCCATCACACGTGTTGTACATAGCGCACAGTCTAGATTCCATCCTCCTGGCCTCAAGTGGATCCCCCATACGTTTACTAAGCCACCACACGTGTTGTACATAGCGCACAGTCTAGACTCCATCCTCCTGGCCTCAAGTGGTTCCCCCATACGTTTGCTAAGCCACCACACGTGTTGGACATAGCGCACAGTCTAGATTCCATCCTCCTGGCCTCAAGTGGTTCCCCCATTCGTTTGCTAAGCCTCCACGTGTTGTATATAGCGCACTGTCTAGATTCCATCCTCCTGGCCTCAAGTGGTTCCCCCATATGTTTGCTAAGCCACCACCCGTGTTGTACATAGCGCACAGTCTAGATTCCATGCTCCTGGCCTCAAGTGGTTCCCCCATATGTTTGCTAGGCTACCACACGTGTTGTACATAGCGCACAGTCTAGATTCCATCTTCCTGGCCTCAAGTGGTTCCGCCATATGTTTGCTAAGCCACCACACGTGTTGTACATAGCGCACAGTCTAGATTCCATCCTCCTGGCCTCAAGTGGTTCCCCCATACGTTTGCTAAGCCACCACACGTGTTGTACATAGCGCACAGTCTAGATTCCATCCTCCTGGCCTCAAGTGGTTCCCCCATATGTTTGCTAAGCCACCTCACGTGTTATACATAGCGCACAGTCTAGATTCCATCCTCCTGGCTTCAAGTGGTTCCCCCATACGTTTGCTAAGCCACCACACGTGTTGCACATAGCACACAGTCTAGATTCCATCCTCGTGGCCTCAAGTGGTTCCCCCATACGTTTGCTAAGGCATCACACTTGTTGTACAAAGCGCACAGTCTAGATTCCATCCTCCTGGCCTCAAGTGGTTCCCCCATATGTTTGCTAAGCCACCACACGTGTTGTACATAGCGCACAGTCTAGATTCCATCCTCCTGGCCTCAAGTGGTTCCCCCATATGTTTGCTAGGCTACCACACGTGTTGTACATAGCGCACAGTCTAGATTCCATCCTCCTGGCCTCAAGTGGTTCCCCCGTACGTTTGCTAAGCCACCACACGTGTTGTACATAGCGCACAGTCTAGATTCCATCCTCCTGGCCTCAAGTGGTTCCCCCATACGTTTGCTAAGCCACCACACATGTTGTACATAGCGCACAGTCTAGATTCCATCCTCCTGGCCTCAAGTGGTTCCCCCATACGTTTGCTAAGCCACCACACGTGTTGTACATAGCGCACAGTCTAGATTCCATCCTCCTGGCCTCAAGTGGTTCCCCCTTACGTTTCCTAATCCACCACACATGTTGTACATAGCGCACAGTCTAGATTCCATCCTCCTGGCCTCAAGTGGTTCCCCCATATGTTTGCTAAGCCACCACACGTGTTGTACATAGCGCACAGTCAAGATTCCATCCTCCTGGCCTCAAGTGGTTCCCCCATATGTTTGCTAGGCTACCACACGTGTTGTACATAGCGCACAGTCTAGATTCCATCCTCCTGGCCTCAAGTGGTTCCCCCATACCTTTGCTAAGCCACCACACGTTTTGTACATAGCGCACAGTCTAGATTCCATCCTCCTGGCCTCAAGTGGTTCCCCCATACGTTTGCTAAGCCACCACACGTGTTGTACATAGCGCACAGTCTAGATTCCATCCTCCTGGCCTCAAGTGGTTCCCCCATATGTTTGCTAAGCCATCACACGTGTTGTACATAGCGCACAGTCTAGATTCCATCCTCCTGGCCTCAAGTGGTTCCCCCATATGTTTGCTAAGCCACCACACGTGTTGTACATAGCGCACAGTCTAGATTCCATCCTCCTGGCCTCAAGTGGTTCCCCCATATGTTTGCTAAGCCACCACACGTGTTGTACATAGCGCACAGTCTAGATTCCATCCTCCTGGCCTCAAGTGGTTCCCCCATATGTTTGCTAAGCCACCACCCGTGTTGTACATAGCGCACAGTCTAGATTCCATCCTCCTGGCCTCAAGTGGTTCCCCCATATGTTTGCTAGGCTACCACACGTGTTGTACATAGCGCACAGTCTAGATTCCATCTTCCTGGCCTCAAGTGGTTCCGCCATATGTTTGCTAAGCCACCACACGTGTTGTACATAGCGCACAGTCTAGATTCCATCCTCCTGGCCTCAAGTGGTTCCCCCATACGTTTGCTAAGCCACCACACGTGTTCTACATAGCGCACAGTCTAGAATCCATCCTCCTGGCCTCAAGTGGTTCCCCCATACGTTTGCTAAGCCACCACACGTGTTGTACATAGCGCACAGTCTAGATTCCATCCTCCTGGCCTCAAGTGGTTCCCCCATACCTTTTCTAAGCCACCACACATGTTGTACAAAGCGCACAGTCTATATTCCATCCTCCTTGCCTCAATTGGTTCCCCCATATGTTTTCTAAGCCACCACACGTGTTGTCCATAGCGCACAGTCTAGATTCCATCCTCCTGGCCTCAAGTGGTTCCCCATACGTTTGCTAAGCCACCACACGTGTTGTACATAGCGCACAGTCTAGATTCCATCCTCCTGGCCTCAAGTGGTTCCCCCATATATTTGCTAAGCCACCACACGTGTTGTACATAGCGCACAGTCTAGATTCCATCATCCTGGCCTGAAGTGGTTCCCCCATACGTTTGCTAAGCCACCACACGTGTTGTACATAGCGCACAGTCTAGATTCCATCCTCCTGGCCTCAAGAGGTTCCCCCATATGTTTGCTAAGGCATCACACGTGTTGTACATAGCGCACAGTATAGATTCCATCCTCCTGGCATCACGTGGTTCCCCCATATGTTTCCTAAGCCATCACACGTGTTGTACATAGCGCACAGTCTAGATTCCATCCTCCTGGCCCCAAGTGGATCCCCCATACGTTTACTAAGCCACCACACGTGTTGTACATAGCGCACAGTCTAGACTCCATCCTCCTGGCCTCAAGTGGTTCCCCCATACGTTTGCTAAGCCACCACACGTGTTGGACATAGCGCACAGTCTAGATTCCATCCTCCTGGCCTCAAGTGGTTCCCCCATTCGTTTGCTAAGCCTCCACGTGTTGTATATAGCGCACTGTCTAGATTCCATCCTCCTGGCCTCAAGTGGTTCCCCCATATGTTTGCTAAGCCACCACCCGTGTTGTACATAGCGCACAGTCTAGATTCCATGCTCCTGGCCTCAAGTGGTTCCCCCATATGTTTGCTAGGCTACCACACGTGTTGTACATAGCGCACAGTCTAGATTCCATCTTCCTGGCCTCAAGTGGTTCCGCCATATGTTTGCTAAGCCACCACACGTGTTGTACATAGCGCACAGTCTAGATTCCATCCTCCTGGCCTCAAGTGGTTCCCCCATACGTTTGCTAAGCCACCACACGTGTTGTACATAGCGCACAGTCTAGATTCCATCCTCCTGGCCTCAAGTGGTTCCCCCATATGTTTGCTAAGCCACCTCACGTGTTATACATAGCGCACAGTCTAGATTCCATCCTCCTGGCTTCAAGTGGTTCCCCCATACGTTTGCTAAGCCACCACACGTGTTGCACATAGCACACAGTCTAGATTCCATCCTCGTGGCCTCAAGTGGTTCCCCCATACGTTTGCTAAGGCATCACACTTGTTGTACAAAGCGCACAGTCTAGATTCCATCCTCCTGGCCTCAAGTGGTTCCCCCATATGTTTGCTAAGCCACCACACGTGTTGTACATAGCGCACAGTCTAGATTCCATCCTCCTGGCCTCAAGTGGTTCCCCCATATGTTTGCTAGGCTACCACACGTGTTGTACATAGCGCACAGTCTAGATTCCATCCTCCTGGCCTCAAGTGGTTCCCCCGTACGTTTGCTAAGCCACCACACGTGTTGTACATAGCGCACAGTCTAGATTCCATCCTCCTGGCCTCAAGTGGTTCCCCCATACGTTTGCTAAGCCACCACACATGTTGTACATAGCGCACAGTCTAGATTCCATCCTCCTGGCCTCAAGTGGTTCCCCCATACGTTTGCTAAGCCACCACACGTGTTGTACATAGCGCACAGTCTAGATTCCATCCTCCTGGCCTCAAGTGGTTCCCCCTTACGTTTCCTAATCCACCACACATGTTGTACATAGCGCACAGTCTAGATTCCATCCTCCTGGCCTCAAGTGGTTCCCCCATATGTTTGCTAAGCCACCACACGTGTTGTACATAGCGCACAGTCAAGATTCCATCCTCCTGGCCTCAAGTGGTTCCCCCATATGTTTGCTAGGCTACCACACGTGTTGTACATAGCGCACAGTCTAGATTCCATCCTCCTGGCCTCAAGTGGTTCCCCCATACCTTTGCTAAGCCACCACACGTTTTGTACATAGCGCACAGTCTAGATTCCATCCTCCTGGCCTCAAGTGGTTCCCCCATACGTTTGCTAAGCCACCACACGTGTTGTACATAGCGCACAGTCTAGATTCCATCCTCCTGGCCTCAAGTGGTTCCCCCATATGTTTGCTAAGCCATCACACGTGTTGTACATAGCGCACAGTCTAGATTCCATCCTCCTGGCCTCAAGTGGTTCCCCCATATGTTTGCTAAGCCACCACACGTGTTGTACATAGCGCACAGTCTAGATTCCATCCTCCTGGCCTCAAGTGGTTCCCCCATATGTTTGCTAAGCCACCACACGTGTTGTACATAGCGCACAGTCTAGATTCCATCCTCCTGGCCTCAAGTGGTTCCCCCATATGTTTGCTAAGCCACCACCCGTGTTGTACATAGCGCACAGTCTAGATTCCATCCTCCTGGCCTCAAGTGGTTCCCCCATATGTTTGCTAGGCTACCACACGTGTTGTACATAGCGCACAGTCTAGATTCCATCTTCCTGGCCTCAAGTGGTTCCGCCATATGTTTGCTAAGCCACCACACGTGTTGTACATAGCGCACAGTCTAGATTCCATCCTCCTGGCCTCAAGTGGTTCCCCCATACGTTTGCTAAGCCACCACACGTGTTCTACATAGCGCACAGTCTAGAATCCATCCTCCTGGCCTCAAGTGGTTCCCCCATACGTTTGCTAAGCCACCACACGTGTTGTACATAGCGCACAGTCTAGATTCCATCCTCCTGGCCTCAAGTGGTTCCCCCATACCTTTTCTAAGCCACCACACATGTTGTACAAAGCGCACAGTCTATATTCCATCCTCCTTGCCTCAATTGGTTCCCCCATATGTTTTCTAAGCCACCACACGTGTTGTCCATAGCGCACAGTCTAGATTCCATCCTCCTGGCCTCAAGTGGTTCCCCATACGTTTGCTAAGCCACCACACGTGTTGTACATAGCGCACAGTCTAGATTCCATCCTCCTGGCCTCAAGTGGTTCCCCCATATATTTGCTAAGCCACCACACGTGTTGTACATAGCGCACAGTCTAGATTCCATCATCCTGGCCTGAAGTGGTTCCCCCTTAACGTTTGCTAAGCCACCACACGTGTTGTACATAGCGCACAGTCTAGATTCCATCCTCCTGGCCTCAAGTGGTTCCCCCATATGTTTGCTAAGGCATCACACGTGTTGTACATAGCGCACAGTATAGATTCCATCCTCCTGGCATCACGTGGTTCCCCCATATGTTTCCTAAGCCATCACACGTGTTGTACATAGCGCACAGTCTAGATTCCATCCTCCTGGCCTCAAGTGGATCCCCCATACGTTTACTAAGCCACCACACGTGTTGTACATAGCGCACAGTCTAGACTCCATCCTCCTGGCCTCAAGTGGTTCCCCCATACGTTTGCTAAGCCACCACACGTGTTGGACATAGCGCACAGTCTAGATTCCATCCTCCTGGCCTCAAGTGGTTCCCCCATTCGTTTGCTAAGCCTCCACGTGTTGTATATAGCGCACTGTCTAGATTCCATCCTCCTGGCCTCAAGTGGTTCCCCTATACGTTTGCTAAGCCACCACACGTGTTGTACATAGCGCACAGTCTAGATTCCATCCTCCTGGCCTCAAGTGGTTCCCCCATACTTTTGCTAAGCCACCACACATGTTGTACATAGCGCACAGTCTAGATTCCATCCTCCTGGCCTCAAGTGGTTCCCCCATATTTTTGCTAAGCCACCACACGTGTTGTACATAGCGCACAGTCTAAATTCCATCCTCCTGGCCTCAAGTGGTTCCCCCATACGTTTGCTAAGCCACCACACATGTTGTACATAGCGCACAGTCTAGATTCCATCCTCCTGGCCTCAAGTGGTTCCCCCATATGTTTGCTAAGCAACCACCAGTGTTGTACATAGCGCACAGTCTAGATTCCATCCTCCTGGCCTCAAGTGGTTCCCCCATACGTTTGGTAAGCCACCACACGTGTTGTACATAGCGCACAGTCAAGATTCCATCCTCCTGGCCTCAAGTGGTTCCCCCATATGTTTTCTAAGCCATCACACGTGTTGTACATAGCGCACAGTCTAGATTCCATCCTCCTGGCCTCAAGTGGTTCCCCCCATACCTTTGCTAAGCCACCGCACGTGTTGTACTTAGCGCACAGTCTAGATTCTATCCTCCTGGCCTCAAGTGGTTCCCCCATACGTTTGCTAAGCCACCACACGTGTTGTACATAGCGCACAGTCTAGATTCCATCCTCCTGGCCTCAAGTGGTTCCCCCATATGTTTGCTAAGCCACCACACGTGTTGTACATAGCGCACAGTCTAGATTCCATCCTCCTGGCCTCAAGTGGTTCCCCCATATGTTTGCTAAGCCACCACACGTGTTGTACATAGCGCACAGTCTAGATTCCATCCTCCTGGCCTCAAGTGGTTCCCCCATATGTTTGCTAGGCTACCACACGTGTTGTACCTAGCGCACAGTCTAGATTCCATCTTCCTGGCCTCAAGTGGTTCCGCCATATGTTTGCTAAGCCACCACACGTGTTGTACATAGCGCACAGTCTAGATTCCATCCTCCTGGCCTCAAGTGGTTCCCCCATACGTTTGCTAAGCCACCACACGTGTTGTACATAGCGCACAGTCTAGATTCCATCCTCCTGGCCTCAAGTGGTTCCCCCATATGTTTGCTAAGCCATCACACGTGTTGTACATAGCGCACAGTCTAGATTCCATCCTCCGGGCCTCAAGTGGTTCCCCCATATGTTTGCTAAGCCACCACACGTGTTGTACATAGCGCACAGTCTAGATTCCATCCTCCTGGCCTCAAGTGGTTCCCCCATACCTTTTCTAAGCCACCACACATGTTGTACAAAGCGCACAGTCTAGATTCCATCCTCCTGGCCTCAATTGGTTCCCCCATATGTTTTCTAAGCCACCACACGTGTTGTCCATAGCGCACAGTCTAGATTCCATCCTCCTGGCCTCAAGTGGTTCCCCATACGTTTGCTAAGCCACCACACGTGTTGTACATAGCGCACAGTCTAGATTCCATCCTCCTGGCCTCAAGTGGTTCCCCCATATATTTGCTAAGCCACCACACGTGTTGTACATAGCGCACAGTCTAGATTCCATCATCCTGGCCTGAAGTGGTTCCCCCATACGTTTGCTAAGCCACCACACGTGTTGTACATAGCGCACAGTCTAGATTCCATCCTCCTGGCCTCAAGTGGTTCCCCCATATGTTTGCTAAGGCATCACACGTGTTGTACATAGCGCACAGTATAGATTCCATCCTCCTGGCATCACGTGGTTCCCCCATATGTTTGCTAAGCCATCACACGTGTGTTACATAGCGCACAGTCTAGATTCCATCCTCCTGGCCTCAAGTGGATCCCCCATACGTTTACTAAGCCACCACACGTGTTGTACATAAAGCACAGTCTAGACTCCATCCTCCTGGCCTCAAGTGGTTCCCCCATACGTTTGCTAAGCCACCACACGTGTTGGACATAGCGCACAGTCTAGATTCCATCCTCCTGGCCTCAAGTGGTTCCCCCATTCGTTTGCTAAGCCTCCACGTGTTGTATATAGCGCACTGTCTAGATTCCATCCTCCTGGCCTCAAGTGGTTCCCCTATACGTTTGCTAAGCCACCACACGTGTTGTACATAGCGCACAGTCTAGATTCCATCCTCCTGGCCTCAAGTGGTTCCCCCATACTTTTGCTAAGCCACCACACATGTTGTACATAGCGCACAGTCTAGATTCCATCCTCCTGGCCTCAAGTGGTTCCCCCATATGTTTGCTAAGCCACCACACGTGTTGTACATAGCGCACAGTCTAAATTCCATCCTCCTGGCCTCAAGTGGTTCCCCCATACGTTTGCTAAGCCACCACACATGTTGTACATAGCGCACAGTCTAGATTCCATCCTCATGGCCTCAAGTGGTTCCCCCATATGTTTGCTAAGCAACCACCAGTGTTGTACATAGCGCACAGTCTAGATTCCATCCTCCTGGCCTCAAGTGGTTCCCCCATACGTTTGGTAAGCCACCACACGTGTTGTACATAGCGCACAGTCAAGATTCCATCCTCCTGGCCTCAAGTGGTTCCCCCATATGTTTGCTAAGCCATCACACGTGTTGTACATAGCGCACAGTCTAGATTCCATCCTCCTGGCCTCAAGTGGTTCCCCCCATACCTTTGCTAAGCCACCACACGTGTTGTACTTAGCGCACAGTCTAGATTCTATCCTCCTGGCCTCAAGTGGTTCCCCCATACGTTTGCTAAGCCACCACACGTGTTGTACATAGCGCACAGTCTAGATTCCATCCTCCTGGCCTCAAGTGGTTCCCCCATATGTTTGCTAAGCCATCACACGTGTTGTACATAGCGCACAGTCTAGATTCCATCCTCCTGGCCTAAGTGGTTCCCCCATATGTTTGCTAAGCCACCACACGTGTTGTACATAGCGCACAGTCTAGATTCCATCCTCCTGGCCTCAAGTGGTTCCCCCATATGTTTGCTAAGCCACCACACGTGTTGTACATAGCGCAAAGTCTAGATTCCATGCTCCTGCCCTCAAGTGGTTCCCCCATATGTTTGCTAAGCCACCACCCGTGTTGTACATAGCGCACAGTCTAGATTCCATCCTCCTGGCCTCAAGTGGTTCCCCCATATGTTTGCTAGGCTACCACACGTGTTGTACCTAGCGCACAGTCTAGATTCCATCTTCCTGGCCTCAAGTGGTTCCGCCATATGTTTGCTAAGCCACCACACGTGTTGTACATAGCGCACAGTCTAGATTCCATCCTCCTGGCCTCAAGTGGTTCCCCCATACGTTTGCTAAGCCACCACACGTGTTGTACATAGCGCACAGTCTAGATTCCATCCTCCTGGCCTCAAGTGGTTCCCCCATATGTTTGCTAAGCCATCACACGTGTTGTACATAGCGCACAGTCTAGATTCTATCCTCCTGGCCTCAAGTGGTTCCCCCATACGTTTGCTAAGCCACCACACGTGTTGTACATAGCGCACTGTCTAGATTCCATCCTCCTGGCCTCAAGTGGTTCCCCCATATGTTTGCTAAGCCATCACACGTGTTGTACATAGCGCACAGTCTAGATTCCATCCTCCTGGCCTAAGTGGTTCCCCCATATGTTTGCTAAGCCACCACACGTGTTGTACATAGCGCACAGTCTAGATTCCATCCTCCCGGCCTCAAGTGGTTCCCCCATATGTTTGCTAAGCCACCACACGTGTTGTACATAGCGCAAAGTCTAGATTCCATCCTCCTGCCCTCAAGTGGTTCCCCCATATGTTTGCTAAGCAACCACCCGTGTTGTACATAGCGCACAGTCTAGATTCCATCCTCCTGGCCTCAAGTGGTTCCCCCATATGTTTGCTAGGCTACCACACGTGTTGTACCTAGCGCACAGTCTAGATTCCATCTTCCTGGCCTCAAGTGGTTCCGCCATATGTTTGCTAAGCCACCACACGTGTTGTACATAGCGCACAGTCTAGATTCCATCCTCCTGGCCTCAAGTGGTTCCCCCATACGTTTGCTAAGCCACCACACGTGTTGTACATAGCGCACAGTCTAGATTCCATCCTCCTGGCCTAAAGTGGTTCCCCCATATGTTTGCTAAGCCATCACACGTGTTGTACATAGCGCACAGTCTAGATTCCATCCTCCGGGCCTCAAGTGGTTCCCCCATATGTTTGCTAAGCCACCACACGTGTTGTACATAGCGCACAGTCTAGATTCCATCCTCCTGGCCTCAAGTGGTTCCCCCATATGTTTGCTAAGCCACCACACGTGTGGTACATAGCGCACAATCTAGATTCCATCCTCCTGGCCTCAAGTGGTTCCCCCATATATTTGCTAAGCCACCACCCGTGTTGTACATAGCGCACAGTCTAGATTCCATCCACCTGGCCTCAAGTGGTTCCCCCATATGTTTGCTAGGCTACCACACGTGTTGTACATAGCGCACAGTCTAGATTCCATCTTCCTGGCCTCAAGTGGTTCCGCCATATGTTTGCTAAGCCACCACACGTGTTGTACATAGCGCACAGTCTAGATTCCATCCTCCTGGCCTCAAGTGGTTCCCCCATACGTTTGCTAAGCCACCACACGTGTTGTACATAGCGCACAGTGTAGATTCCATCCTCCTGGCCTCAAGTGGTTCCCCCATATGTTTGCTAAGCCACCTCACGTGTTATACATAGCGCACAGTCTAGATTCCATCCTCCTGGCTTCAAGTGGTTCCCCCATACGTTTGCTAAGCCACCACACGTGTTGCACATATCACACAGTCTAGATTCCATCCTCGTGGCCTCAAGTGGTTCCCCCATACGTTTGCTAAGGCATCACACTTGTTGTACAAAGCGCACAGTCTAGATTCCATCCTCCTGGCCTCAAGTGGTTCCCCCATATGTTTGCTAAGCCACCACACGTGTTGTACATAGCGCACAGTCTAGATTCCATCCTCCTGGCCTCAAGTGGTTCCCCCATATGTTTGCTAGGCTACCACACGTGTTGTACATAGCGCACAGTCTAGATTCCATCCTCCTGGCCTCAAGTGGTTCCCCCATACGTTTGCTAAGCCACCACACGTGTTGTACATAGCGCACAGTCTAGATTCCATCCTCCTGGCCTCAAGTGGTTCCCCCATACGTTTGCTAAGCCACCACACATGTTGTACATAGCGCACAGTCTAGATTCCATCCTCCTGGCCTCAAGTGGTTCCCCCATACGTTTGCTAAGCCACCACACGTGTTGTACATAGCGCACAGTCTAGATTCCATCCTCCTGGCCTCAAGTGGTTCCCCCATACGTTTGCTAAGCCACCACACATGTTGTACATAGCGCACAGTCTAGATTCCATCCTCCTGGCCTCAAGTGGTTCCCCCATATGTTTGCTAAGCCACCACACGTGTTGTACATAGCGCACAGTCTAGATTCCATCCTCCTGGCCTCAAGTGGTTCCCCCATATGTTTGCTAGGCGACCACACGTGTTGTACATAGCGCACAGTCTAGATTCCATCCTCCTGGCCTCAAGTGGTTCCCCCATACCTTTGCTAAGCCACCACACGCTTTGTACATAGCGCACAGTCTAGATTCCATCCTCCTGGCCTCAAGTGGTTCCCCCATACGTTTGCTAAGCCACCACACGTGTTGTACATAGCGCACAGTCTAGATTCCATCCTCCTGGCCTCAAGTGGTTCCCCCATATGTTTGCTAAGCCATCACACGTGTTGTACATAGCGCACAGTCTAGATTCCATCCTCCTGGCCTCAAGTGGTTCCCCCATATGTTTGCTAAGCCACCACACGTGTTGTACATAGCGCACAGTCTAGATTCCATCCTCCTGGCCTCAAGTGGTTCCCCCATATGTTTGCTAAGCCACCACACGTGTTGTACATAGCGCACAGTCTAGATTCCATCCTCCTGGCCTCAAGTGGTTCCCCCATATGTTTGCTAAGCCACCACCCGTGTTGTACATAGCGCACAGTCTAGATTCCATCCTCCTGGCCTCAAGTGGTTCCCCCATATGTTTGCTAGGCTACCACACGTGTTGTACATAGCGCACAGTCTAGATTCCATCTTCCTGGCCTCAAGTGGTTCCGCCATATGTTTGCTAAGCCACCACACGTGTTGTACATAGCGCACAGTCTAGATTCCATCCTCCTGGCCTCAAGTGGTTCCCCCATACGTTTGCTAAGCCACCACACGTGTTCTACATAGCGCACAGTCTAGAATCCATCCTCCTGGCCTCAAGTGGTTCCCCCATACGTTTGCTAAGCCACCACACGTGTTGTACATAGCGCACAGTCTAGATTCCATCCTCCTGGCCTCAAGTGGTTCCCCCATACCTTTTCTAAGCCACCACACATGTTGTACAAAGCGCACAGTCTAGATTCCATCCTCCTGGCCTCAATTCGTTCCCCCATATGTTTTCTAAGCCACCACACGTGTTGTCCATAGCGCACAGTCTAGATTCCATCCTCCTGGCCTCAAGTGGTTCCCCATACGTTTGCTAAGCCACCACACGTGTTGTACATAGCGCACAGTCTAGATTCCATCCTCCTGGCCTCAAGTGGTTCCCCCATATATTTGCTAAGCCACCACACGTGTTGTACATAGCGCACAGTCTAGATTCCATCCTCCTGGCCTCAAGTGGTTCCCCCATATGTTTGCTAAGGCATCACACGTGTTGTACATAGCGCACAGTATAGATTCCATCCTCCTGGCATCACGTGGTTCCCCCATATGTTTCCTAAGCCATCACACGTGTTGTACATAGCGCACAGTCTAGATTCCATCCTCCTGGCCTCAAGTGGATCCCCCATACGTTTACTAAGCCACCACACGTGTTGTACATAGCGCACAGTCTAGACTCCATCCTCCTGGCCTCAAGTGGTTCCCCTATACGTTTGCTAAGCCACCACACGTGTTGGACATAGCGCACAGTCTAGATTCCATCCTCCTGGCCTCAAGTGGTTCCCCCATTCGTTTGCTAAGCCTCCACGTGTTGTATATAGCGCACTGTCTAGATTCCATCCTCCTGGCCTCAAGTGGTTCCCCTATACGTTTGCTAAGCCACCACACGTGTTGTACATAGCGTACAGTCTAGATTCCATCCTCCTGGCCTCAAGTGGTTCCCCCATACTTTTGCTAAGCCACCACACATGTTGTACATAGCGCACAGTCTAGATTCCATCCTCCTGGCCTCAAGTGGTTCCCCCATATGTTTGCTAAGCCACCACACGTGTTGTACATAGCGCACAGTCTAAATTCCATCCTCCTGGCCTCAAGTGGTTCCCCCATACGTTTGCTAAGCCACCACACATGTTGTACATAGCGCACAGTCTAGATTCCATCCTCCTGGCCTCAAGTGGTTCCCCCATATGTTTGCTAAGCAACCAGCAGTGTTGTACATAGCGCACAGTCTAGATTCCATCCTCCTGGCCTCAAGTGGTTCCCCCATACGTTTGGTAAGCCACCACACGTGTTGTACATAGCGCAGAGTCAAGATTCCATCCTCCTGGCCTCAAGTGGTTCCCCCATATGTTTGCTAAGCCATCACACGTGTTGTACATAGCGCACAGTGTAGATTCCATCCTCCTGGCCTCAAGTGGTTCCCCCCATACCTTTGCTAAGCCACCACACGTGTTGTACTTAGCGCACAGTCTAGATTCTATCCTCCTGGCCTCAAGTGGTTCCCCCATACGTTTGCTAAGCCACCACACGTGTTGTACATAGCGCACAGTCTAGATTCCATCCTCCTGGCCTCAAGTGGTTCCCCCATATGTTTGCTAAGCCACCACACGTGTTGTTCATAGCGCAAAGTCGAGATTCCATCCTCCTGCCCTCAAGTGGTTCCCCCATATGTTTGCTAAGCCACCACCCGTGTTGTTCATAGTGCACAGTCTAGATTCCATCCTCCTGGCTTCAAGTGGTTCCCCCATACGTTTGCTAAGCCTCCACACGTGTTGTATATAGCGCAAGTCTAGATTCCATCCTCCTGGCCTCAAGTGGTTCCCCCATACTTTTGCTAAGCCACCACACATGGTGTACATAGCGCACAGTCTAGATTCCATCCTCCTGGCCTCAAGTGGTTCCCCCATATGTTTGCTAAGCCACCACACGTGTTGTACATAGCGCACAGTCTAGATTCCATCCTCCTGGCCTCAAGTGGTTCCCCCATACTTTTGCTAAGCCACCACACATGTTGTACATAGCGCACAGTCTAGATTCCATCCTCCTGGCCTCACGTGGTTCCCCCATATGTTTGCTAAGCCACCACACGTGTTGTACATAGCACACAGTCTAGATTCCATCCTCCTGGCCTCAAGTGGTTACCCCATACGTTTGCTAAGCCACCACACGTGTTGTACATAGCGCACAGTCTAGATTCCATCCTCTTGGCCTCAAGTGGTTCCCCCATACGTTTGCTAAGCCACCACACGTGTTGTACATAGTGCAGAGTCTAGATTCCATCCCCCTGGCCTCAAGTGGTTCCCCCATACGTTTTCTAAGCCACCACACTTGTTGTACATAGCGCACAGTCTAGATTCCATCCTCCTAGCCTCAAGTGGTTCCCCCCATATGTTTGCTAAGCCACCACACGTGTTGTACATAGCGCACAGTCTAGATTCCATCCTCCTGGCCTCAAGTGGTTCCCCCATATGTTTGCTAAGCCACCACACGTGTTGTACATAGCGCACAGTCTAGATTCCATCCTCCTGGCCTCAAGTGGTTCCCCCATATGTTTGCTAAGCCAACACACGTGTTGTACATAGCGCACAGTCTAGATTCCATCCTCCTGGCCTCAAGTGGTTCCCCCATACGTTTGCTAAGCCACCACACGTGTTGTACATAGCGAAGTCTAGATTCCATCCTCCTGGCCACAAGTGGTTCCCCCATATGTTTGCTAAGCCACCACACGTGTTGTACATAGCGCACAGTCTAGATTCCATCCTCCTGGCCTCAAGTGGTTCCCCCATACATTTGCTAAGCCACCACACGTGTTGTACATAGCGCACAGTCTAGATTCCATCCTCCTGGCCTCAAGTGGTTCCCCCATATGTTTGCTAAGCCACCACACGTGTTGTACATAGCGCACAGTCTAGATTCCATCCTCCTGGCCTCAAGTGGTTCCCCCATACGTTTGATAAGCCACCACACGTGTTGTACGTAGCGCACAGTCTAGATTACATCCTCCTGGCCTCATGTGATTCCCCCATACGTTTGCTAAGCCACCACACGTGTAGTACATAGCGCACAGTCTTGATTCCATCCTCGTGGCCTCAAGTGGTTCCCCCATATGTTTGCTAAGCCACCACACGTGTTGTACATAGCGCACAGTCTAGATTCCATCCTCCTGGCCTCAAGTAGTTCCCTTATATGTTTGCTAAGCCACCACACGTGTTGTACATAGCGCACAGTCTAGATTCCATCCTCCTGGCCTCAAGTGGTTCCCCCATACGTTTGCTAAGCCACCACACGTGTTGTACATAGCGCACAGTCTAGATTCCATCCTCCTGGCCTCAAGTGGTTCCCCCATACGTTTGCTAAGCCACCACACATGTTGTACATAGCGCACAGTCTAGATTCCATCCTCCTGGCCTCAAGTGGTTCCCCCATATGTTTGCTAAGCCACCACACGTGTTGTACATAGCGCACAGTCTAGATTCCATCCTCCTGGCCTCAAGTGGTTCCCCCATATGTTTGCTAGGCTACCACACGTGTTGTACATAGCGCACAGTCTAGATTCCATCCTCCTGGCCTCAAGTGGTTCCCCCATACCTTTGCTAAGCCACCACACGTTTTGTACATAGCGCACAGTCTAGATTCCATCCTCCTGGCCTCAAGTGGTTCCCCCATACGTTTGCTAAGCCACCACACGTGTTGTGCATAGCGCACAGTCTAGATTCCATCCTCCTGGCCTCAAGTGTTTCTCCCATATGTTTGCTAAGCCACCGCACGTGTTGTACATAGCGCACAGTCTAGATTCCATCTTCCTGGCCTCAAGTGGTTCCCCCATACGTTTGATAAGCCACCACACGTGTTGTACGTAGCGCACAGTCTAGATTCCATCCTCCTGGCCTCAAGTGGTTCCCCCATATGTTTGCTAAGCCACCACCCGTGTTGTACATAGCGCACAGTCTAGATTCCATCCTCCTGGCCTCAAGTGGTTCCCCCATATGTTTGCTAGGCTACCACACGTGTTGTACATAGCGCACAGTCTAGATTCCATCTTCCTGGCCTCAAGTGGTTCCGCCATTTGCTTGCTAAGCCACCACACGTGTTGTACATAGCGCACAGTCTAGATTCCATCCTCCTGGCCTCAAGTGGTTCCCCCATACGTTTGCTAAGCCACCACACGTGTTCTACATAGCGCACAGTCTAGAATCCATCCTCCTGGCCTCAAGTGGTTCCCCCATACGTTTGCTAAGCCACCACACGTGTTGTACATAGCGCACAGTCTAGATTCCATCCTCCTGGCCTCAAGTGGTTCCCCCATACCTTTTCTAAGCCACCACACATGTTGTACAAAGCGCACAGTCTAGATTCCATCCTCCTGGCCTCAATTGGTTCCCCCATATGTATTCTAAGCCACCACACGTGTTGTCCATAGCGCACAGTCTAGATTCCATCCTCCTGGCCTCAAGTGGTTCCCCATACGTTTGCTAAGCCACCACACGTGTTGTACATAGCGCACAGTCTAGATTCCATCCTCCTGGCCTCAAGTGGTTCCCCCATATATTTGCTAAGCCACCACACGTGTTGTACATAGCGCACAGTCTAGATTCCATCATCCTGGCCTGAAGTGGTTCCCCCATACGTTTGCTAAGCCACCACACGTGTTGTACATAGCGCACAGTCTAGATTCCATCCTCCTGGCCTCAAGTGGTTCCCCCATATGTTTGCTAAGGCATCACACGTGTTGTACATAGCGCACAGTATAGATTCCATCCTCCTGGCATCACGTGGTTCCCCCATATGTTTGCTAAGCCATCACACGTGTTGTACATAGCGCACAGTCTAGATTCCATCCTCCTGGCCTCAAGTGGATCCCCCATACGTTTACTAAGCCACCACACGTGTTGTATATAGCGCACAGTCTAGACTCCATCCTCCTGGCCTCAAGTGGTTCCCCCATACGTTTGCTAAGCCACCACACGTGTTGGACATAGCGCACAGTCTAGATTCCATCCTCCTGGCCTCAAGTGGTTCCCCCATTCGTTTGCTAAGCCTCCACGTGTTGTATATAGCGCACTGTCTAGATTCCATCCTCCTGGCCTCAAGTGGTTCCCCTATACGTTTGCTAAGCCACCACACGTGTTGTACATAGCGCACAGTCTAGATTCCATCCTCCTGGCCTCAAGTGGTTCCCCCATACTTTTGCTAAGCCACCACACATGTTGTACATAGCGCACAGTCTAGATTCCATCCTCCTGGCCTCAAGTGGTTCCCCCATATGTTTGCTAAGCCACCACACGTGTTGTACATAGCGCACAGTCTAAATTCCATCCTCCTGGCCTCAAGTGGTTCCCCCATACGTTTGCTAAGCCACCACACATGTTGTACATAGCGCACAGTCTAGATTCCATCCTCCTGGCCTCAAGTGGTTCCCCCATATGTTTGCTAAGCAACCACCAGTGTTGTACATAGCGCACAGTCTAGATTCCATCCTCCTGGCCTCAAGTGGTTCCCCCATACGTTTGGTAAGCCACCACACGTGTTGTACATAGCGCACAGTCAAGATTCCATCCTCCTGGCCTCAAGTGGTTCCCCCATATGTTTGCTAAGCCATCACACGTGTTGTACATAGCGCACAGTCTAGATTCCATCCTCCTGGCCTCAAGTGGTTCCCCCCATACCTTTGCTAAGCCACCACACGTGTTGTACTTAGCGTACAGTCTAGATTCTATCCTCCTGGCCTCAAGTGGTTCCCCCATACGTTTGCTAAGCCACCACACGTGTTGTACATAGCGCACAGTCTAGATTCCATCCTCCTGGCCTCAAGTGGTTCCCCCATATGTTTGCTAAGCCATCACACGTGTTGTACATAGCGCACAGTCTAGATTCCATCCTCCTGGCCTAAGTGGTTCCCCCATATGTTTCCTAAGCCACCACACGTGTTGTACATAGCGCACAGTCTAGATTCCATCCTCCTGGCCTCAAGTGGTTCCCCCATATGTTTGCTAAGCCACCACACGTGTTGTATATAGCGCAAAGTCTAGATTCCATCCTCCTGCCCTCAAGTGGTTCCCCCATATGTTTGCTAAGCCACCACCCGTGTTGTACATAGCGCACAGTCTAGATTCCATCCTCCTGGCCTCAAGTGGTTCCCCCATATGTTTGCTAGGCTACCACACGTGTTGTACCTAGCGCACAGTCTAGATTCCATCTTCCTGGCCTCAAGTGGTTCCGCCATATGTTTGCTAAGCCACCACACGTGTTGTACATAGCGCACAGTCTAGATTCCATCCTCCTGGCCTCAAGTGGTTCCCCCATACGTTTGCTAAGCCACCACACGTGTTGTACATAGCGCACAGTCTAGATTCCATCCTCCTGGCCTCAAGTGGTTCCCCCATATGTTTGCTAAGCCATCACACGTGTTGTACATAGCGCACAGTCTAGATTCTATCCTCCTGGCCTCAAGTGGTTCCCCCATACGTTTGCTAAGCCACCACACGTGTTGTACATAGCGCACAGTCTAGATTCCATCCTCCTGGCCTCAAGTGGTTCCCCCATATGTTTGCTAAGCCATCACACGTGTTGTACATAGCGCACAGTCTAGATTCCATCCTCCTGGCCTAAGTGGTTCCCCCATATGTTTGCTAAGCCACCACACGTGTTGTACATAGCGCACAGTCTAGATTCCATCCTCCTGGCCTCAAGTGGTTCCCCCATATGTTTGCTAAGCCACTACACGTGTTGTACATAGCGCAAAGTCTAGATTCCATCCTCCTGCCCTCAAGTGGTTCCCCCATATGTTTGCTAAGCCACCACCCGTGTTGTACATAGCGCACAGTCTAGATTCCATCCTCCTGGCCTCAAGTGGTTCCCCCATATGTTTGCTAGGCTACCACACGTGTTGTACCTAGCGCACAGTCTAGATTCCATCTTCCTGGCCTCAAGTGGTTCCGCCATATGTTTGCTAAGCCACCACACGTGTTGTACATAGCGCACAGTCTAGATTCCATCCTCCTGGCCTCAAGTGGTTCCCCCATACGTTTGCTTAGCCACCACACGTGTTGTACATAGCGCACAGTCTAGATTCCATCCTCCTGGCCTCAAGTGGTTCCCCCATATGTTTGCTAAGCCATCACACGTGTTGTACATAGCGCACAGTCTTGAATCCATCCTCCGGGCCTCAAGTGGTTCCCCCATATGTTTGCTAAGCCACCACACGTGTTGTACATAGCGCACAGTCTAGATTCCATCCTCCTGGCCTCAAGTGGTTCCCCCATATGTTTGCTAAGCCACCACACGTGTGGTACATAGCGCACAATCTAGATTCCATCCTCCTGGCCTCAAGTGGTTCCCCCATATATTTGCTAAGCCACCACCCGTGTTGTACATAGCGCACAGTCTAGATTCCATGCTCCTGGCCTCAAGTGGTTCCCCCATATGTTTGCTAGGCTACCACACGTGTTGTACATAGCGCACAGTCTAGATTCCATCTTCCTGGCCTCAAGTGGTTCCGCCATATGTTTGCTAAGCCACCACACGTGTTGTACATAGCGCACAGTCTAGATTCCATCCTCCTGGCCTCAAGTGGTTCCCCCATACGTTTGCTAAGCCACCACACGTGTTGTACATAGCGCACAGTCTAGATTCCATCCTCCTGGCCTCAAGTGGTTCCCCCATATGTTTGCTAAGCCACCTCACGTGTTATACATAGCGCACAGTCTAGATTCCATCCTCCTGGCTTCAAGTGGTTCCCCCATACGTTTGCTAAGCCACCACACGTGTTGCACATAGCACACAGTCTAGATTCCATCCTCGTGGCCTCAAGTGGTTCCCCCATACGTTTGCTAAGGCATCACACTTGTTGTACAAAGCGCACAGTCTAGATTCCATCCTCCTGGCCGCAAGTGGTTCCCCCATATGTTTGCTAAGCCACCACACGTGTTGTACATAGCGCACAGTCTAGATTCCATCCTCCTGGCCTCAAGTGGTTCCCCCATATGTTTGCTAGGCTACCACACGTGTTGTACATAGCGCACAGTCTAGATTCCATCCTCCTGGCCTCAAGTGGTTCCCCCGTACGTTTGCTAAGCCACCACACGTGTTGTACATAGCGCACAGTCTAGATTCCATCCTCCTGGCCTCAAGTGGTTCCCCCATACGTTTGCTAAGCCACCACACATGTTGTACATAGCGCACAGTCTAGATTCCATCCTCCTGGCCTCAAGTGGTTCCCCCATACGTTTGCTAAGCCACCACACGTGTTGTACATAGCGCACAGTCTAGATTCCATCCTCCTGGCCTCAAGTGGTTCCCCCTTACGTTTCCTAATCCACCACACATGTTGTACATAGCGCACAGTCTAGATTCCATCCTCCTGGCCTCAAGTGGTTCCCCCATATGTTTGCTAAGCCACCACACGTGTTGTACATAGCGCACAGTCAAGATTCCATCCTCCTGGCCTCAAGTGGTTCCCCCATATGTTTGCTAGGCTACCACACGTGTTGTACATAGCGCACAGTCTAGATTCCATCCTCCTGGCCTCAAGTGGTTCCCCCATACCTTTGCTAAGCCACCACACGTTTTGTACATAGCGCACAGTCTAGATTCCATCCTCCTGGCCTCAAGTGGTTCCCCCATACGTTTGCTAAGCCACCACACGTGTTGTACATAGCGCACAGTCTAGATTCCATCCTCCTGGCCTCAAGTGGTTCCCCCATATGTTTGCTAAGCCATCACACGTGTTGTACATAGCGCACAGTCTAGATTCCATCCTCCTGGCCTCAAGTGGTTCCCCCATATGTTTGCTAAGCCACCACACGTGTTGTACATAGCGCACAGTCTAGATTCCATCCTCCTGGCCTCAAGTGGTTCCCCCATATGTTTGCTAAGCCACCACACGTGTTGTACATAGCGCACAGTCTAGATTCCATCCTCCTGGCCTCAAGTGGTTCCCCCATATGTTTGCTAAGCCACCACCCGTGTTGTACATAGCGCACAGTCTAGATTCCATCCTCCTGGCCTCAAGTGGTTCCCCCATATGTTTGCTAGGCTACCACACGTGTTGTACATAGCGCACAGTCTAGATTCCATCTTCCTGGCCTCAAGTGGTTCCGCCATATGTTTGCTAAGCCACCACACGTGTTGTACATAGCGCACAGTCTAGATTCCATCCTCCTGGCCTCAAGTGGTTCCCCCATACGTTTGCTAAGCCACCACACGTGTTCTACATAGCGCACAGTCTAGAATCCATCCTCCTGGCCTCAAGTGGTTCCCCCATACGTTTGCTAAGCCACCACACGTGTTGTACATAGCGCACAGTCTAGATTCCATCCTCCTGGCCTCAAGTGGTTCCCCCATACCTTTTCTAAGCCACCACACATGTTGTACAAAGCGCACAGTCTATATTCCATCCTCCTTGCCTCAATTGGTTCCCCCATATGTTTTCTAAGCCACCACAAGTGTTGTCCATAGCGCACAGTCTAGATTCCATCCTCCTGGCCTCAAGTGGTTCCCCATACGTTTGCTAAGCCACCACACGTGTTGTACATAGCGCACAGTCTAGATTCCATCCTCCTGGCCTCAAGTGGTTCCCCCATATATTTGCTAAGCCACCACACGTGTTGTACATAGCGCACAGTCTAGATTCCATCATCCTGGCCTGAAGTGGTTCCCCCATACGTTTGCTAAGCCACCACACGTGTTGTACATAGCGCACAGTCTAGATTCCATCCTCCTGGCCTCAAGTGGTTCCCCCATATGTTTGCTAAGGCATCACACGTGTTGTACATAGCGCACAGTATAGATTCCATCCTCCTGGCATCACGTGGTTCCCCCATATGTTTCCTAAGCCATCACACGTGTTGTACATAGCGCACAGTCTAGATTCCATCCTCCTGGCCTCAAGTGGATCCCCCATACGTTTACTAAGCCACCACACGTGTTGTACATAGCGCACAGTCTAGACTCCATCCTCCTGGCCTCAAGTGGTTCCCCCATACGTTTGCTAAGCCACCACACGTGTTGGACATAGCGCACAGTCTAGATTCCATCCTCCTGGCCTCAAGTGGTTCCCCCATTCGTTTGCTAAGCCTCCACGTGTTGTATATAGCGCACTGTCTAGATTCCATCCTCCTGGCCTCAAGTGGTTCCCCCATATGTTTGCTAAGCCACCACCCGTGTTGTACATAGCGCACAGTCTAGATTCCATGCTCCTGGCCTCAAGTGGTTCCCCCATATGTTTGCTAGGCTACCACACGTGTTGTACATAGCGCACAGTCTAGATTCCATCTTCCTGGCCTCAAGTGGTTCCGCCATATGTTTGCTAAGCCACCACACGTGTTGTACATAGCGCACAGTCTAGATTCCATCCTCCTGGCCTCAAGTGGTTCCCCCATACGTTTGCTAAGCCACCACACGTGTTGTACATAGCGCACAGTCTAGATTCCATCCTCCTGGCCTCAAGTGGTTCCCCCATATGTTTGCTAAGCCACCTCACGTGTTATACATAGCGCACAGTCTAGATTCCATCCTCCTGGCTTCAAGTGGTTCCCCCATACGTTTGCTAAGCCACCACACGTGTTGCACATAGCACACAGTCTAGATTCCATCCTCGTGGCCTCAAGTGGTTCCCCCATACGTTTGCTAAGGCATCACACTTGTTGTACAAAGCGCACAGTCTAGATTCCATCCTCCTGGCCTCAAGTGGTTCCCCCATATGTTTGCTAAGCCACCACACGTGTTGTACATAGCGCACAGTCTAGATTCCATCCTCCTGGCCTCAAGTGGTTCCCCCATATGTTTGCTAGGCTACCACACGTGTTGTACATAGCGCACAGTCTAGATTCCATCCTCCTGGCCTCAAGTGGTTCCCCCGTACGTTTGCTAAGCCACCACACGTGTTGTACATAGCGCACAGTCTAGATTCCATCCTCCTGGCCTCAAGTGGTTCCCCCATACGTTTGCTAAGCCACCACACATGTTGTACATAGCGCACAGTCTAGATTCCATCCTCCTGGCCTCAAGTGGTTCCCCCATACGTTTGCTAAGCCACCACACGTGTTGTACATAGCGCACAGTCTAGATTCCATCCTCCTGGCCTCAAGTGGTTCCCCCTTACGTTTCCTAATCCACCACACATGTTGTACATAGCGCACAGTCTAGATTCCATCCTCCTGGCCTCAAGTGGTTCCCCCATATGTTTGCTAAGCCACCACACGTGTTGTACATAGCGCACAGTCAAGATTCCATCCTCCTGGCCTCAAGTGGTTCCCCCATATGTTTGCTAGGCTACCACACGTGTTGTACATAGCGCACAGTCTAGATTCCATCCTCCTGGCCTCAAGTGGTTCCCCCATACCTTTGCTAAGCCACCACACGTTTTGTACATAGCGCACAGTCTAGATTCCATCCTCCTGGCCTCAAGTGGTTCCCCCATACGTTTGCTAAGCCACCACACGTGTTGTACATAGCGCACAGTCTAGATTCCATCCTCCTGGCCTCAAGTGGTTCCCCCATATGTTTGCTAAGCCATCACACGTGTTGTACATAGCGCACAGTCTAGATTCCATCCTCCTGGCCTCAAGTGGTTCCCCCATATGTTTGCTAAGCCACCACACGTGTTGTACATAGCGCACAGTCTAGATTCCATCCTCCTGGCCTCAAGTGGTTCCCCCATATGTTTGCTAAGCCACCACACGTGTTGTACATAGCGCACAGTCTAGATTCCATCCTCCTGGCCTCAAGTGGTTCCCCCATATGTTTGCTAAGCCACCACCCGTGTTGTACATAGCGCACAGTCTAGATTCCATCCTCCTGGCCTCAAGTGGTTCCCCCATATGTTTGCTAGGCTACCACACGTGTTGTACATAGCGCACAGTCTAGATTCCATCTTCCTGGCCTCAAGTGGTTCCGCCATATGTTTGCTAAGCCACCACACGTGTTGTACATAGCGCACAGTCTAGATTCCATCCTCCTGGCCTCAAGTGGTTCCCCCATACGTTTGCTAAGCCACCACACGTGTTCTACATAGCGCACAGTCTAGAATCCATCCTCCTGGCCTCAAGTGGTTCCCCCATACGTTTGCTAAGCCACCACACGTGTTGTACATAGCGCACAGTCTAGATTCCATCCTCCTGGCCTCAAGTGGTTCCCCCATACCTTTTCTAAGCCACCACACATGTTGTACAAAGCGCACAGTCTATATTCCATCCTCCTTGCCTCAATTGGTTCCCCCATATGTTTTCTAAGCCACCACACGTGTTGTCCATAGCGCACAGTCTAGATTCCATCCTCCTGGCCTCAAGTGGTTCCCCATACGTTTGCTAAGCCACCACACGTGTTGTACATAGCGCACAGTCTAGATTCCATCCTCCTGGCCTCAAGTGGTTCCCCCATATATTTGCTAAGCCACCACACGTGTTGTACATAGCGCACAGTCTAGATTCCATCATCCTGGCCTGAAGTGGTTCCCCCTTAACGTTTGCTAAGCCACCACACGTGTTGTACATAGCGCACAGTCTAGATTCCATCCTCCTGGCCTCAAGTGGTTCCCCCATATGTTTGCTAAGGCATCACACGTGTTGTACATAGCGCACAGTATAGATTCCATCCTCCTGGCATCACGTGGTTCCCCCATATGTTTCCTAAGCCATCACACGTGTTGTACATAGCGCACAGTCTAGATTCCATCCTCCTGGCCTCAAGTGGATCCCCCATACGTTTACTAAGCCACCACACGTGTTGTACATAGCGCACAGTCTAGACTCCATCCTCCTGGCCTCAAGTGGTTCCCCCATACGTTTGCTAAGCCACCACACGTGTTGGACATAGCGCACAGTCTAGATTCCATCCTCCTGGCCTCAAGTGGTTCCCCCATTCGTTTGCTAAGCCTCCACGTGTTGTATATAGCGCACTGTCTAGATTCCATCCTCCTGGCCTCAAGTGGTTCCCCTATACGTTTGCTAAGCCACCACACGTGTTGTACATAGCGCACAGTCTAGATTCCATCCTCCTGGCCTCAAGTGGTTCCCCCATACTTTTGCTAAGCCACCACACATGTTGTACATAGCGCACAGTCTAGATTCCATCCTCCTGGCCTCAAGTGGTTCCCCCATATTTTTGCTAAGCCACCACACGTGTTGTACATAGCGCACAGTCTAAATTCCATCCTCCTGGCCTCAAGTGGTTCCCCCATACGTTTGCTAAGCCACCACACATGTTGTACATAGCGCACAGTCTAGATTCCATCCTCCTGGCCTCAAGTGGTTCCCCCATATGTTTGCTAAGCAACCACCAGTGTTGTACATAGCGCACAGTCTAGATTCCATCCTCCTGGCCTCAAGTGGTTCCCCCATACGTTTGGTAAGCCACCACACGTGTTGTACATAGCGCACAGTCAAGATTCCATCCTCCTGGCCTCAAGTGGTTCCCCCATATGTTTTCTAAGCCATCACACGTGTTGTACATAGCGCACAGTCTAGATTCCATCCTCCTGGCCTCAAGTGGTTCCCCCCATACCTTTGCTAAGCCACCGCACGTGTTGTACTTAGCGCACAGTCTAGATTCTATCCTCCTGGCCTCAAGTGGTTCCCCCATACGTTTGCTAAGCCACCACACGTGTTGTACATAGCGCACAGTCTAGATTCCATCCTCCTGGCCTCAAGTGGTTCCCCCATATGTTTGCTAAGCCACCACACGTGTTGTACATAGCGCACAGTCTAGATTCCATCCTCCTGGCCTCAAGTGGTTCCCCCATATGTTTGCTAAGCCACCACACGTGTTGTACATAGCGCAAAGTCTAGATTCCATCCTCCTGCCCTCAAGTGGTTCCCCCATATGTTTGCTAAGCCACCACCCGTGTTGTACATAGCGCACAGTCTAGATTCCATCCTCCTGGCCTCAAGTGGTTCCCCCATATGTTTGCTAGGCTACCACACGTGTTGTACCTAGCGCACAGTCTAGATTCCATCTTCCTGGCCTCAAGTGGTTCCGCCATATGTTTGCTAAGCCACCACACGTGTTGTACATAGCGCACAGTCTAGATTCCATCCTCCTGGCCTCAAGTGGTTCCCCCATACGTTTGCTAAGCCACCACACGTGTTGTACATAGCGCACAGTCTAGATTCCATCCTCCTGGCCTCAAGTGGTTCCCCCATATGTTTGCTAAGCCATCACACGTGTTGTACATAGCGCACAGTCTAGATTCCATCCTCCGGGCCTCAAGTGGTTCCCCCATATGTTTGCTAAGCCACCACACGTGTTGTACATAGCGCACAGTCTAGATTCCATCCTCCTGGCCTCAAGTGGTTCCCCCATATGTTTGCTAAGCCACCACACGTGTGGTACATAGCGCACAATCTAGATTCCATCCTCCTGGCCTCAAGTGGTTCCCCCATATATTTGCTAAGCCACCACCCGTGTTGTACATAGCGCACAGTCTAGATTCCATCCACCTGGCCTCAAGTGGTTCCCCCATATGTTTGCTAGGCTACCACACGTGTTGTACATAGCGCACAGTCTAGATTCCATCTTCCTGGCCTCAAGTGGTTCCGCCATATGTTTGCTAAGCCACCACACGTGTTGTACATAGCGCACAGTCTAGATTTCATCCTCCTGGCCTCAAGTGGTTCCCCCATACGTTTGCTAAGCCACCACACGTGTTGTACATAGCGCACAGTCTAGATTCCATCCTCCTGGCCTCAAGTGGTTCCCCCATATGTTTGCTAAGCCACCTCACGTGTTATACATAGCGCACAGTCTAGATTCCATCCTCCTGGCTTCAAGTGGTTCCCCCATACGTTTGCTAAGCCACCACACGTGTTGCACATAGCACACAGTCTAGATTCCATCCTCGTGGCCTCAAGTGGTTCCCCCATACGTTTGCTAAGGCATCACACTTGTTGTACAAAGCGCACAGTCTAGATTCCATCCTCCTGGCCTCAAGTGGTTCCCCCATATGTTTGCTAAGCCACCACACGTGTTGTACATAGCGCACAGTCTAGATTCCATCCTCCTGGCCTCAAGTGGTTCCCCCATATGTTTGCTAGGCTACCACACGTGTTGTACATAGCGCACAGTCTAGATTCCATCCTCCTGGCCTCAAGTGGTTCCCCCATACGTTTGCTAAGCTACCACACGTGTTGTACATAGCGCACAGTCTAGATTCCATCCTCCTGGCCTCAAGTGGTTCCCCCATACGTTTGCTAAGCCACCACACATGTTGTACATAGCGCACAGTCTAGATTCCATCCTCCTGGCCTCAAGTGGTTCCCCCATACGTTTGCTAAGCCACCACACGTGTTGTACATAGCGCACAGTCTAGATTCCATCCTCCTGGCCTCAAGTGGTTCCCCCATACGTTTGCTAAGCCACCACACATGTTGTACATAGCGCACAGTCTAGATTCCATCCTCCTGGCCTCAAGTGGTTCCCCCATATGTTTGCTAAGCCACCACACGTGTTGTACATAGCGCACAGTCTAGATTCCATCCTCCTGGCCTCAAGTGGTTCCCCCATATGTTTGCTAGGCTACCACACGTGTTGTACATAGCGCACAGTCTAGATTCCATCCTCCTGGCCTCAAGTGGTTCCCCCATACCTTTGCTAAGCCACCACACGCTTTGTACATAGCGCACAGTCTAGATTCCATCCTCCTGGCCTCAAGTGGTTCCCCCATACGTTTGCTAAGCCACCACACGTGTTGTACATAGCGCACAGTCTAGATTCCATCCTCCTGGCCTCAAGTGGTTCCCCCATATGTTTGCTAAGCCATCACACGTGTTGTACATAGCGCACAGTCTAGATTCCATCCTCCTGGCCTCAAGTGGTTCCCCCATATGTTTGCTAAGCCACCACACGTGTTGTACATAGCGCACAGTCTAGATTCCATCCTCCTGGCCTCAAGTGGTTCCCCCATATGTTTGCTAAGCCACCACACGTGTTGTACATAGCGCACAGTCTAGATTCCATCCTCCTGGCCTCAAGTGGTTCCCCCATATGTTTGCTAAGCCACCACCCGTGTTGTACATAGCGCACAGTCTAGATTCCATCCTCCTGGCCTCAAGTGGTTCCCCCATATGTTTGCTAGGCTACCACACGTGTTGTACATAGCGCACAGTCTAGATTCCATCTTCCTGGCCTCAAGTGGTTCCGCCATATGTTTGCTAAGCCACCACACGTGTTGTACATAGCGCACAGTCTAGATTCCATCCTCCTGGCCTCAAGTGGTTCCCCCATACGTTTGCTAAGCCACCACACGTGTTCTACATAGCGCACAGTCTAGAATCCATCCTCCTGGCCTCAAGTGGTTCCCCCATACGTTTGCTAAGCCACCACACGTGTTGTACATAGCGCACAGTCTAGATTCCATCCTCCTGGCCTCAAGTGGTTCCCCCATACCTTTTCTAAGCCACCACACATGTTGTACAAAGCGCACAGTCTAGATTCCATCCTCCTGGCCTCAATTGGTTCCCCCATATGTTTTCTAAGCCACCACACGTGTTGTCCATAGCGCACAGTCTAGATTCCATCCTCCTGGCCTCAAGTGGTTCCCCATACGTTTGCTAAGCCACCACACGTGTTGTACATAGCGCACAGTCTAGATTCCATCCTCCTGGCCTCAAGTGGTTCCCCCATATATTTGCTAAGCCACCACACGTGTTGTACATAGCGCACAGTCTAGATTCCATCATCCTGGCCTGAAGTGGTTCCCCCATACGTTTGCTAAGCCACCACACGTGTTGTACATAGCGCACAGTCTAGATTCCATCCTCCTGGCCTCAAGTGGTTTCCCCATATGTTTGCTAAGGCATCACACGTGTTGTACATAGCGCACAGTGTAGATTCCATCCTCCTGGCATCACGTGGTTCCCCCATTCGTTTGCTAAGCCTCCACGTGTTGTATATAGCGCACTGTCTAGATTCCATCCTCCTGGCCTCAAGTGGTTCCCCTATACGTTTGCTAAGCCACCACACGTGTTGTACATAGCGTACAGTCTAGATTCCATCCTCCTGGCCTCAAGTGGTTCCCCCATACTTTTGCTAAGCCACCACACATGTTGTACATAGCGCACAGTCTAGATTACATCCTCCTGGCCTCAAGTGGTTCCCCCATATGTTTGCTAAGCCACCACACGTGTTGTACATAGCGCACAGTCTAAATTCCATCCTCCTGGCCTCAAGTGGTTCCCCCATACGTTTGCTAAGCCACCACACATGTTGTACATAGCGCACAGTCTAGATTCCATCCTCCTTGCCTCAAGTGGTTCCCCCATATGTTTGCTAAGCAACCAGCAGTGTTGTACATAGCGCACAGTCTAGATTCCATCCTCCTGGCCTCAAGTGGTTCCCCCATACGTTTGGTAAGCCACCACACGTGTTGTACATAGCGCACAGTCAAGATTCCATCCTCCTGGCCTCAAGTGGTTCCCCCATATGTTTGCTAAGCCATCACACGTGTTGTACATAGCGCACAGTCTAGATTCCATCCTCCTGGCCTCAAGTGGTTCCCCCCATACCTTTGCTAAGCCACCACACGTGTTGTACTTAGCGCACAGTCTAGATTCTATCCTCCTGGCCTCAAGTGGTTCCCCCATACGTTTGCTAAGCCACCACACGTGTTGTACATAGCGCACAGTCTAGATTCCATCCTCCTGGCCTCAAGTGGTTCCCCCATATGTTTGCTAAGCCACCACACGTGTTGTTCATAGCGCAAAGTCTAGATTCCATCCTCCTGCCCTCAAGTGGTTCCCCCATATGTTTGCTAAGCCACCACCCGTGTTGTTCATAGCGCACAGTCTAGATTCCATCCTCCTGGCTTCAAGTGGTTCCCCCATACGTTTGCTAAGCCTCCACACGTGTTGTATATAGCGCAAGTCTAGATTCCATCCTCCTGGCCTCATGTGGTTCCCCCATACTTTTGCTAAGCCACCACACATGTTGTACATAGCGCACAGTCTAGATTCCATCCTCCTGGCCTCAAGTGGTTCCCCCATATGTTTGCTAAGCCACCACACGTGTTGTACATAGCGCACAGTCTAGATTCCATCCTCCTGGCCTCAAGTGGTTCCCCCATACTTTTGCTAAGCCACCACACATGTTGTACATAGCGCACAGTCTAGATTCCATCCTCCTGGCCTCACGTGGTTCCCCCATATGTTTGCTAAGCCACCACACGTGTTGTACATAGCACACAGTCTAGATTCCATCCTCCTGGCCTCAAGTGGTTACCCCATACGTTTGCTAAGCCACCACACGTGTTGTACATAGCGCACAGTCTAGATTCCATCCTCTTGGCCTCAAGTGGTTCCCCCATACGTTTGCTAAGCCACCACACGTGTTGTACATAGTGCAGAGTCTAGATTCCATCCCCCTGGCCTCAAGTGGTTCCCCCATACGTTTTCTAAGCCACCACACTTGTTGTACATAGCGCACAGTCTAGATTCCATCCTCCTAGCCTCAAGTGGTTCCCCCATATGTTTGCTAAGCCACCACACGTGTTGTACATAGCGCACAGTCTAGATTCCATCCTCCTGGCCTCAAGTGGTTCCCCCATATGTTTGCTAAGCCACCACACGTGTTGTACATAGTGCACAGTCTAGATTCCATCCTCCTGGCCTCAAGTGGTTCCCCCATATGTTTGCTAAGCCAACACACGTGTTGTACATAGCGCACAGTCTAGATTCCATCCTCCTGGCCTCAAGTGGTTCCCCCATACGTTTGCTAAGCCACCACACGTGTTGTACATAGCGAAGTCTAGATTCCATCCTCCTGGCCACAAGTGGTTCCCCCATATGTTTGCTAAGCCACCACACGTGTTGTACATAGCGCACAGTCTAGATTCCATCCTCCTGGCCTCAAGTGGTTCCCCCATACGTTTGCTAAGCCACCACACGTGTTGTACATAGCGCACAGTCTAGATTCCATCCTCCTGGCCTCAAGTGGTTCCCCCATATGTTTGCTAAGCCACCACACGTGTTGTACATAGCGCACAGTCTAGATTCCATCCTCCTGGCCTCAAGTGGTTCCCCCATACGTTTGATAAGCCACCACACGTGTTGTACGTAGCGCACAGTCTAGATTACATCCTCCTGGCCTCATGTGATTCCCCCATACGTTTGCTAAGCCACCACACGTGTAGTACATAGCGCACAGTCTTGATTCCATCCTCGTGGCCTCAAGTGGTTCCCCCATATGTTTGCTAAGCCACCACACGTGTTGTACATAGCGCACAGTCTAGATTCCATCCTCCTGGCCTCAAGTAGTTCCCTTATATGTTTGCTAAGCCACCACACGTGTTGTACATAGCGCACAGTCTAGATTCCATCCTCCTGGCCTCAAGTGGTTCCCCCATACGTTTGCTAAGCCACCACACGTGTTGTACATAGCGCACAGTCTAGATTCCATCCTCCTGGCCTCAAGTGGTTCCCCCATACGTTTGCTAAGCCACCACACATGTTGTACATAGCGCACAGTCTAGATTCCATCCTCCTGGCCTCAAGTGGTTCCCCCATATGTTTGCTAAGCCACCACACGTGTTGTACATAGCGCACAGTCTAGATTCCATCCTCCTGGCCTCAAGTGGTTCCCCCATATGTTTGCTAGGCTACCACACGTGTTGTACATAGCGCACAGTCTAGATTCCATCCTCCTGGCCTCAAGTGGTTCCCCCATACCTTTGCTAAGCCACCACACGTTTTGTACATAGCGCACAGTCTAGATTCCATCCTCCTGGCCTCAAGTGGTTCCCCCATACGTTTGCTAAGCCACCACACGTGTTTTGCATAGCGCACAGTCTAGATTCCATCCTCCTGGCCTCAAGTGTTTCTCCCATATGTTTGCTAAGCCACCACACGTGTTGTACATAGCGCACAGTCTAGATTCCATCCTCCTGGCCTCAAGTGGTTCCCCCATACGTTTGATAAGCCACCACACGTGTTGTACGTAGCGCACAGTCTAGATTCCATCCTCCTGGCCTCAAGAGGTTCCCCCATATGTTTGCTAAGCCACCACCCGTGTTGTACATAGCGCACAGTCTAGATTCCATCCTCCTGGCCTCAAGTGGTTCCCCCATATGTTTGCTAGGCTACCACACGTGTTGTACATAGCGCACAGTCTAGATTCCATCTTCCTGGCCTCAAGTGGTTCCGCCATATGTTTGCTAAGCCACCACACGTGTTGTACATAGCGCACAGTCTAGATTCCATCCTCCTGGCCTCAAGTGGTTCCCCCATACGTTTGCTAAGCCACCACACGTGTTCTACATAGCGCACAGTCTAGAATCCATCCTCCTGGCCTCAAGTGGTTCCCCCATACGTTTGCTAAGCCACCACACGTGTTGTACATAGCGCACAGTCTATATTCCATCCTCCTGGCCTCAAGTGGTTCCCCCATACCTTTTCTAAGCCACCACACATGTTGTACAAAGCGCACAGTCTAGATTCCATCCTCCTGGCCTCAATTGGTTCCCCCATATGTTTTCTAAGCCACCACACGTGTTGTCCATAGCGCACAGTCTAGATTCCATCCTCCTGGCCTCAAGTGGTTCCCCATACGTTTGCTAAGCCACCACACGTGTTGTACATAGCGCACAGTCTAGATTCCATCCTCCTGGCCTCAAGTGGTTCCCCCATATATTTGCTAAGCCACCACACGTGTTGTACATACCGCACAGTCTAGATTCCATCATCCTGGCCTGAAGTGGTTCCCCCATACCTTTGCTAAGCAACCACCAGTGTTGTACATAGCGCACAGTCTAGATTCCATCCTCCTGGCCTCAAGTGGTTCCCCCATACGTTTGGTAAGCCACCACACGTGTTGTACATAGCGCACAGTCAAGATTCCATCCTCCTGGCCTCAAGTGGTTCCCCCATATGTTTGCTAAGCCATCACACGTGTTGTACATAGCGCACAGTCTAGATTCCATCCTCCTGGCCTCAAGTGGTTCCCCCCATACCTTTGCTAAGCCACCACACGTGTTGTACTTAGCGTACAGTCTAGATTCTATCCTCCTGGCCTCTTGTGGTTCCCCCATACGTTTGCTAAGCCACCACACGTGTTGTACATAGCGCACAGTCTAGATTCCATCCTCCTGGCCTCAAGTGGTTCCCCCATATGTTTGCTAAGCCATCACACGTGTTGTACATAGCGCACAGTCTAGATTCCATCCTCCTGGCCTAAGTGGTTCCCCCATATGTTTGCTAAGCCACCACACGTGTTGTACATAGCGCACAGTCTAGATTCCATCCTCCTGGCCTCAAGTGGTTCCCCCATATGTTTGCTAAGCCACCACACGTGTTGTACATAGCGCAAAGTCTAGATTCCATCCTCCTGCCCTCAAGTGGTTCCCCCATATGTTTGCTAAGCCACCACCCCTGTTGTACATAGCGCACAGTCCAGATTCCATCCTCCTGGCCTCAAGTGGTTCCCCCATATGTTTGCTAGGCTACCACACGTGTTGTACCTAGCGCACAGTCTAGATTCCATCTTCCTGGCCTCAAGTGGTTCCGCCATATGTTTGCTAAGCCACAACACGTGTTGTACATAGCGCACAGTCTAGATTCCATCCTCCTGGCCTCAAGTGGTTCCCCCATACGTTTGCTAAGCCACCACACGTGTTGTACATAGCGCACAGTCTAGATTCCATCCTCCTGGCCTCAAGTGGTTCCCCCATATGTTTGCTAAGCCATCACACGTGTTGTACATAGCGCACAGTCTAGATTCCATCCTCCTGGCCTAAGTGGTTCCCCCATATGTTTGCTAAGCCACCACACGTGTTGTACATAGCGCACAGTCTAGATTCCATCCTCCTGGCCTCAAGTGGTTCCCCCATATGTTTGCTAAGCCACTACACGTGTTGTACATAGCGCATAGTCTAGATTCCATCCTCCTGCCCTCAAGTGGTTCCCCCATATGTTTGCTAAGCCACCACCCGTGTTGTACATAGCGCACAGTCTAGATTCCATCCTCCTGGCCTCAAGTGGTTCCCCCATATGTTTGCTAGGCTACCACACGTGTTGTACCTAGCGCACAGTCTAGATTCCATCTTCCTGGCCTCAAGTGGTTCCGCCATATGTTTGCTAAGCCACCACACGTGTTGTACATAGCGCACAGTCTAGATTCCATCCTCCTGGCCTCAAGTGGTTCCCCCATACGTTTGCTTAGCCACCACACGTGTTGTACATAGCGCACAGTCTAGATTCCATCCTCCTGGCCTCAAGTGGTTCCCCCATATGTTTGCTAAGCCATCACACGTGTTGTACATAGCGCACAGTCTAGATTCCATCCTCCGGGCCTCAAGTGGTTCCCCCATATGTTTGCTAAGCCACCACACGTGTTGTACATAGCGCACAGTCTAGATTCCATCCTCCTGGCCTCAAGTGGTTCCCCCATATGTTTGCTAAGCCACCACACGTGTGGTACATAGCGCACAATCTAGATTCCATCCTCCTGGCCTCAAGTGGTTCCCCCATATATTTGCTAAGCCACCACCCGTGTTGTACATAGCGCACAGTCTAGATTCCATGCTCCTGGCCTCAAGTGGTTCCCCCATATGTTTGCTAGGCTACCACACGTGTTGTACATAGCGCACAGTCTAGATTCCATCTTCCTGGCCTCAAGTGGTTCCGCCATATGTTTGCTAAGCCACCACACGTGTTGTACATAGCGCACAGTCTAGATTCCATCCTCCTGGCCTCAAGTGGTTCCCCCATACGTTTGCTAAGCCACCACACGTGTTGTACATAGCGCACAGTCTAGATTCCATCCTCCTGGCCTCAAGTGGTTCCCCCATATGTTTGCTAAGCCACCTCACGTGTTATACATAGCGCACAGTCTAGATTCCATCCTCCTGGCTTCAAGTGGTTCCCCCATACGTTTGCTAAGCCACCACACGTGTTGCACATAGCACACAGTCTAGATTCCATCCTCGTGGCCTCAAGTGGTTCCCCCATACGTTTGCTAAGGCATCACACTTGTTGTACAAAGCGCACAGTCTAGATTCCATCCTCCTGGCCTCAAGTGGTTCCCCCATATGTTTGCTAAGCCACCACACGTGTTGTACATAGCGCACAGTCTAGATTCCATCCTCCTGGCCTCAAGTGGTTCCCCCATACGTTTGCTAAGCCACCACACGTGTTGTACATAGCGCACAGTCTAGATTCCATCCTCCTGGCCTCAAGTGGTTCCCCCATACGTTTGCTAAGCCACCACACATGTTGTACATAGCGCACAGTCTAGATTCCATCCTCCTGGCCTCAAGTGGTTCCCCCATACGTTTGCTAAGCCACCACACGTGTTGTACATAGCGCACAGTCTAGATTCCATCCTCCTGGCCTCAAGTGGTTCCCCCATACGTTTGATAAGCCACCACACGTGTTGTACGTAGCGCACAGTCTAGATTACATCCTCCTGGCCTCATGTGATTCCCCCATACGTTTGCTAAGCCACCACACGTGTTGTACATAGCGCACAGTCTAGATTCCATCCTCCTGGCCTCAAGTGGTTCCCCCATACGTTTGATAAGCCACCACACGTGTTGTACGTAGCGCACAGTCTAGATTACATCCTCCTGGCCTCATGTGATTCCCCCATACGTTTGCTAAGCCACCACACGTGTAGTACATAGCGCACAGTCTTGATTCCATCCTCGTGGCCTCAAGTGGTTCCCCCATATGTTTGCTAAGCCACCACACGTGTTGCACATAGCGCACAGTCTAGATTCCATCCTCCTGGCCTCAAGTAGTTCCCTTATATGTTTGCTAAGCCACCACACGTGTTGTACATAGCGCACAGTCTAGATTCCATCCTCCTGGCCTCAAGTGGTTCCCCCATACGTTTGCTAAGCCACCACACGTGTTGTACATAGCGCACAGTCTAGATTCCATCCTCCTGGCCTCAAGTGGTTCCCCCATACGTTTGCTAAGCCACCACACATGTTGTACATAGCGCACAGTCTAGATTCCATCCTCCTGGCCTCAAGTGGTTCCCCCATATGTTTGCTAAGCCACCACACGTGTTGTACATAGCGCACAGTCTAGATTCCATCCTCCTGGCCTCAAGTGGTTCCCCCATATGTTTGCTAGGCTACCACACGTGTTGTACATAGCGCACAGTCTAGATTCCATCCTCCTGGCCTCAAGTGGTTCCCCCATACCTTTGCTAAGCCACCACACGTTTTGTACATAGCGCACAGTCTAGATTCCATCCTCCTGGCCTCAAGTGGTTCCCCCATACGTTTGCTAAGCCACCACACGTGTTGTGCATAGCGCACAGTCTAGATTCCATCCTCCTGGCCTCAAGTGTTTCTCCCATATGTTTGCTAAGCCACCACACGTGTTGTACATAGCGCACAGTCTAGATTCCATCCTCCTGGCCTCAAGTGGTTTCCCCATATGTTTGCTAAGGCATCACACGTGTTGTACATAGCGCACAGTGTAGATTCCATCCTCCTGGCATCACGTGGTTCCCCCATTCGTTTGCTAAGCCTCCACGTGTTGTATATAGCGCACTGTCTAGATTCCATCCTCCTGGCCTCAAGTGGTTCCCCTATACGTTTGCTAAGCCACCACACGTGTTGTACATAGCGTACAGTCTAGATTCCATCCTCCTGGCCTCAAGTGGTTCCCCCATACTTTTGCTAAGCCACCACACATGTTGTACATAGCGCACAGTCTAGATTACATCCTCCTGGCCTCAAGTGGTTCCCCCATATGTTTGCTAAGCCACCACACGTGTTGTACATAGCGCACAGTCTAAATTCCATCCTCCTGGCCTCAAGTGGTTCCCCCATACGTTTGCTAAGCCACCACACATGTTGTACATAGCGCACAGTCTAGATTCCATCCTCCTTGCCTCAAGTGGTTCCCCCATATGTTTGCTAAGCAACCAGCAGTGTTGTACATAGCGCACAGTCTAGATTCCATCCTCCTGGCCTCAAGTGGTTCCCCCATACGTTTGGTAAGCCACCACACGTGTTGTACATAGCGCACAGTCAAGATTCCATCCTCCTGGCCTCAAGTGGTTCCCCCATATGTTTGCTAAGCCATCACACGTGTTGTACATAGCGCACAGTCTAGATTCCATCCTCCTGGCCTCAAGTGGTTCCCCCCATACCTTTGCTAAGCCACCACACGTGTTGTACTTAGCGCACAGTCTAGATTCTATCCTCCTGGCCTCAAGTGGTTCCCCCATACGTTTGCTAAGCCACCACACGTGTTGTACATAGCGCACAGTCTAGATTCCATCCTCCTGGCCTCAAGTGGTTCCCCCATATGTTTGCTAAGCCACCACACGTGTTGTTCATAGCGCAAAGTCTAGATTCCATCCTCCTGCCCTCAAGTGGTTCCCCCATATGTTTGCTAAGCCACCACCCGTGTTGTTCATAGCGCACAGTCTAGATTCCATCCTCCTGGCTTCAAGTGGTTCCCCCATACGTTTGCTAAGCCTCCACACGTGTTGTATATAGCGCAAGTCTAGATTCCATCCTCCTGGCCTCATGTGGTTCCCCCATACTTTTGCTAAGCCACCACACATGTTGTACATAGCGCACAGTCTAGATTCCATCCTCCTGGCCTCAAGTGGTTCCCCCATATGTTTGCTAAGCCACCACACGTGTTGTACATAGCGCACAGTCTAGATTCCATCCTCCTGGCCTCAAGTGGTTCCCCCATACTTTTGCTAAGCCACCACACATGTTGTACATAGCGCACAGTCTAGATTCCATCCTCCTGGCCTCACGTGGTTCCCCCATATGTTTGCTAAGCCACCACACGTGTTGTACATAGCACACAGTCTAGATTCCATCCTCCTGGCCTCAAGTGGTTACCCCATACGTTTGCTAAGCCACCACACGTGTTGTACATAGCGCACAGTCTAGATTCCATCCTCTTGGCCTCAAGTGGTTCCCCCATACGTTTGCTAAGCCACCACACGTGTTGTACATAGTGCAGAGTCTAGATTCCATCCCCCTGGCCTCAAGTGGTTCCCCCATACGTTTTCTAAGCCACCACACTTGTTGTACATAGCGCACAGTCTAGATTCCATCCTCCTAGCCTCAAGTGGTTCCCCCATATGTTTGCTAAGCCACCACACGTGTTGTACATAGCGCACAGTCTAGATTCCATCCTCCTGGCCTCAAGTGGTTCCCCCATATGTTTGCTAAGCCACCACACGTGTTGTACATAGTGCACAGTCTAGATTCCATCCTCCTGGCCTCAAGTGGTTCCCCCATATGTTTGCTAAGCCAACACACGTGTTGTACATAGCGCACAGTCTAGATTCCATCCTCCTGGCCTCAAGTGGTTCCCCCATACGTTTGCTAAGCCACCACACGTGTTGTACATAGCGAAGTCTAGATTCCATCCTCCTGGCCACAAGTGGTTCCCCCATATGTTTGCTAAGCCACCACACGTGTTGTACATAGCGCACAGTCTAGATTCCATCCTCCTGGCCTCAAGTGGTTCCCCCATACGTTTGCTAAGCCACCACACGTGTTGTACATAGCGCACAGTCTAGATTCCATCCTCCTGGCCTCAAGTGGTTCCCCCATATGTTTGCTAAGCCACCACACGTGTTGTACATAGCGCACAGTCTAGATTCCATCCTCCTGGCCTCAAGTGGTTCCCCCATACGTTTGATAAGCCACCACACGTGTTGTACGTAGCGCACAGTCTAGATTACATCCTCCTGGCCTCATGTGATTCCCCCATACGTTTGCTAAGCCACCACACGTGTAGTACATAGCGCACAGTCTTGATTCCATCCTCGTGGCCTCAAGTGGTTCCCCCATATGTTTGCTAAGCCACCACACGTGTTGTACATAGCGCACAGTCTAGATTCCATCCTCCTGGCCTCAAGTAGTTCCCTTATATGTTTGCTAAGCCACCACACGTGTTGTACATAGCGCACAGTCTAGATTCCATCCTCCTGGCCTCAAGTGGTTCCCCCATACGTTTGCTAAGCCACCACACGTGTTGTACATAGCGCACAGTCTAGATTCCATCCTCCTGGCCTCAAGTGGTTCCCCCATACGTTTGCTAAGCCACCACACATGTTGTACATAGCGCACAGTCTAGATTCCATCCTCCTGGCCTCAAGTGGTTCCCCCATATGTTTGCTAAGCCACCACACGTGTTGTACATAGCGCACAGTCTAGATTCCATCCTCCTGGCCTCAAGTGGTTCCCCCATATGTTTGCTAGGCTACCACACGTGTTGTACATAGCGCACAGTCTAGATTCCATCCTCCTGGCCTCAAGTGGTTCCCCCATACCTTTGCTAAGCCACCACACGTTTTGTACATAGCGCACAGTCTAGATTCCATCCTCCTGGCCTCAAGTGGTTCCCCCATACGTTTGCTAAGCCACCACACGTGTTTTGCATAGCGCACAGTCTAGATTCCATCCTCCTGGCCTCAAGTGTTTCTCCCATATGTTTGCTAAGCCACCACACGTGTTGTACATAGCGCACAGTCTAGATTCCATCCTCCTGGCCTCAAGTGGTTCCCCCATACGTTTGATAAGCCACCACACGTGTTGTACGTAGCGCACAGTCTAGATTCCATCCTCCTGGCCTCAAGAGGTTCCCCCATATGTTTGCTAAGCCACCACCCGTGTTGTACATAGCGCACAGTCTAGATTCCATCCTCCTGGCCTCAAGTGGTTCCCCCATATGTTTGCTAGGCTACCACACGTGTTGTACATAGCGCACAGTCTAGATTCCATCTTCCTGGCCTCAAGTGGTTCCGCCATATGTTTGCTAAGCCACCACACGTGTTGTACATAGCGCACAGTCTAGATTCCATCCTCCTGGCCTCAAGTGGTTCCCCCATACGTTTGCTAAGCCACCACACGTGTTCTACATAGCGCACAGTCTAGAATCCATCCTCCTGGCCTCAAGTGGTTCCCCCATACGTTTGCTAAGCCACCACACGTGTTGTACATAGCGCACAGTCTATATTCCATCCTCCTGGCCTCAAGTGGTTCCCCCATACCTTTTCTAAGCCACCACACATGTTGTACAAAGCGCACAGTCTAGATTCCATCCTCCTGGCCTCAATTGGTTCCCCCATATGTTTTCTAAGCCACCACACGTGTTGTCCATAGCGCACAGTCTAGATTCCATCCTCCTGGCCTCAAGTGGTTCCCCATACGTTTGCTAAGCCACCACACGTGTTGTACATAGCGCACAGTCTAGATTCCATCCTCCTGGCCTCAAGTGGTTCCCCCATATATTTGCTAAGCCACCACACGTGTTGTACATACCGCACAGTCTAGATTCCATCATCCTGGCCTGAAGTGGTTCCCCCATACCTTTGCTAAGCAACCACCAGTGTTGTACATAGCGCACAGTCTAGATTCCATCCTCCTGGCCTCAAGTGGTTCCCCCATACGTTTGGTAAGCCACCACACGTGTTGTACATAGCGCACAGTCAAGATTCCATCCTCCTGGCCTCAAGTGGTTCCCCCATATGTTTGCTAAGCCATCACACGTGTTGTACATAGCGCACAGTCTAGATTCCATCCTCCTGGCCTCAAGTGGTTCCCCCCATACCTTTGCTAAGCCACCACACGTGTTGTACTTAGCGTACAGTCTAGATTCTATCCTCCTGGCCTCTTGTGGTTCCCCCATACGTTTGCTAAGCCACCACACGTGTTGTACATAGCGCACAGTCTAGATTCCATCCTCCTGGCCTCAAGTGGTTCCCCCATATGTTTGCTAAGCCATCACACGTGTTGTACATAGCGCACAGTCTAGATTCCATCCTCCTGGCCTAAGTGGTTCCCCCATATGTTTGCTAAGCCACCACACGTGTTGTACATAGCGCACAGTCTAGATTCCATCCTCCTGGCCTCAAGTGGTTCCCCCATATGTTTGCTAAGCCACCACACGTGTTGTACATAGCGCAAAGTCTAGATTCCATCCTCCTGCCCTCAAGTGGTTCCCCCATATGTTTGCTAAGCCACCACCCCTGTTGTACATAGCGCACAGTCCAGATTCCATCCTCCTGGCCTCAAGTGGTTCCCCCATATGTTTGCTAGGCTACCACACGTGTTGTACCTAGCGCACAGTCTAGATTCCATCTTCCTGGCCTCAAGTGGTTCCGCCATATGTTTGCTAAGCCACAACACGTGTTGTACATAGCGCACAGTCTAGATTCCATCCTCCTGGCCTCAAGTGGTTCCCCCATACGTTTGCTAAGCCACCACACGTGTTGTACATAGCGCACAGTCTAGATTCCATCCTCCTGGCCTCAAGTGGTTCCCCCATATGTTTGCTAAGCCATCACACGTGTTGTACATAGCGCACAGTCTAGATTCCATCCTCCTGGCCTAAGTGGTTCCCCCATATGTTTGCTAAGCCACCACACGTGTTGTACATAGCGCACAGTCTAGATTCCATCCTCCTGGCCTCAAGTGGTTCCCCCATATGTTTGCTAAGCCACTACACGTGTTGTACATAGCGCATAGTCTAGATTCCATCCTCCTGCCCTCAAGTGGTTCCCCCATATGTTTGCTAAGCCACCACCCGTGTTGTACATAGCGCACAGTCTAGATTCCATCCTCCTGGCCTCAAGTGGTTCCCCCATATGTTTGCTAGGCTACCACACGTGTTGTACCTAGCGCACAGTCTAGATTCCATCTTCCTGGCCTCAAGTGGTTCCGCCATATGTTTGCTAAGCCACCACACGTGTTGTACATAGCGCACAGTCTAGATTCCATCCTCCTGGCCTCAAGTGGTTCCCCCATACGTTTGCTTAGCCACCACACGTGTTGTACATAGCGCACAGTCTAGATTCCATCCTCCTGGCCTCAAGTGGTTCCCCCATATGTTTGCTAAGCCATCACACGTGTTGTACATAGCGCACAGTCTAGATTCCATCCTCCGGGCCTCAAGTGGTTCCCCCATATGTTTGCTAAGCCACCACACGTGTTGTACATAGCGCACAGTCTAGATTCCATCCTCCTGGCCTCAAGTGGTTCCCCCATATGTTTGCTAAGCCACCACACGTGTGGTACATAGCGCACAATCTAGATTCCATCCTCCTGGCCTCAAGTGGTTCCCCCATATATTTGCTAAGCCACCACCCGTGTTGTACATAGCGCACAGTCTAGATTCCATGCTCCTGGCCTCAAGTGGTTCCCCCATATGTTTGCTAGGCTACCACACGTGTTGTACATAGCGCACAGTCTAGATTCCATCTTCCTGGCCTCAAGTGGTTCCGCCATATGTTTGCTAAGCCACCACACGTGTTGTACATAGCGCACAGTCTAGATTCCATCCTCCTGGCCTCAAGTGGTTCCCCCATACGTTTGCTAAGCCACCACACGTGTTGTACATAGCGCACAGTCTAGATTCCATCCTCCTGGCCTCAAGTGGTTCCCCCATATGTTTGCTAAGCCACCTCACGTGTTATACATAGCGCACAGTCTAGATTCCATCCTCCTGGCTTCAAGTGGTTCCCCCATACGTTTGCTAAGCCACCACACGTGTTGCACATAGCACACAGTCTAGATTCCATCCTCGTGGCCTCAAGTGGTTCCCCCATACGTTTGCTAAGGCATCACACTTGTTGTACAAAGCGCACAGTCTAGATTCCATCCTCCTGGCCTCAAGTGGTTCCCCCATATGTTTGCTAAGCCACCACACGTGTTGTACATAGCGCACAGTCTAGATTCCATCCTCCTGGCCTCAAGTGGTTCCCCCATACGTTTGCTAAGCCACCACACGTGTTGTACATAGCGCACAGTCTAGATTCCATCCTCCTGGCCTCAAGTGGTTCCCCCATACGTTTGCTAAGCCACCACACATGTTGTACATAGCGCACAGTCTAGATTCCATCCTCCTGGCCTCAAGTGGTTCCCCCATACGTTTGCTAAGCCACCACACGTGTTGTACATAGCGCACAGTCTAGATTCCATCCTCCTGGCCTCAAGTGGTTCCCCCATACGTTTGATAAGCCACCACACGTGTTGTACGTAGCGCACAGTCTAGATTACATCCTCCTGGCCTCATGTGATTCCCCCATACGTTTGCTAAGCCACCACACGTGTTGTACATAGCGCACAGTCTAGATTCCATCCTCCTGGCCTCAAGTGGTTCCCCCATACGTTTGATAAGCCACCACACGTGTTGTACGTAGCGCACAGTCTAGATTACATCCTCCTGGCCTCATGTGATTCCCCCATACGTTTGCTAAGCCACCACACGTGTAGTACATAGCGCACAGTCTTGATTCCATCCTCGTGGCCTCAAGTGGTTCCCCCATATGTTTGCTAAGCCACCACACGTGTTGCACATAGCGCACAGTCTAGATTCCATCCTCCTGGCCTCAAGTAGTTCCCTTATATGTTTGCTAAGCCACCACACGTGTTGTACATAGCGCACAGTCTAGATTCCATCCTCCTGGCCTCAAGTGGTTCCCCCATACGTTTGCTAAGCCACCACACGTGTTGTACATAGCGCACAGTCTAGATTCCATCCTCCTGGCCTCAAGTGGTTCCCCCATACGTTTGCTAAGCCACCACACATGTTGTACATAGCGCACAGTCTAGATTCCATCCTCCTGGCCTCAAGTGGTTCCCCCATATGTTTGCTAAGCCACCACACGTGTTGTACATAGCGCACAGTCTAGATTCCATCCTCCTGGCCTCAAGTGGTTCCCCCATATGTTTGCTAGGCTACCACACGTGTTGTACATAGCGCACAGTCTAGATTCCATCCTCCTGGCCTCAAGTGGTTCCCCCATACCTTTGCTAAGCCACCACACGTTTTGTACATAGCGCACAGTCTAGATTCCATCCTCCTGGCCTCAAGTGGTTCCCCCATACGTTTGCTAAGCCACCACACGTGTTGTGCATAGCGCACAGTCTAGATTCCATCCTCCTGGCCTCAAGTGTTTCTCCCATATGTTTGCTAAGCCACCACACGTGTTGTACATAGCGCACAGTCTAGATTCCATCCTCCTGGCCTCAAGTGGTTCCCCCATACGTTTGATAAGCCACCACACGTGTTGTACGTAGCGCACAGTCTAGATTCCATCCTCCTGGCCTCAAGAGGTTCCCCCATATGTTTGCTAAGCCACCACCCGTGTTGTACATAGCGCACAGTCTAGATTCCATCCTCCTGGCCTCAAGTGGTTCCCCCATATGTTTGCTAGGCTACCACACGTGTTGTACATAGCGCACAGTCTAGATTCCATCTTCCTGGCCTCAAGTGGTTCCGCCATATGTTTGCTAAGCCACCACACGTGTTGTACATAGCGCACAGTCTAGATTCCATCCTCCTGGCCTCAAGTGGTTCCCCCATACGTTTGCTAAGCCACCACACGTGTTCTACATAGCGCACAGTCTAGAATCCATCCTCCTGGCCTCAAGTGGTTCCCCCATACGTTTGCTAAGCCACCACACGTGTTGTACATAGCGCACAGTCTAGATTCCATCCTCCTGGCCTCAAGTGGTTCCCCCATACCTTTTCTAAGCCACCACACATGTTGTACAAAGCGCACAGTCTAGATTCCATCCTCCTGGCCTCAATTGGTTCCCCCATATGTTTTCTAAGCCACCACACGTGTTGTCCATAGCGCACAGTCTAGATTCCATCCTCCTGGCCTCAAGTGGTTCCCCATACGTTTGCTAAGCCACCACACGTGTTGTACATAGCGCACAGTCTAGATTCCATCCTCCTGGCCTCAAGTGGTTCCCCCATATATTTGCTAAGCCACCACACGTGTTGTACATAGCGCACAGTCTAGATTCCATCATCCTGGCCTGAAGTGGTTCCCCCATACGTTTGCTAAGCAACCACCAGTGTTGTACATAGCGCACAGTCTAGATTCCATCCTCCTGGCCTCAAGTGGTTCCCCCATACGTTTGGTAAGCCACCACACGTGTTGTACATAGCGCACAGTCAAGATTCCATCCTCCTGGCCTCAAGTGGTTCCCCCATATGTTTGCTAAGCCATCACACGTGTTGTACATAGCGCACAGTCTAGATTCCATCCTCCTGGCCTCAAGTGGTTCCCCCCATACCTTTGCTAAGCCACCACACGTGTTGTACTTAGCGTACAGTCTAGATTCTATCCTCCTGGCCTCTTGTGGTTCCCCCATACGTTTGCTAAGCCACCACACGTGTTGTACATAGCGCACAGTCTAGATTCCATCCTCCTGGCCTCAAGTGGTTCCCCCATATGTTTGCTAAGCCATCACACGTGTTGTACATAGCGCACAGTCTAGATTCCATCCTCCTGGCCTAAGTGGTTCCCCCATATGTTTGCTAAGCCACCACACGTGTTGTACATAGCGCACAGTCTAGATTCCATCCTCCTGGCCTCAAGTGGTTCCCCCATATGTTTGCTAAGCCACCACACGTGTTGTACATAGCGCAAAGTCTAGATTCCATCCTCCTGCCCTCAAGTGGTTCCCCCATATGTTTGCTAAGCCACCACCCCTGTTGTACATAGCGCACAGTCCAGATTCCATCCTCCTGGCCTCAAGTGGTTCCCCCATATGTTTGCTAGGCTACCACACGTGTTGTACCTAGCGCACAGTCTAGATTCCATCTTCCTGGCCTCAAGTGGTTCCGCCATATGTTTGCTAAGCCACCACACGTGTTGTACATAGCGCACAGTCTAGATTCCATCCTCCTGGCCTCAAGTGGTTCCCCCATACGTTTGCTAAGCCACCACACGTGTTGTACATAGCGCACAGTCTAGATTCCATCCTCCTGGCCTCAAGTGGTTCCCCCATATGTTTGCTAAGCCATCACACGTGTTGTACATAGCGCACAGTCTAGATTCCATCCTCCTGGCCTAAGTGGTTCCCCCATATGTTTGCTAAGCCACCACACGTGTTGTACATAGCGCACAGTCTAGATTCCATCCTCCTGGCCTCAAGTGGTTCCCCCATATGTTTGCTAAGCCACTACACGTGTTGTACATAGCGCATAGTCTAGATTCCATCCTCCTGCCCTCAAGTGGTTCCCCCATATGTTTGCTAAGCCACCACCCGTGTTGTACATAGCGCACAGTCTAGATTCCATCCTCCTGGCTTCAAGTGGTTCCCCCATATGTTTGCTAGGCTACCACACGTGTTGTACCTAGCGCACAGTCTAGATTCCATCTTCCTGGCCTCAAGTGGTTCCGCCATATGTTTGCTAAGCCACCACACGTGTTGTACATAGCGCACAGTCTAGATTCCATCCTCCTGGCCTCAAGTGGTTCCCCCATACGTTTGCTTAGCCACCACACGTGTTGTACATAGCGCACAGTCTAGATTCCATCCTCCTGGCCTCAAGTGGTTCCCCCATATGTTTGCTAAGCCATCACACGTGTTGTACATAGCGCACAGTCTAGATTCCATCCTCCGGGCCTCAAGTGGTTCCCCCATATGTTTGCTAAGCCACCACACGTGTTGTACATAGCGCACAGTCTAGATTCCATCCTCCTGGCCTCAAGTGGTTCCCCCATATGTTTGCTAAGCCACCACACGTGTGGTACATAGCGCACAATCTAGATTCCATCCTCCTGGCCTCAAGTGGTTCCCCCATATATTTGCTAAGCCACCACCCGTGTTGTACATAGCGCACAGTCTAGATTCCATGCTCCTGGCCTCAAGTGGTTCCCCCATATGTTTGCTAGGCTACCACACGTGTTGTACATAGCGCACAGTCTAGATTCCATCTTCCTGGCCTCAAGTGGTTCCGCCATATGTTTGCTAAGCCACCACACGTGTTGTACATAGCGCACAGTCTAGATTCCATCCTCCTGGCCTCAAGTGGTTCCCCCATACGTTTGCTAAGCCACCACACGTGTTGTACATAGCGCACAGTCTAGATTCCATCCTCCTGGCCTCAAGTGGTTCCCCCATATGTTTGCTAAGCCACCTCACGTGTTATACATAGCGCACAGTCTAGATTCCATCCTCCTGGCTTCAAGTGGTTCCCCCATACGTTTGCTAAGCCACCACACGTGTTGCACATAGCACACAGTCTAGATTCCATCCTCGTGGCCTCAAGTGGTTCCCCCATACGTTTGCTAAGGCATCACACTTGTTGTACAAAGCGCACAGTCTAGATTCCATCCTCCTGGCCTCAAGTGGTTCCCCCATATGTTTGCTAAGCCACCACACGTGTTGTACATAGCGCACAGTCTAGATTCCATCCTCCTGGCCTCAAGTGGTTCCCCCATATGTTTGCTAGGCTACCACACGTGTTGTACATAGCGCACAGTCTAGATTCCATCCTCCTGGCCTCAAGTGGTTCCCCCATACGTTTGCTAAGCCACCACACGTGTTGTACATAGCGCACAGTCTAGATTCCATCCTCCTGGCCTCAAGTGGTTCCCCCATACGTTTGCTAAGCCACCACACATGTTGTACATAGCGCACAGTCTAGATTCCATCCTCCTGGCCTCAAGTGGTTCCCCCATACGTTTGCTAAGCCACCACACGTGTTGTACATAGCGCACAGTCTAGATTCCATCCTCCTGGCCTCAAGTGGTTCCCCCTTACGTTTCCTAATCCACCACACATGTTGTACATAGCGCACAGTCTAGATTCCATCCTCCTGGCCTCAAGTGGTTCCCCCATATGTTTGCTAAGCCACCACACGTGTTGTACATAGCGCACAGTCTAGATTCCATCCTCCTGGCCTCAAGTGGTTCCCCCATATGTTTGCTAGGCTACCACACGTGTTGTACATAGCGCACAGTCTAGATTCCATCCTCCTGGCCTCAAGTGGTTCCCCCATACCTTTGCTAAGCCACCACACGTTTTGTACATAGCGCACAGTCTAGATTCCATCCTCCTGGCCTCAAGTGGTTCCCCCATACGTTTGCTAAGCCACCACACGTGTTGTACATAGCGCACAGTCTAGATTCCATCCTCCTGGCCTCAAGTGGTTCCCCCATATGTTTGCTAAGCCATCACACGTGTTGTACATAGCGCACAGTCTAGATTCCATCCTCCTGGCCTCAAGTGCTTCCCCCATATGTTTGCTAAGCCACCACACGTGTTGTACATAGCGCACAGTCTAGATTCCATCCTCCTGGCCTCAAGTGGTTCCCCCATATGTTTGCTAAGCCACCACACGTGTTGTACATAGCGCACAGTCTAGATTCCATCCTCCTGGCCTCAAGTGGTTCCCCCATATGTTTGCTAAGCCACCACCCGTGTTGTACATAGCGCACAGTCTAGATTCCATCCTCCTGGCCTCAAGTGGTTCCCCCATATGTTTGCTAGGCTACCACACGTGTTGTACATAGCGCACAGTCTAGATTCCATCTTCCTGGCCTCAAGTGGTTCCGCCATATGTTTGCTAAGCCACCACACGTGTTGTACATAGCGCACAGTCTAGATTCCATCCTCCTGGCCTCAAGTGGTTCCCCCATACGTTTGCTAAGCCACCACACGTGTTCTACATAGCGCACAGTCTAGAATCCATCCTCCTGGCCTCAAGTGGTTCCCCCATACGTTTGCTAAGCCACCACACGTGTTGTACATAGCGCACAGTCTAGATTCCATCCTCCTGGCCTCAAGTGGTTCCCCCATACCTTTTCTAAGCCACCACACATGTTGTACAAAGCGCACAGTCTAGATTCCATCCTCCTGGCCTCAATTGGTTCCCCCATATGTTTTCTAAGCCACCACACGTGTTGTCCATAGCGCACAGTCTAGATTCCATCCTCCTGGCCTCAAGTGGTTCCCCATACGTTTGCTAAGCCACCACACGTGTTGTACATAGCGCACAGTCTAGATTCCATCCTCCTGGCCTCAAGTGGTTCCCCCATATATTTGCTAAGCCACCACACGTGTTGTACATAGCGCACAGTCTAGATTCCATCATCCTGGCCTGAAGTGGTTCCCCCATACGTTTGCTAAGCCACCACACGTGTTGTACATAGCGCACAGTCTAGATTCCATCCTCCTGGCCTCAAGTGGTTCCCCCATATGTTTGCTAAGGCATCACACGTGTTGTACATAGCGCACAGTATAGATTCCATCCTCCTGGCATCACGTGGTTCCCCCATATGTTTCCTAAGCCATCACACGTGTTGTACATAGCGCACAGTCTAGATTCCATCCTCCTGGCCTCAAGTGGATCCCCCATACGTTTACTAAGCCACCACACGTGTTGTACATAGCGCACAGTCTAGACTCCATCCTCCTGGCCTCAAGTGGTTCCCCCATACGTTTGCTAAGCCACCACACGTGTTGGACATAGCGCACAGTCTAGATTCCATCCTCCTGGCCTCAAGTGGTTCCCCCATTCGTTTGCTAAGCCTCCACGTGTTGTATATAGCGCACTGTCTAGATTCCATCCTCCTGGCCTCAAGTGGTTCCCCTATACGTTTGCTAAGCCACCACACGTGTTGTACATAGCGCACAGTCTAGATTCCATCCTCCTGGCCTCAAGTGGTTCCCCCATACTTTTGCTAAGCCACCACACATGTTGTACATAGCGCACAGTCTAGATTCCATCCTCCTGGCCTCAAGTGGTTCCCCCATATGTTTGCTAAGCCACCACACGTGTTGTACATAGCGCACAGTCTAAATTCCATCCTCCTGGCCTCAAGTGGTTCCCCCATACGTTTGCTAAGCCACCACACATGTTGTACATAGCGCACAGTCTAGATTCCATCCTCCTGGCCTCAAGTGGTTCCCCCATATGTTTGCTAAGCAACCACCAGTGTTGTACATAGCGCACAGTCTAGATTCCATCCTCCTGGCCTCAAGTGGTTCCCCGATACGTTTGGTAAGCCACCACACGTGTTGTACATAGCGCCCAGTCAAGATTCCATCCTCCTGGCCTCAAGTGGTTCCCCCATATGTTTGCTAAGCCATCACACGTGTTGTACATAGCGCACAGTCTAGATTCCATCCTCCTGGCCTCAAGTGGTTCCCCCCATACCTTTGCTAAGCCACCCCACGTGTTGTACTTAGCGCACAGTCTAGATTCTATCCTCCTGGCCTCAAGTGGTTCCCCCATACGTTTGCTAAGCCACCACACGTGTTGTACATAGCGCACAGTCTAGATTCCATCCTCCTGGCCTCAAGTGGTTCCCCCATATGTTTGCTAAGCCATCACACGTGTTGTACATAGCGCACAGTCTAGATTCCATCCTCCTGGCCTAAGTGGTTCCCCCATATGTTTGCTAAGCCACCACACGTGTTGTACATAGCGCACAGCCTAGATTCCATCCTCCTGGCCTCAAGTGGTTCCCCCATATGTTTGCTAAGCCACCACACGTGTTGTACATAGCGCAAAGTCTAGATTCCATCCTCCTGCCCTCAAGTGGTTCCCCCATATGTTTGCTAAGCCACCACCCGTGTTGTACATAGCGCACAGTCTAGATTCCATCCTCCTGGCCTCAAGTGGTTCCCCCATATGTTTGCTAGGCTACCACACGTGTTGTACCTAGCGCACAGTCTAGATTCCATCTTCCTGGCCTCAAGTGGTTCCGCCATATGTTTGCTAAGCCACCACACGTGTTGTACATAGCGCACAGTCTAGATTCCATCCTCCTGGCCTCAAGTGGTTCCCCCATACGTTTGCTAAGCCACCACACGTGTTGTTCATAGCGCACAGTCTAGATTCCATCCTCCTGGCTTCAAGTGGTTCCCCCATACGTTTGCTAAGCCTCCACACGTGTTGTATATAGCGCAAGTCTAGATTCCATCCTCCTGGCCTCAAGTGGTTCCCCCATACTTTTGCTAAGCCACCACACATGTTGTACATAGCGCACAGTCTAGATTCCATCCTCCTGGCCTCAAGTGGTTCCCCCATATGTTTGCTAAGCCACCACACGTGTTGTACATAGCGCACAGTCTAGATTCCATCCTCCTGGCCTCAAGTGGTTCCCCCATACTTTTGCTAAGCCACCACACATGTTGTACATAGCGCACAGTGTAGATTCCATCCTCCTGGCCTCACGTGGTTCCCCCATATGTTTGCTAAGCCACCACACGTGTTGTACATAGCACACAGTCTAGATTCTATCCTCCTGGCCTCAAGTGGTTACCCCATACGTTTGCTAAGCCACCACACGTGTTGTACATAGCGCACAGTCTAGATTCCATCCTCCTGGCCTCAAGTGGTTCCCCCATACGTTTGCTAAGCCACCACACGTGTTGTACATAGTGCAGAGTCTAGATTCCATCCCCCTGGCCTCAAGTGGTTCCCCCATACGTTTTCTAAGCCACCACACTTGTTGTACATAGCGCACAGTCTAGATTCCATCCTCCTAGCCTCAAGTGGTTCCCCCATATGTTTGCTAAGCCACCACACGTGTTGTACATAGCGCACAGTCTAGATTCCATCCTCCTGGCCTCAAGTGGTTCCCCCATATGTTTGCTAAGCCACCACACGTGTTGTACATAGCGCACAGTCTAGATTCCATCCTCCTGGCCTCAAGTGGTTCCCCCATATGTTTGCTAAGCCAACACACGTGTTGTACATAGCGCACAGTCTAGATTCCATCCTCCTGGCCTCAAGTGGTTCCCCCATACGTTTGCTAAGCCACCACACGTGTTGTACATAGCGAAGTCTAGATTCCATCCTCCTGGCCACAAGTGGTTCCCCCATATGTTTGCTAAGCCACCACACGTGTTGTACATAGCGCACAGTCTAGATTCCATCCTCCTGGCCTCAAGTGGTTCCCCCATACGTTTGCTAAGCCACCACACGTGTTGTACATAGCGCACAGTCTAGATTCCATCCTCCTGGCCTCAAGTGGTTCCCCCATATGTTTGCTAAGCCACCACACGTGTTGTACATAGCGCACAGTCTAGATTCCATCCTCCTGGCCTCAAGTGGTTCCCCCATACGTTTGATAAGCCACCACACGTGTTGTACGTAGCGCACAGTCTAGATTACATCCTCCTGGCCTCATGTGATTCCCCCATACGTTTGCTAAGCCACCACACGTGTAGTACATAGCGCACAGTCTTGATTCCATCCTCGTGGCCTCATGTGGTTCCCCCATATGTTTGCTAAGCCACCACACGTGTTGTACATAGCGCACAGTCTAGATTCCATCCTCCTGGCCTCAAGTAGTTCCCTTATATGTTTGCTAAGCCACCACACGTGTTGTACATAGCGCACAGTCTAGATTACATCCTCCTGGCCTCAAGTGGTTCCCCCATACCTTTGCTAAGCCACCACACATGTTGTACATAGCGCACAGTCTAGATTCCATCCTCCTGGCCTCATGTGGTTCCCACATACGTTTGCTAAGCCACCACTCATGTTGTGCATAGCGCACCGTCTAGATTCCATCCTCCTGGCCTCAAGTGGTTCCCCCATATGTTTGCTAAGCCTTCACACGTGTTTGTACATAGCGCACAGTCTAGGTTCCATCCTCCTGGCCTCAAGTGGTTCCCCCATATGTTTGCTAAGCCTCCACACGTGTTGTACATAGCGCACAGTCTAGATTCCATCCTCCTGTCATCAAGTGGTTCCCCCATACTTTTGCTAAGCCACCACACGTGTTGTACATAGCGCACAGTCTAGATTCCATCCTCCTGGCATCAAGTGGTTCCCCCATACTTTTGCTAAGCCACCACACGTGTTGTACATAGCGCACAGTCTAGATTCCATCCTCCTGGCATCAAGTGGTTCCCCCATACGTATGCTAAGTCACCACACGTGTTGTACATAGCGCACAGTCTAGATTCCATCCTCCTTGCCTCAAGTGGTTCCCCCATAAGTTTGCTAAGCCACCACACGTGTTGTACATAGCGCACAGTCTAGAATCCATCCTCCTGGCCTCAAATGGTTCCCCCATATGTTTGCTAAGCCACCACACGTGTTGTACATAGCGCACAGTCTAGATTCCTTCCTCCTGGCCTCAAGTGGTTCCCCCATACCTTTGCTAAGCCACCACACATGTTGTACAAAGCGCACAGTCTAGATTCCATCCTCCTGGCCTCAATTGGTTCCCCCATATGTTTTCTAAGCCACCACACGTGTTGTACATAGCGCACAGTCTAGATTCCATCCTCCTGGCCTCAAGTGGTTCCCCATACGTTTGCTAAGCCACCACACGTGTTGTACATAGCGCAAGTCTAGATTCCATCCTCCTGGCCTCAAGTGGTTCCCCCATATGTTTGCTAAGCCATCACACGTGTTGTACATAGCGCACAGTCTAGATTCCATCCTCCTGGCCTCAAGTGGTTCCCCCATATGTTTGCTATGCCACCATACGTGTTGTACATAGCGCACAGTCTAGGTTCCATCCTCCTGGCCTCATGTTGTTCCCCCATATGTTTGCTAAGCCATCACACGTGTTGTACATAGCGCACAGTCTAGATTCCATCCTCCTGGCCTCAAGTGGTTCCCCCATACTTTTGCTAAGCCACCACACATGTTGTACATAGCGCACAGTCTAGATTCCATCCTCCTGGCCTCAAGTGGTTCCCCCATATGTTTGCTAAGCCACCACACGTGTTGTACATAGCGCACAGTCTAGATTCCATCCTCCTGGCCTCAAGTGGTTCCCCCATACTTTTGCTAAGCCACCACACATGTTGTACATAGCGCACAGTCTAGATTCCATCCTCCTGGCCTCACGTGGTTCCCCCATATGTTTGCTAAGCCACCACACGTGTTGTACATAGCGCACAGTCTAGATTCCATCCTCCTGGCCTCAAGTGGTTCCCCCATACGTTTGCTAAGCCACCACACGTGTTGTACATAGCGCACAGTCTAGATTCCATCCTCCTGGCCTCAAGTGGTTCCCCCATATGTTTGCTAAGCCATCACACGTGTTGTACATAGCGCACAGTCTAGATTCCATCCTCCTGGCCTCAAGTGGTTCCCCCATACGTTTGCTAAGCCACCACACGTGTTGGACATAGCGCACAGTCTAGATTCCATCCTCCTGGCCTCAAGTGGTTCCCCCATTCGTTTGCCAAGCCTCCACGTGTTGTATATAGCGCACTGTCTAGATTCCATCCTCCTGGCCTCAAGTGGTTCCCCTATACGTTTGCTAAGCCACCACACGTGTTGTACATAGCGCACAGTCTAGATTCCATCCTCCTGGCCTCAAGTGGTTCCCCCATACTTTTGCTAAGCCACCACACATGTTGTACATAGCGCACAGTCTAGATTCCATCCTCCTGGCCTCAAGTGGTTCCCCCATATGTTTGCTAAGCCACCACACGTGTTGTACATAGCGCACAGTCTAAATTCCATCCTCCTGGCCTCAAGTGGTTCCCCCATACGTTTGCTAAGCCACCACACATGTTGTACATAGCGCACAGTCTAGATTCCATCCTCCTGGCCTCAAGTGGTTCCCCCATATGTTTGCTAAGCAACCACCAGTGTTGTACATAGCGCACAGTCTAGATTCCATCCTCCTGGCCTCAAGTGGTTCCCCCATACGTTTGGTAAGCCACCACACGTGTTGTACATAGCGCACAGTCAAGATTCCATCCTCCTGGCCTCAAGTGGTTCCCCCATATGTTTGCTAAGCCATCACACGTGTTGTACATAGCGCACAGTCTAGATTCCATCCTCCTGGCCTCAAGTGGTTCCCCCCATACCTTTGCTAAGCCACCCCACGTGTTGTACTTAGCGCACAGTCTAGATTCTATCCTCCTGGCCTCAAGTGGTTCCCCCATACGTTTGCTAAGCCACCACACGTGTTGTACGTAGCGCACAGTCTAGATTCCATCCTCCTGGCCTCAAGTGGTTCCCCCATATGTTTGCTAAGCCATCACACGTGTTGTACATAGCGCACAGTCTAGATTCCATCCTCCTGGCCTAAGTGGTTCCCCCATATGTTTGCTAAGCCACCACACGTGTTGTACATAGCGCACAGCCTAGATTCCATCCTCCTGGCCTCAAGTGGTTCCCCCATATGTTTGCTAAGCCACCACACGTGTTGTACATAGCGCAAAGTCTAGATTCCATCCTCCTGCCCTCAAGTGGTTCCCCCATATGTTTGCTAAGCCACCACCCGTGTTGTACATAGCGCACAGTCTAGATTCCATCCTCCTGGCCTCAAGTGGTTCCCCCATATGTTTGCTAGGCTACCACACGTGTTGTACCTAGCGCACAGTCTAGATTCCATCCTCCTGGCCTCAAGTGGTTCCCCCATACGTTTGCTAAGCCACCACACGTGTTGTACATAGCGAAGTCTTGATTCCATCCTCCTGGCCACAAGTGGTTCCCCCATATGTTTGCTAAGCCACCACACGTGTTGTACATAGCGCACAGTCTAGATTCCATCCTCCTGGCCTCAAGTGGTTCCCCCATACGTTTGCTAAGCCACCACACGTGTTGTACATAGCGCACAGTCTAGATTCCATCCTCCTGGCCTCAAGTGGTTCCCCCATATGTTTGCTAAGCCACCACACGTGTTGTACATAGCGCACAGTCTAGATTCCATCCTCCTGGCCTCAAGTGGTTCCCCCATACGTTTGATAAGCCACCACACGTGTTGTACGTAGCGCACAGTCTAGATTACATCCTCCTGGCCTCATGTGATTCCCCCATACGTTTGCTAAGCCACCACACGTGTAGTACATAGCGCACAGTCTTGATTCCATCCTCGTGGCCTCAAGTGGTTCCCCCATATGTTTGCTAAGCCACCACACGTGTTGTACATAGCGCACAGTCTAGATTCCATCCTCCTGGCCTCAAGTAGTTCCCTTATATGTTTGCTAAGCCACCACACGTGTTGTACATAGCGCACAGTCTAGATTACATCCTCCTGGCCTCAAGTGGTTCCCCCATACCTTTGCTAAGCCACCACACATGTTGTACATAGCGCACAGTCTAGATTCCATCCTCCTGGCCTCATGTGGTTCCCACATACGTTTGCTAAGCCACCACTCATGTTGTGCATAGCGCACCGTCTAGATTCCATCCTCCTGGCCTCAAGTGGTTCCCCCATATGTTTGCTAAGCCTTCACACGTGTTTGTACAAGGCGCACAGTCTAGGTTCCATCCTCCTGGCCTCAAGTGGTTCCCCCATATGTTTGCTAAGCCTCCACACGTGTTGTACATAGCGCACAGTCTAGATTCCATCCTCCTGTCATCAAGTGGTTCCCCCATACTTTTGCTAAGCCACCACACGTGTTGTACATAGCGCACAGTCTAGATTCCATCCTCCTGGCATCAAGTGGTTCCCCCATACTTTTGCTAAGCCACCACACGTGTTGTACATAGCGCACAGTCTAGATTCCATCCTCCTGGCATCAAGTGGTTCCCCCATACGTATGCTAAGTCACCACACGTGTTGTACATAGCGCACAGTCTAGATTCCATCCTCCTTGCCTCAAGTGGTTCCCCCATAAGTTTGCTAAGCCACCACACGTGTTGTACATAGCGCACAGTCTAGAATCCATCCTCCTGGCCTCAAATGGTTCCCCCATATGTTTGCTAAGCCACCACACGTGTTGTACATAGCGCACAGTCTAGATTCCTTCCTCCTGGCCTCAAGTGGTTCCCCCATACCTTTGCTAAGCCACCACACATGTTGTACAAAGCGCACAGTCTAGATTCCATCCTCCTGGCCTCAATTGGTTCCCCCATATGTTTTCTAAGCCACCACACGTGTTGTACATAGCGCACAGTCTAGATTCCATCCTCCTGGCCTCAAGTGGTTCCCCATACGTTTGCTAAGCCACCACACGTGTTGTACATAGCGCACAGTCTAGATTCCATCCTCCTGGCCTCAAGTGGTTCCCCCATATGTTTGCTAAGCCATCACACGTGTTGTACATAGCGCACAGTCTAGATTCCATCCTCCTGGCCTCAAGTGGTTCCCCCATATGTTTGCTATGCCACCATACGTGTTGTACATAGCGCACAGTCTAGGTTCCATCCTCCTGGCCTCATGTTGTTCCCCCATATGTTTGCTAAGCCATCACACGTGTTGTACATAGCGCACAGTCTAGATTCCATCCTCCTGGCCTCAAGTGGTTCCCCCATACTTTTGCTAAGCCACCACACATGTTGTACATAGCGCACAGTCTAGATTCCATCCTCCTGGCCTCACGTGGTTCCCCCATATGTTTGCTAAGCCACCACACGTGTTGTACATAGCGCACAGTCTAGATTCCATCCTCCTGGCCTCAAGTGGTTCCCCCATACGTTTGCTAAGCCACCACACGTGTTGTACATAGCGCACAGTCTAGATTCCATCCTCCTGGCCTCAAGTGGTTCCCCCATATGTTTGCTAAGCCATCACACGTGTTGTACATAGCGCACAGTCTAGATTCCATCCTCCTGGCCTCAAGTGGTTCCCCCATACGTTTGCTAAGCCACCACACGTGTTGGACATAGCGCACAGTCTAGATTCCATCCTCTTGGCCTCAAGTGGTTCCCCCATTCGTTTGCCAAGCCTCCACGTGTTGTATATAGCGCACTGTCTAGATTCCATCCTCCTGGCCTCAAGTGGTTCCCCTATACGTTTGCTAAGCCACCACACGTGTTGTACATAGCGCACAGTCTAGATTCCATCCTCCTGGCCTCAAGTGGTTCCCCCATACTTTTGCTAAGCCACCACACATGTTGTACATAGCGCACAGTCTAGATTCCATCCTCCTGGCCTCAAGTGGTTCCCCCATATGTTTGCTAAGCCACCACACGTGTTGTACATAGCGCACAGTCTAAATTCCATCCTCCTGGCCTCAAGTGGTTCCCCCATACGTTTGCTAAGCCACCACACATGTTGTACATAGCGCACAGTCTAGATTCCATCCTCCTGGCCTCAAGTGGTTCCCCCATATGTTTGCTAAGCAACCACCAGTGTTGTACATAGCGCACAGTCTAGATTCCATCCTCCTGGCCTCAAGTGGTTCCCCCATACGTTTGGTAAGCCACCACACGTGTTGTACATAGCGCACAGTCAAGATTCCATCCTCCTGGCCTCAAGTGGTTCCCCCATATGTTTGCTAAGCCATCACACGTGTTGTACATAGCGCACAGTCTAGATTCCATCCTCCTGGCCTCAAGTGGTTCCCCCCATACCTTTGCTAAGCCACCCCACGTGTTGTACTTAGCGCACAGTCTAGATTCTATCCTCCTGGCCTCAAGTGGTTCCCCCATACGTTTGCTAAGCCACCACACGTGTTGTACGTAGCGCACAGTCTAGATTCCATCCTCCTGGCCTCAAGTGGTTCCCCCATATGTTTGCTAAGCCATCACACGTGTTGTACATAGCGCACAGTCTAGATTCCATCCTCCTGGCCTAAGTGGTTCCCCCATATGTTTGCTAAGCCACCACACGTGTTGTACATAGCGCACAGCCTAGATTCCATCCTCCTGGCCTCAAGTGGTTCCCCCATATGTTTGCTAAGCCACCACACGTGTTGTACATAGCGCAAAGTCTAGATTCCATCCTCCTGCCCTCAAGTGGTTCCCCCATATGTTTGCTAAGCCACCACCCGTGTTGTACATAGCGCACAGTCTAGATTCCATCCTCCTGGCCTCAAGTGGTTCCCCCATATGTTTGCTAGGCTACCACACGTGTTGTACCTAGCGCACAGTCTAGATTCCATCTTCCTGGCCTCAAGTGGTTCCGCCATATGTTTGCTAAGCCACCACACGTGTTGTACATAGCGCACAGTCTAGATTCCATCCTCCTGGCCTCAAGTGGTTCCCCCATACGTTTGCTAAGCCACCACACGTGTTGTTCATAGCGCACAGTCTAGATTCCATCCTCCTGGCTTCAAGTGGTTCCCCCATACGTTTGCTAAGCCTCCACACGTGTTGTATATAGCGCAAGTCTAGATTCCATCCTCCTGGCCTCAAGTGGTTCCCCCATACTTTTGCTAAGCCACCACACATGTTGTACATAGCGCACAGTCTAGATTCCATCCTCCTGGCCTCAAGTGGTTCCCCCATATGTTTGCTAAGCCACCACACGTGTTGTACATAGCGCACAGTCTAGATTCCATCCTCCTGGCCTCAAGTGGTTCCCCCATACTTTTGCTAAGCCACCACACATGTTGTACATAGCGCACAGTCTAGATTCCATCCTCCTGGCCTCACGTGGTTCCCCCATATGTTTGCTAAGCCACCACACGTGTTGTACATAGCACACAGTCTAGATTCCATCCTCCTGGCCTCAAGTGGTTACCCCATACGTTTGCTAAGCCACCACACGTGTTGTACATAGCGCACAGTCTAGATTCCATCCTCCTGGCCTCAAGTGGTTCCCCCATACGTTTGCTAAGCCACCACACGTGTTGTACATAGTGCAGAGTCTAGATTCCATCCCCCTGGCCTCAAGTGGTTCCCCCATACGTTTTCTAAGCCACCACACTTGTTGTACATAGCGCACAGTCTAGATTCCATCCTCCTAGCCTCAAGTGGTTCCCCCATATGTTTGCTAAGCCACCACACGTGTTGTACATAGCGCACAGTCTAGATTCCATCCTCCTGGCCTCAAGTGGTTCCCCCATATGTTTGCTAAGCCTCCACACGTGTTGTACATAGCGCACAGTCTAGATTCCATCCTCCTGGCCTCAAGTGGTTCCCCCATATGTTTGCTAAGCCAACACACGTGTTGTACATAGCGCACAGTCTAGATTCCATCCTCCTGGCCTCAAGTGGTTCCCCCATACGTTTGCTAAGCCACCACACGTGTTGTACATAGCGAAGTCTAGATTCCATCCTCCTGGCCACAAGTGGTTCCCCCATATGTTTGCTAAGCCACCACACGTGTTGTACATAGCGCACAGTCTAGATTCCATCCTCCTGGCCTCATGTGGTTCCCCCATACGTTTGCTAAGCCACCACACGTGTTGTACATAGCGCACAGTCTAGATTCCATCCTCCTGGCCTCAAGTGGTTCCCCCATATGTTTGCTAAGCCACCACACGTGTTGTACATAGCGCACAGTCTAGATTCCATCCTCCTGGCCTCAAGTGGTTCCCCCATACGTTTGATAAGCCACCACACGTGTTGTACGTAGCGCACAGTCTAGATTACATCCTCCTGGCCTCATGTGATTCCCCCATACGTTTGCTAAGCCACCACACGTGTAGTACATAGCGCACAGTCTTGATTCCATCCTCGTGGCCTCAAGTGGTTCCCCCATATGTTTGCTAAGCCACCACACGTGTTGTACATAGCGCACAGTCTAGATTCCATCCTCCTGGCCTCAAGTAGTTCCCTTATATGTTTGCTAAGCCACCACACGTGTTGTACATAGCGCACAGTCTAGATTACATCCTCCTGGCCTCAAGTGGTTCCCCCATACCATTGCTAAGCCACCACACATGTTGTACATAGCGCACAGTCTAGATTCCATCCTCCTGGCCTCATGTGGTTCCCACATACGTTTGCTAAGCCACCACACATGTTGTGCATAGCGCACCGTCTAGATTCCATCCTCCTGGCCTCAAGTGGTTCCCCCATATGTTTGCTAAGCCTTCACACGTGTTTGTACATAGCGCACAGTCTAGGTTCCATCCTCCTGGCCTCAAGTGGTTCCCCCATATGTTTGCTAAGCCTCCACACGTGTTGTACATAGCGCCCAGTCTAGATTCCATCCTCCTGTCATCAAGTGGTTCCCCCATACTTTTGCTAAGCCACCACACGTGTTGTACATAGCGCACAGTCTAGATTCCATCCTCCTGGCATCAAGTGGTTCCCCCATACTTTTGCTAAGCCACCACACGTGTTGTACATAGCGCACAGTCTAGATTCCATCCTCCTGGCATCAAGTGGTTCCCCCATACGTATGCTAAGTCACCACACGTGTTGTACATAGCGCACAGTCTAGATTCCATCCTCCGTGCCTCAAGTGGTTCCCCCATAAGTTTGCTAAGCCACCACACGTGTTGTACATAGCGCACAGTCTAGAATCCATCCTCCTGGCCTCAAGTGGTTCCCCCATATGTTTGCTAAGCCACCACACGTGTTGTACATAGCGCACAGTCTAGATTCCTTCCTCCTGGCCTCAAGTGGTTCCCCCATACCTTTGCTAAGCCACCACACATGTTGTACAAAGCGCACAGTCTAGATTCCATCCTCCTGGCCTCAATTGGTTCCCCCATATGTTTTCTAAGTCACCACACGTGTTGTACATAGCGCACAGTCTAGATTCCATCCTCCTGGCCTAAGTGGTTCCCCCATATGTTTGCTAAGCCACCACACGTGTTGTACATAGCGCACAGCCTAGATTCCATCCTCCTGGCCTCAAGTGGTTCCCCCATATGTTTGCTAAGCCACCACACGTGTTGTACATAGCGCAAAGTCTAGATTCCATCCTCCTGCCCTCAAGTGGTTCCCCCATATGTTTGCTAAGCCACCACCCGTGTTGTACATAGCGCACAGTCTAGATTCCATCCTCCTGGCCTCAAGTGGTTCCCCCATATGTTTGCTAGGCTACCACACGTGTTGTACCTAGCGCACAGTCTAGATTCCATCTTCCTGGCCTCAAGTGGTTCCGCCATATGTTTGCTAAGCCACCACACGTGTTGTACATAGCGCACAGTCTAGATTCCATCCTCCTGGCCTCGTGTGGTTCCCCCATACGTTTGCTAAGCCACCACACGTGTTGTTCATAGCGCACAGTCTAGATTCCATCCTCCTGGCTTCAAGTGGTTCCCCCATACGTTTGCTAAGCCTCCACACGTGTTGTATATAGCGCAAGTCTAGATTCCATCCTCCTGGCTTCAAGTGGTTCCCCCATACTTTTGCTAAGCCACCACACATGTTGTACATAGCGCACAGTCTAGATTCCATCCTCCTGGCCTCAAGTGGTTCCCCCATATGTTTGCTAAGCCACCACACGTGTTGTACATAGCGCACAGTCTAGATTCCATCCTCCTGGCCTCAAGTGGTTCCCCCATACTTTTGCTAAGCCACCACACATGTTGTACATAGCGCACAGTCTAGATTCCATCCTCCTGGCCTCACGTGGTTCCCCCATATGTTTGCTAAGCCACCACACGTGTTGTACATAGCACACAGTCTAGATTCCATCCTCCTGGCCTCAAGTGGTTACCCCATACGTTTGCTAAGCCACCACACGTGTTGTACATAGCGCACAGTCTAGATTCCATCCTCCTGGCCTCAAGTGGTTCCCCCATACGTTTGCTAAGCCACCACACGTGTTGTACATAGTGCAGAGTCTAGATTCCATCCCCCTGGCCTCAAGTGGTTCCCCCATACGTTTTCTAAGCCACCACACTTGTTGTACATAGCGCACAGTCTAGATTCCTTCCTCCTAGCCTCAAGTGGTTCCCCCATATGTTTGCTAAGCCACCACACGTGTTGTACATAGCGCACAGTCTAGATTCCATCCTCCTGGCCTCAAGTGGTTCCCCCATATGTTTGCTAAGCCACCACACGTGTTGTACATAGCGCACAGTCTAGATTCCATCCTCCTGGCCTCAAGTGGTTCCCCCATATGTTTGCTAAGCCAACACACGTGTTGTACATAGCGCACAGTCTAGATTCCATCCTTCTGGCCTCAAGTGGTTCCCCCATACGTTTGCTAAGCCACCACACGTGTTGTACATAGCGAAGTCTAGATTCCATCCTCCTGGCCACAAGTGGTTCCCCCATATGTTTGCTAAGCCACCACACGTGTTGTACATAGCGCACAGTCTAGATTCCATCCTCCTGGCCTCAAGTGGTTCCCCCATACGTTTGCTAAGCCACCACACGTGTTGTACATAGCGCACAGTCTAGATTCCATCCTCCTGGCCTCAAGTGGTTCCCCCATATGTTTGCTAAGCCACCACACGTGTTGTACATAGCGCACAGTCTAGATTCCATCCTCCTGGCCTCAAGTGGTTCCCCCATACGTTTGATAAGCCACCACACGTGTTGTACGTAGCGCACAGTCTAGATTACATCCTCCTGGCCTCATGTGATTCCCCCATACGTTTGCTAAGCCACCACACGTGTAGTACATAGCGCACAGTCTTGATTCCATCCTCGTGGCCTCAAGTGGTTCCCCCATATGTTTGCTAAGCCACCACACGTGTTGTACATAGCGCACAGTCTAGATTCCATCCTCCTGGCCTCAAGTAGTTCCCTTATATGTTTGCTAAGCCACCACACGTGTTGTACATAGCGCACAGTCTAGATTACATCCTCCTGGCCTCAAGTGGTTCCCCCATACCTTTGCTAAGCCACCACACATGTTGTACATAGCGCACAGTCTAGATTCCATCCTCGTGGCCTCATGTGGTTCCCACATACGTTTGCTAAGCCACCACACATGTTGTGCATAGCGCACCGTCTAGATTCCATCCTCCTGGCCTCAAGTGGTTCCCCCATATGTTTGCTAAGCCTTCACACGTGTTTGTACATAGCGCACAGTCTAGGTTCCATCCTCCTGGCCTCAAGTGGTTCCCCCATATGTTTGCTAAGCCTCCACACGTGTTGTACATAGCGCACAGTCTAGATTCCATCCTCCTGTCATCAAGTGGTTCCCCCATACTTTTGCTAAGCCACCACACGTGTTGTACATAGCGCACAGTCTAGATTCCATCCTCCTGGCATCAAGTGGTTCCCCCATACTTTTGCTAAGCCACCACACGTGTTGTACATAGCGCACAGTCTAGATTCCATCCTCCTGGCATCAAGTGGTTCCCCCATACGTATGCTAAGTCACCACACGTGTTGTACATAGCGCACAGTCTAGATTCCATCCTCCTTGCCTCAAGTGGTTCCCCCATAAGTTTGCTAAGCCACCACACGTGTTGTACATAGCGCACAGTCTAGATTCCATCCTCCTGGCCTCAAGTGGTTCCCCATACGTTTGCTAAGCCACCACACGTGTTGTACATAGCGCACAGTCTAGATTCCATCCTCCTGGCCTCAAGTGGTTCCCCCATATGTTTGCTAAGCCATCACACGTGTTGTACATAGCGCACAGTCTAGATTCCATCCTCCTGGCCTCAAGTGGTTCCCCCATACGTTTGGTAAGCCACCACACGTGTTGTACATAGCGCACAGTCAAGATTCCATCCTCCTGGCCTCAAGTGGTTCCCCCATATGTTTGCTAAGCCATCACACGTGTTGTACATAGCGCACAGTCTAGATTCCATCCTCCTGGCCTCAAGTGGTTCCCCCCATACCTTTGCTAAGCCACCCCACGTGTTGTACTTAGCGCACAGTCTAGATTCTATCCTCCTGGCCTCAAGTGGTTCCCCCATACGTTTGCTAAGCCACCACACGTGTTGTACATAGCGCACAGTCTAGATTCCATCCTCCTGGCCTCAAGTGGTTCCCCCATATGTTTGCTAAGCCATCACACGTGTTGTACATAGCGCACAGTCTAGATTCCATCCTCCTGGCCTAAGTGGTTCCCCCATATGTTTGCTAAGCCACCACACGTGTTGTACATAGCGCACAGCCTAGATTCCATCCTCCTGGCCTCAAGTGGTTCCCCCATATGTTTGCTAAGCCACCACACGTGTTGTACATAGCGCAAAGTCTAGATTCCATCCTCCTGCCCTCAAGTGGTTCCCCCATATGTTTGCTAAGCCACCACCCGTGTTGTACATAGCGCACAGTCTAGATTCCATCCTCCTGGCCTCAAGTGGTTCCCCCATATGTTTGCTAGGCTACCACACGTGTTGTACCTAGCGCACAGTCTAGATTCCATCTTCCTGGCCTCAAGTGGTTCCGCCATATGTTTGCTAAGCCACCACACGTGTTGTACATAGCGCACAGTCTAGATTCCATCCTCCTGGCCTCAAGTGGTTCCCCCATACGTTTGCTAAGCCACCACACGTGTTGTTCATAGCGCACAGTCTAGATTCCATCCTCCTGGCTTCAAGTGGTTCCCCCATACGTTTGCTAAGCCTCCACACGTGTTGTATATAGCGCAAGTCTAGATTCCATCCTCCTGGCCTCAAGTGGTTCCCCCATACTTTTGCTAAGCCACCACACATGTTGTACATAGCGCACAGTCTAGATTCCATCCTCCTGGCCTCAAGTGGTTCCCCCATATGTTTGCTAAGCCACCACACGTGTTGTACATAGCGCACAGTCTAGATTCCATCCTCCTGGCCTCAAGTGGTTCCCCCATACTTTTGCTAAGCCACCACACATGTTGTACATAGCGCACAGTCTAGATTCCATCCTCCTGGCCTCACGTGGTTCCCCCATATGTTTGCTAAGCCACCACACGTGTTGTACATAGCACACAGTCTAGATTCCATCCTCCTGGCCTCAAGTGGTTACCCCATACGTTTGCTAAGCCACCACACGTGTTGTACATAGCGCACAGTCTAGATTCCATCCTCCTGGCCTCAAGTGGTTCCCCCATTCGTTTGCTAAGCCACCACACGTGTTGTACATAGTGCAGAGTCTAGATTCCATCCCCCTGGCCTCAAGTGGTTCCCCCATACGTTTTCTAAGCCACCACACTTGTTGTACATAGCGCACAGTCTAGATTCCATCCTCCTAGCCTCAAGTGGTTCCCCCATATGTTTGCTAAGCCACCACACGTGTTGTACATAGCGCACAGTCTAGATTCCATCCTCCTGGCTTCAAGTGGTTCCCCCATATGTTTGCTAAGCCACCACACGTGTTGTACATAGCGCACAGTCTAGATTCCATCCTCCTGGCCTCAAGTGGTTCCCCCATATGTTTGCTAAGCCAACACACTTGTTGTACATAGCGCACAGTCTAGATTCCATCCTCCTGGCCTCAAGTGGTTCCCCCATACGTTTGCTAAGCCACCACACGTGTTGTACATAGCGAAGTCTAGATTCCATCCTCCTGGCCACAAGTGGTTCCCCCATATGTTTGCTAAGCCACCACACGTGTTGTACATAGCGCACAGTCTAGATTCCATCCTCCAGGCCTCAAGTGGTTCCCCCATACGTTTGCTAAGCCACCACACGTGTTGTACATAGCGCACAGTCTAGATTCCATCCTCCTGGCCTCAAGTGGTTCCCCCATATGTTTGCTAAGCCACCACACGTGTTGTACATAGCGCACAGTCTAGATTCCATCCTCCTGGCCTCAAGTGGTTCCCCCATACGTTTGATAAGCCACCACACGTGTTGTACGTAGCGCACAGTCTAGATTACATCCTCCTGGCCTCATGTGATTCCCCCATACGTTTGCTAAGCCACCACACGGGTAGTACATAGCGCACAGTCTTGATTCCATCCTCGTGGCCTCAAGTGGTTCCCCCATATATTTGCTAAGCCACCACACGTGTTGTACATAGCGCACAGTCTAGATTCCATCCTGCTGGCCTCAAGTAGTTCCCTTATATGTTTGCTAAGCCACCACACGTGTTGTACATAGCGCACAGTCTAGATTACATCCTCCTGGCCTCAAGTGGTTCCCCCATACCTTTGCTAAGCCACCACGCATGTTGTACATAGCGCACAGTCTAGATTCCATCCTCCTGGCCTCATGTGGTTCCCACATACGTTTGCTATGCCACCACACATGTTGTGCATAGCGCACCGTCTAGATTCCATCCTCCTGGCCTCAAGTGGTTCCCCCATATGTTTGCTAAGCCTTCACACGTGTTTGTACATAGCGCACAGTCTAGGTTCCATCCTCCTGGCCTCAAGTGGTTCCCCCATATGTTTGCTAAGCCTCCACACGTGTTGTACATAGCGCACAGTCTAGATTCCATCCTCCTGTCATCAAGTGGTTCCCCCATACTTTTGCTAAGCCACCACACGTGTTGTACATAGCGCACAGTCTAGATTCCATCCTCCTGGCATCAAGTGGTTCCCCCATACTTTTGCTAAGCCACCACACGTGTTGTACATAGCGCACAGTCTAGATTCCATCCTCCTGGCATCAAGTGGTTCCCCCATACGTATGCTAAGTCACCACACGTGTTGTACATAGCGCACAGTCTAGATTCCATCCTCCTTGCCTCAAGTGGTTCCCCCATAAGTTTGCTAAGCCACCACACGTGTTGTACATAGCGCACAGTCTAGAATCCATCCTCCTGGCCTCAAGTGGTTCCCCCATATGTTTGCTAAGCCACCACACGTGTTGTACATAGCGCACAGTCTAGATTCCTTCCTCCTGGCCTCAAGTGGTTCCCCCATACCTTTGCTAAGCCACCACACATGTTGTACAAAGCGCACAGTCTAGATTCCATCCTCCTGGCCTCAATTGGTTCCCCCATATGTTTTCTAAGCCACCACACGTGTTGTACATAGCGCACAGTCTAGATTCCATCCTCCTGGCCTCAAGTGGTTCCCCATACGTTTGCTAAGCCACCACACGTGTTGTACATCGCGCACAGTCTAGATTCCATCCTCCTGGCCTCAAGTGGTTCCCCCATATGTTTGCTAAGCCATCACACGTGTTGTACATAGCGCACAGTCTAGATTCCATCCTCCTGGCCTCAAGTGGTTCCCCCATATGTTTGCTATGCCACCACACGTGTTGTACATAGCGCACAGTCTAGGTTCCATCCTCCTGGCCTCAAGTTGTTCCCCCATATGTTTGCTAAGCCATCACACGTGTTGTACATAGCGCACAGTCTAGATTCCAACCTCCTGGCCTCAAGTGGTTCCCCCATACTTTTGCTAAGCCACCACACATGTTGTACATAGCGCACAGTCTAGATTCCATCCTCCTGGCCTCAAGTGGTTCCCCCATATGTTTGCTAAGCCACCACACGTGTTGTACATAGCGCACAGTCTAGATTCCATCCTCCTGGCCTCAAGTGGTTCCCCCATACTTTTGCTAAGCCACCACACATGTTGTACATAGCGCACAGTCTAGATTCCATCCTCCTGGCCTCACGTGGTTCCCCCATATGTTTGCTAAGCCACCACACGTGTTGTACATAGCGCACAGTCTAGATTCCATCCTCCTGGCCTCAAGTGGTTACCCCATACGTTTGCTAAGCCACCACACGTGTTGTACATAGCGCACAGTCTAGATTCCATCCTCCTGGCCTCAAGTGGTTCCCCCATACGTTTTCTAAGCCACCACACTTGTTGTACATAGCGCACAGTCTAGATTCCATCCTCCTAGCCTCAAGTGGTTCCCCCATATGTTTGCTAAGCCACCACACGTGGTGTACATAGCGCACAGTCTAGATTCCATCCTCCTGGCCTCAAGTGGTTCCCCCATATGTTTGCTAAGCCAACACACGTGCTGTACATAGCGCACAGTCTAGATTCCATCCTCCTGGCCTCAAGTGGTTCCCCCATACGTTTGCTAAGCCACCACACGTGTTGTACATAGCGCAGTCTAGATTCCATCCTCCTGGCCTCAAGTGGTTCCCCCATATGTTTGCTAAGCCACCACACGTGTTGTACATAGCGCACAGTCTACATTCCATCCTCTTGGCCTCAAGTGGTTCCCCCATACGTTTGCTAAGCCACCACACGTGTTGTACATAGCGCACAGTCTAGATTCCATCCTCCTGGCCTCACGTGGTTCCCCCATATGTTTGCTAAGCCACCACACGTGTTGTACATAGCGCACAGTCTAGATTCCATCCTCCTGGCCTCAAGTGGTTCCCCCATACGTTTGATAAGCCACCACACGTGTTGTACGTAGCGCACAGTCTAGATTACATCCTCCTGGCCTCATGTGATTCCCCCATACGTTTGCTAAGCCACCACACGTGTAGTACATAGCGCACAGTCTAGATTCCATCCTCCTGGCCTCAAGTGGTTCCCCCATATGTTTGCTAAGCCACCACACGTGTTGTACATAGCGCACAGTCTAGATTCCATCCTCCTGGCCTCAAGTGGTTCCCCCATACGTTTGCTAAGCCACCACACGTGTTGTACATAGCGCACAGTCTAGATTCCATCCTCCTGGCCTTAAATGGTTCCCCCATATGTTTGCTAAGCCACCACTCGTGTTGTACATAGCGCACAGTCTAGATTCCATCCTCCTGGCCTCAAGTGGTTCCCCCATATGTTAGCTATGCCACCACACGTGTTGTACATAGCGCACAGTCTAGATTCCATCCTCCTGGCCTCCAGTGGTTCCCCCATATGTTTGCTAAGCCACCACACGTGTTGTACATAGCGCACAGTCTAGATTCCATCCTCCTGGCCTCAAATGGTTCCCCCCATACTTTTGCTAAGCCACCACACGTGTTGTACATAGCGCACAGTCTAGATTCTATCCTCCTGGCCTCATGTGGTTCCCCCATACGTTTGCTAAGCCACCACACGTGTTGTACATAGCGCACAGTCTAGATTCCATCCTCCTGGCCTCAAGTGGTTCCCCCATATGTTTGCTAAGCCATCACACGTGTTGTACATAGCGCACAGTCTAGATTCCATCCTCCTGGCCTCAAGTGGTTCCCCCATATGTTTGCTAAGCCACCACACGTGTTGTACATAGCGCACAGTCTAGATTCCATCCTCCTGGCCTCAAGTGGTTCCCCCATATGTTTGCTAAGCCACCACACGTGTTGTACATAGCGCAAAGTCTAGATTCCATCCTCCTGGCCTCAAGTGGTTCCCCCATATGTTTACTAAGCCACCACCCTTGTTGTACATAGCGCACAGTCTAGATTCCATCCTCCTGGCCTCAAGTGGTTCCCCCATATGTTTGCTAGGCTACCACACGTGTTGTACATTGCGCACAGTCTAGATTCCATCTTCCTGGCCTCAAGTGGTTCCGCCATATGTTTGCTAAGCCACCACACGTGTTGTACATAGCGCACAGTCTAGATTCCATCCTCCTGGCCTCAAGTGGTTTCCCCATACGTTTGCTAGGCCACCACACGTGTTGTACATAGCGCACAGTCTAGATTCTATCCTTCTGGCTTCAAGTGGTTCCCCCATACGTTTGCTAAGCCTCCACACGTGTTGTATATAGCGCACAGTCTAGATTCCATCCTCCTGGCCTCAAGTGGTTCCCCCATACTTTTGCTAAGCCACCACACATATTGTACATAGCGCACAGTCTAGATTCCATCCTCCTGGCCTCAAGTGGTTCCCCCATATGTTTGCTAAGCCACCACACGTGTTGTACATAGCGCACAGTCTAGATTCCATCCTCCTGGCCTCAAGTGGTTCCCCCATACTTTTGCTAAGCCACCACACATGTTGTACATAGCGCACAGTCTAGATTCCATCCTCCTGGCCTCACGTGGTTCCCCCATATGTTTGCTAAGCCACCACACGTGTTGTACATAGCGCACAGTCTAGATTCCATCCTCCTGGCCTCAAGTGGTTACCCCATACGTTTGCTAAGCCACCACACGTGTTGTACATAGCGCACAGTCTAGATTCCATCCTCCTGGCCTCAAGTGGTTCCCCCATAAGTTTGCTAAGCCACCACACGTGTTATACATAGTGCAGAGTCTAGATTCCATCCCCCTGGCCTCAAGTGGTTCCCCCATACGTTTTCTAAGCCACCACACTTGTTGTACATAGCGCACAGTCAAAATCCATCCTCCTGGCCTCAAGTGGTTCCCCCATATGTTTGCTAAGCCACGACACGTGTTGTACATAGCGCACAGTCTAAATTCCATCCTCCTGGCCTCAAGTGGTTCCCCCATACGTTTGCTAAGCCACCACACATGTTGTACATAGCGCACAGTCTAGATTCCATCCTCCTGGCCTCAAGTGGTTCCCCCATATGTTTGCTAAGCAACCACCAGTGTTGTACATAGCGCACAGTATAGATTCCATCCTCCTGGCCTCAAGTGGTTCCCCCATACGTTTGCTAAGCCACCACACGTGTTGTACATAGCGCACAGTCAAGATTCCATCCTCCTGGCCTCAAGTGGTTCCCCCATATGTTTGCTAAGCCATCACACGTGTTGTACATAGCGCACAGTCTAGATTCCATCCTCCTGGCCTCAAGTGGTTCCCCCATATGTTTGCTAAGCCACCACACGTGTTGTACATAGCGCACAGTCTAGATTCCATCCTCCTGGCCTCAAGTGGTTCCCCCATATGTTTGCTAAGCCACCACACGTGTTGTACATAGCGCAAAGTCTAGATTCCATCCTCCTGGCCTCAAGTGGTTCCCCCATATGTTTGCTAAGCCACCACCCGTGTTGTACATAGCGCACAGTCTAGATTCCATCCTCCTGGCCTCAAGTGGTTCCCCCATATGTTTGCTAGGCTACCACACGTGTTGTACATAGCGCACAGTCTAGATTCCATCCTCCTGGCCTCAAGTGGTTACCCCATACGTTTGCTAAGCCACCACACGTGTTGTACATAGCGCAAAGTCTAGATTCCATCCTCCTGGCCTCAAGTGGTTCCCCCATATGTTTGCTAAGCCACCACACGTGTTGTACATAGCGCACAGTCTAGAATCCATCCTCCTGGCCTCAAGTGGTTCCCCCATATGTTTGCTAAGCCACCACACGTGTTGTACATAGCGCACAGTCTAGATTCCTTCCTCCTGGCCTCAAGTGGTTCCCCCATACCTTTGCTAAGCCACCACACATGTTGTACAAAGCGCACAGTCTAGATTCCATCCTCCTGGCCTCAATTGGTTCCCCCATATGTTTTCTAAGCCACCACACGTGTTGTACATAGCGCACAGTCTAGATTCCATCCTCCTGGCCTCAAGTGGTTCCCCATACGTTTGCTAAGCCACCACACGTGTTGTACATCGCGCACAGTCTAGATTCCATCCTCCTGGCCTCAAGTGGTTCCCCCATATGTTTGCTAAGCCATCACACGTGTTGTACATAGCGCACAGTCTAGATTCCATCCTCCTGGCCTCAAGTGGTTCCCCCATATGTTTGCTATGCCACCACACGTGTTGTACATAGCGCACAGTCTAGGTTCCATCCTCCTGGCCTCAAGTTGTTCCCCCATATGTTTGCTAAGCCATCACACGTGTTGTACATAGCGCACAGTCTAGATTCCAACCTCCTGGCCTCAAGTGGTTCCCCCATACTTTTGCTAAGCCACCACACATGTTGTACATAGCGCACAGTCTAGATTCCATCCTCCTGGCCTCAAGTGGTTCCCCCATATGTTTGCTAAGCCACCACACGTGTTGTACATAGCGCACAGTCTAGATTCCATCCTCCTGGCCTCAAGTGGCTCCCCCATACTTTTGCTAAGCCACCACACATGTTGTACATAGCGCACAGTCTAGATTCCATCCTCCTGGCCTCACGTGGTTCCCCCATATGTTTGCTAAGCCACCACACGTGTTGTACATAGCGCACAGTCTAGATTCCATCCTCCTGGCCTCAAGTGGTTACCCCATACGTTTGCTAAGCCACCACACGTGTTGTACATAGCGCACAGTCTAGATTCCATCCTCCTGGCCTCAAGTGGTTCCCCCATACGTTTTCTAAGCCACCACACTTGTTGTACATAGCGCACAGTCTAGATTCCATCCTCCTAGCCTCAAGTGGTTCCCCCATATGTTTGCTAAGCCACCACACGTGGTGTACATAGCGCACAGTCTAGATTCCATCCTCCTGGCCTCAAGTGGTTCCCCCATATGTTTGCTAAGCCAACACACGTGCTGTACATAGCGCACAGTCTAGATTCCATCCTCCTGGCCTCAAGTGGTTCCCCCATACGTTTGCTAAGCCACCACACGTGTTGTACATAGCGCAGTCTAGATTCCATCCTCCTGGCCTCAAGTGGTTCCCCCATATGTTTGCTAAGCCACCACACGTGTTGTACATAGCGCACAGTCTACATTCCATCCTCTTGGCCTCAAGTGGTTCCCCCATACGTTTGCTAAGCCACCACACGTGTTGTACATAGCGCACAGTCTAGATTCCATCCTCCTGGCCTCACGTGGTTCCCCCATATGTTTGCTAAGCCACCACACGTGTTGTACATAGCGCACAGTCTAGATTCCATCCTCCTGGCCTCAAGTGGTTCCCCCATACGTTTGATAAGCCACCACACGTGTTGTACGTAGCGCACAGTCTAGATTACATCCTCCTGGCCTCATGTGATTCCCCCATACGTTTGCTAAGCCACCACACGTGTAGTACATAGCGCACAGTCTAGATTCCATCCTCCTGGCCTCAAGTGGTTCCCCCATATGTTTGCTAAGCCACCACACGTGTTGTACATAGCGCACAGTCTAGATTCCATCCTCCTGGCCTCAAGTGGTTCCCCCATACGTTTGCTAAGCCACCACACGTGTTGTACATAGCGCACAGTCTAGATTCCATCCTCCTGGCCTTAAATGGTTCCCCCATATGTTTGCTAAGCCACCACTCGTGTTGTACATAGCGCACAGTCTAGATTCCATCCTCCTGGCCTCAAGTGGTTCCCCCATATGTTAGCTATGCCACCACACGTGTTGTACATAGCGCACAGTCTAGATTCCATCCTCCTGGCCTCCAGTGGTTCCCCCATATGTTTGCTAAGCCACCACACGTGTTGTACATAGCGCACAGTCTAGATTCCATCCTCCTGGCCTCAAATGGTTCCCCCCATACTTTTGCTAAGCCACCACACGTGTTGTACATAGCGCACAGTCTAGATTCTATCCTCCTGGCCTCATGTGGTTCCCCCATACGTTTGCTAAGCCACCACACGTGTTGTACATAGCGCACAGTCTAGATTCCATCCTCCTGGCCTCAAGTGGTTCCCCCATATGTTTGCTAAGCCATCACACGTGTTGTACATAGCGCACAGTCTAGATTCCATCCTCCTGGCCTCAAGTGGTTCCCCCATATGTTTGCTAAGCCACCACACGTGTTGTACATAGCGCACAGTCTAGATTCCATCCTCCTGGCCTCAAGTGGTTCCCCCATATGTTTGCTAAGCCACCACACGTGTTGTACATAGCGCAAAGTCTAGATTCCATCCTCCTGGCCTCAAGTGGTTCCCCCATATGTTTACTAAGCCACCACCCTTGTTGTACATAGCGCACAGTCTAGATTCCATCCTCCTGGCCTCAAGTGGTTCCCCCATATGTTTGCTAGGCTACCACACGTGTTGTACATTGCGCACAGTCTAGATTCCATCTTCCTGGCCTCAAGTGGTTCCGCCATATGTTTGCTAAGCCACCACACGTGTTGTACATAGCGCATAGTCTAGATTCCATCCTCCTGGCCTCAAGTGGTTTCCCCATACGTTTGCTAGGCCACCACACGTGTTGTACATAGCGCACAGTCTAGATTCTATCCTTCTGGCTTCAAGTGGTTCCCCCATACGTTTGCTAAGCCTCCACACGTGTTGTATATAGCGCACAGTCTAGATTCCATCCTCCTGGCCTCAAGTGGTTCCCCCATACTTTTGCTAAGCCACCACACATATTGTACATAGCGCACAGTCTAGATTCCATCCTCCTGGCCTCAAGTGGTTCCCCCATATGTTTGCTAAGCCACCACACGTGTTGTACATAGCGCACAGTCTAGATTCCATCCTCCTGGCCTCAAGTGGTTCCCCCATACTTTTGCTAAGCCACCACACATGTTGTACATAGCGCACAGTCTAGATTCCATCCTCCTGGCCTCACGTGGTTCCCCCATATGTTTGCTAAGCCACCACACGTGTTGTACATAGCGCACAGTCTAGATTCCATCCTCCTGGCCTCAAGTGGTTACCCCATACGTTTGCTAAGCCACCACACGTGTTGTACATAGCGCACAGTCTAGATTCCATCCTCCTGGCCTCAAGTGGTTCCCCCATAAGTTTGCTAAGCCACCACACGTGTTATACATAGTGCAGAGTCTAGATTCCATCCCCCTGGCCTCAAGTGGTTCCCCCATACGTTTTCTAAGCCACCACACTTGTTGTACATAGCGCACAGTCAAAATCCATCCTCCTGGCCTCAAGTGGTTCCCCCATATGTTTGCTAAGCCACGACACGTGTTGTACATAGCGCACAGTCTAAATTCCATCCTCCTGGCCTCAAGTGGTTCCCCCATACGTTTGCTAAGCCACCACACATGTTGTACATAGCGCACAGTCTAGATTCCATCCTCCTGGCCTCAAGTGGTTCCCCCATATGTTTGCTAAGCAACCACCAGTGTTGTACATAGCGCACAGTATAGATTCCATCCTCCTGGCCTCAAGTGGTTCCCCCATATGTTTGCTAAGCCACCACACGTGTTGTACATAGCGCACAGTCAAGATTCCATCCTCCTGGCCTCAAGTGGTTCCCCCATATGTTTGCTCAGCCATCACACGTGTTGTACATAGCGCACAGTCTAGATTCCATCCTCCTGGCCTCAAGTGGTTCCCCCATATGTTTGCTAAGCCACCACACGTGTTGTACATAGCGCACAGTCTAGATTCCATCCTCCTGGCCTCAAGTGGTTCCCCCATATGTTTGCTAAGCCACCACACGTGTTGTACATAGCGCAAAGTCTAGATTCCATCCTCCTGGCCTCAAGTGGTTCCCCCATATGTTTGCTAAGCCACCACCCGTGTTGTACATAGCGCACAGTCTAGATTCCATCCTCCTGGCCTCAAGTGGTTCCCCCATATGTTTGCTAGGCTACCACACGTGTTGTACATAGCGCACAGTCTAGATTCCATCTTCCTGGCCTCAAGTGGTTCCGCCATATGTTTGCTAAGCCACCACACGTGTTGTACATAGCGCACAGTCTAGATTCCATCCTCCTGGCCTCAAGTGGTTCCCCCATATGTTTGCTAAGCCACCACACGTGTTGTACATAGCGCACAGTCTAGATTCCATCCTCCTGGCCTCAAGTGGTTCCCCCATATGTTTGCTAAGCCACCACACGTGTTGTACATAGCGCAAAGTCTAGATTCCATCCTCCTGGCCTCAAGTGGTTCCCCCATATGTTTGCTAAGCCACCACCCGTGTTGTACATAGCGCACAGTCTAGATTCCATCCTCCTGGCCTCAAGTGGTTCCCCCATATGTTTGCTAGGCTACCACACGTGTTGTACATAGCGCACAGTCTAGATTCAATCTTCCTGGCCTCAAGTGGTTCCGCCATATGTTTGCTAAGCCACCACACGTGTTGTACATAGCGCACAGTCTAGATTCCATCCTCCTGGCCTCAAGTGGTTCCCCCATACGTTTGCTAAGCCACCACACGTGTTGTACATAGCGCACAGTCTAGATCCCATCCTCCTGGCTTCAGGTGGTTCCCCCATAGTAGTGGAGTAGGGGGGGTTCTGCTTCACTTGACACTCCTGTGCCCAACAAACCAACATGGCCGCCGCGCGAAATTGAAATAATTAATATCTCTCAAACGCATGGTCCGATGTTGACAAATGAGGTGTCGTTGGACTCGGGCTGACGCCCTCTTTCCAATGGACCATTCATTTCAACCCCTAAATAAAACCTACCCCTACTAGGGGGTGAAATTGTAATTTTTTAGTGAAAGTTTCTTTCCAAATGTGACATGTATAAGCTGCGCTGCTAAAATGAAATTATACGTGGTTGCTCATATCGCGCATGCGTTTTTCTGGCTGCCGCTATGGATGAACATTTTTGTTTTTGTTTTATACGCACGCGCACTTGGGATTTTTGTAAGAGGGCGAGCTCTGTGAAAAAAATGATTGATAAGAAGGGGTTTTGGTGGTGAGGAGAGAACTAGATAGTCGCCTACTTTCCTACGAAGTTTGCCGATATCTCTCGAACGCAAGGTCGGATATGGACGTGTGACGTGTCAAATCGCTTGTCTCGAAGCTCTATATATGCTATTAATAGGTTAATGTTTTGAGAATGAGGGAAACATGCTTTTTGGGGGTAAAACCATGATTTTAGACTTTTTCCGATATTTCACGAATGCATGGTCGGATTTGGTCCTATGACATGTCAAATGGCTTGTCTCGAAACCCTCTTTATTTTGGTAACAGGTTAAAGTTTTTGAGAATGAGGGAAACAGAATTTTTTGTTGTAAAACTGTGATTTTAGACTTTCTGTTATATCTCACAAACCAATAACGCCAGAGACGTATACGAGGGGTCGTAGGACTCGGGGTGACACCCCTTCCCTCCCCCCTTTCGAATATAGTATTTATGTTTTAAAAAATGCGAAAGGGCCTAACGACACTTTTGTTGAAAACATTTTAGTTTTTAAAACTTTTTTTTTTAATTTGTCTAAAATGTTCATGACGAGTGGTTGTAGATAGAAAGAGACGATACCACTGGACATGTGTTTCAACGAGGCTATTACTGGCCACGGCGGTGATATACCAATACAGTATTCGCTATTTCGATGAGACGGCGGGTCGAGGGTTCGTTTTCTGATTTTTCCTATGATGGAATTCCTAATTCCTAAACCCCCTGAAGGGGGTCTTTAACGTGTAAACGATTATGAGTGACATGACAAATGATAATTCCTTGATCCGATGAAGTTGGCTTTAGATAGAACAAACAGAACTTGGTTATATGTTGCTTGAAGTGAGTATAGAAAACAGACTTGCTGGGGCAGACTGACAGGATGTGAATGTTATTTGAGCTTATTGGAATGCATTGACTTGACTTGACAATGAAAAAAAAGCACAGAGATGCTGAGGACACTTGAAGGTCAAACGATATGGCAACCATGGTGGGAGGGGGGAGCTAGGATGATGTCGCCGATCATGTTCAATGTTCAATGGATGAATTTATATTTTGCGAAGCATTGTTCGGAGAGGGTCATGTGACGACTTGTTTTAAGGGTATTTATTTTTTCAATGTTTTCTATGGTGGACTCATTGATTGAAATCATCCAAAACTGCTAGGGCATGGCCTTGAGATTTTATAAACTGATAATGGGATTTTGACATACAAGATCCACTCAGAACTTGACATGATGTCATTCTTTTTATGGCTTATGACTTTCCCCAAAAAAGACCCAAAACAACAAGATCATGGACTTTTGCTTTTCATAATATATTGCAAACCCATAATGTAAGATGTTTACTGTGGATGACGAAACCTAGCTAGGTAAAGAAAGAATTATTGTGGGCTACATGTATGGTGACTGACACGTCTTTGACCATTGGAACTTGTTTTCAGATCTGAGTGTAGTACATAGGGAGTATAGGTTGTAGGCATGGCTTGACAAACGGTGTACACAAAATTCAATTTATCGATTCAAGAATTATGAGTAGACTATCATTAATTAATTGGTTAAAGAGTGTAGCTAAAAATAAAAAAATGGTGACTACATTAAACTAAACTGAACCAAGTCGAATCAAACCCAACTGAACCAAACCAAGCCTAAAGCAAACCAAACCTAATCAAGAACAAGCCAAGGGCTTAAGTGTAAAACTTGTGGGGGAATGCAGTCATTGGCAATGTCCAAAGAAAGGGATAACGCTCTACCTTTAGAGGGTGAGGTAAAGCTAGCGCATGGTGCTAATGCATATTCCCAAGTACATGAACCACACACACACACAACTATCCTATGCTGTTTTTATGAGTTGACTGTTAAAACTTACTCAGTGGTTACTGAGCAAGATGGTCGCTACACACAACAAGCTTTAAATACTTGAGGCTAATAATCTATACACACACACGCACTCGCTTGTTCTAAACTAAACTGTCTCGCTGGCAGTGCTCACACAGTAGGCAAATGACAGAAATGCTTGGCTAACCGAAATACAATCATTTTCGGTTGTCTAATGATACCAGCTAGCCATTACATGCTATAGTGGTGAGCACATGTGCCTCTTGCACTGGAGATCGTAACTCGATTTCTAGCTCTAAGGCCTAGAACGAATCAAACTAAGAAAGAATGGTATGGTGACGCAGTAGTTAAACTGTTAGCCTTTCAATAAGGTAGACTAGGGTTTGATTTTGGGTTAATATACATGTCATAAACAAACAAACAAAAAAAGCGGAGATAATGTTTAAAACTGATTACACTTGTCTCTTTTCAAATTATTACTTAGATTACAAATACAAAGGTGGACTGGGTTTGATATACAGTTAATGCTGCCTATCGCATACTAGCCTGTAAGAAAGCCAAACAAGCAAAAGGCGTAGGTAGAGCAGTGGTAAAATCACTATGTGTAGAGAACTACCTAACGGTTTTATGAACTGGCAATGCTATGTCGCATAAACAGTGCAGGATACAATCCGGCAACCATAATTTTTATCTTGTGGAACAGAGAAAATGCAATTTTACCTTGATGGATAGCAAATGAGTGCAGATGAATGACCTATGCATTAGCCTACCATAGGGTTATAACCACGAGGTGGAGGTGTGACTTTTATATTTTATTGTTTAGAGACATGGCTTTTTTGTAACCAGTAGATTTAGTATTTTGTAAATATTCATTTTTGTAATTGTAAATAGTGGAAACATTTTTTTTGTAATAGTAAATGTTAAATGTATAACTAAAAGTTATTTGGGATAAGTGTGCATGTCAAGGATAAATAGCGTGGTTGTATTTGTTTTCAAAGACAGGTATGGTTGTGTGAATGTATGACTATAGATAGAATGATAGAGAGAGAGAGAGAAAGCTTGTGTGTGTGTGTGTGTGTGTGTGTGGGTAGCATTGATTTTTCAACCAAAGCAAACACGGCAAGGTAGGATGGTGGGGTAATTAATGTATATAGCAAATGGTAAATAGTATACTATATTTTTTTAACACTTGTGTTTTTTTAATGCAGCAGTAGATAGGTGTTATTTTGTAAAACAGTCTTACCTACAGTAGTAGTAGTAGTAGTAGTAGTAGGCCTATATGTTTTTGGAAACAAACAGAAAGAGAATGCACTATTGCCATGGCCAAGCACTTCCATTAAAGTGATTTCAAGAAAATTTAAATCAGCAAATGTGTGTTTTACAAAACTAAACATTCAACATGGACTAAATCATAAACGTGTCTTCTGTGATATGGAAAAAATAGGAAATCCATGTTTCCATATCAACACAATTTAAAAACTTAAAACTGACATTTGAAAAATGTAAATGGGAAATTGGCAAATGTGTAAACAACAAAATGGAAAATTCTTGTTTCCATATCATGAAATCCAAAAACTTTAAACTGACATTTTCAAATCGTGTACATGGAAAATTGCCAAATGGCAATGTGTGAAATGTGAAAATGAAAAAATATGAACAAATGGCTATCATTATTTAAAAAAAATAAAAAACCGTCGTGTTCTATCGTTAAAGTGTGAATCAAACCACATCTACTTATTTGGATCACCCGAGACTGAGTAGACCTGTTTTAGTCCTAATATACTTTTAAAATTTTATGTTAAAGCTCAATTTGAACTCAAGAGCTTTAGAGTGCCAGCTAACTATTATAACCGTTACGTCACAAAGACAACTTTACACTACTCTTGTGTGTTTGAGTCTTCAGTCTTTTGACTGGTTTGATGCAGCTCTCCATGCCTCCCTGTCCTGAGCTAATAAACAATAATAAGAAAAAGAATAATAAATGTTGAATTTTTTTTAAGGATGAACATGGTGACACTGTTTCTGTTGCACAGTCTGCTAGCTACTAGCCAGCAGCTGGGGTCTTAGAAAACGATACAGTTGACATTTTGTAATGAGATGTGACATGTTTCAAAGTACAGTATTATGGGTTGCTGTTGAGTAAAAACTAATCCTGTACAAGGAAGCAAGGGTTCGAACCCCTTACCTAACATTACTATTGCCTGAACATGGCTTGACGACACTGTATTATTATGATACTCGGTACACAAACCATAGATAGAGTGTATTGTTTAAGATCACTTTCTTTCTGAACATAGGTGGAGACTGTTGATGGTTAACAATGGCATTAATATAGTAGGACGTGGGTATAGCAATTAAGAAAAAACAGACAATCCCCATACAATATTTTTATTTATTTAATATAAGTACTTGTACAATAGTTACATTCAAAATACATTTCTTTTTTCTCTATTACTATTTAGTCCTTTTTGATTCTCTTGCATATGAAGGGTAGATAACCTTGTATTTCAGCCCCTTAAAACAACAACAACACAACCTTTTGCATAGTCTGTGATGTTGACGACTCTTGAGATGTGGAAGATGGATTAAACATAACTTTTACAGCAGGGGTTAAATGTTGCTCAATAAACACTGCACTATTTTGAGTAGCAACATTTTTTTCTTGTACTAGCTTTTTAGCATTTTCATGATTATTTGTTGACACCAACAGTGTTTCATCTGGTACACCACATTGATGATCACTCACACTTAAAACCTTACCATTTCTACTTTTTAGATTGCCTCGACATTTTTTTGACCTCTCTTTTGAGCATCGCCAAAATATTATTCCTTTTACATTTTGACGATTATAGTTATAAGAGTAGCCTTTATAGAGTACACGTTGTTTACCTTTGTTAGTTGTAGTAAGTTCCATAGTAGTAACTAACCTGTTAGTATGATTTGCTCATTACAAAGGTTATAACTGTTCTGATAATAAAATCATTTAGCGTTGGCTTTTATATTTAATATGTACAGTTTGAAGTGATAGCAAAAGTGAGAGCAAAATGGTAGCAGAGTGGTAGAAAATATAACATGTATTGTTAAGAAATAGTTTAAGCTGTTATGTGGATCCATTACATAATAATTTTAGCACGACGAAGCTCATTTTCTATATCCAATAGTTCTTCCTCATATTCAGTATAACCAGCCTGTTTATAGACATGCAGTTGCTGAAGCCGCCGGATTAGCTTACTTGGATTGTTCCAGTAGACAAATTTAACAAATGATTTTTTAGTTGTAAACAAAGCATTACCATTATCATTATTATCTTCATCATCAACATCATCATCATCATAACCATTATCATTATCATCATCATCATTATCATCATCATCATGATCATTATAATCCTCATCACTATTACTATATAGTCCTTTTTGATCCTTTTGCAATACCACATTTTGCACAGTCTGTGTTGCCCTTGATAATGTTGGGAGTTTTTCAGACATTGACAACTGTCCTAACACGACTTTCTGAGAAGATGATACATGCTTCTTAACAAACAATGCACTATCTTGAGCTGCAATATCTTTTTCTGGGGCAAGTGTTTTAGCATTTTGAAGAGTTTTTTTAAACAGCAACGATGTTTTATCTGGTACACTACATTGATGATCACTCATACTTAAGACATCACTATTTTTACTTTTCAGCTCACCTCGACACTGTTTTGAACGATGTTTTGAACAACGCCAAATAACAGTTCCATTTTTATTGGTTCGTTTTACAATATATTTATATCCTTTATAGAATGCGTATGGCATACCATTGCTATTTGTTGATACTTCCATGTCAATTGTCAAGCATGAACTAATCTCTAGCAAAGTTCACTCGATAATATAAATAATTTCTAAACCCCAGTAGTGAATAGTCAGTTGTTTTTGATCTATGCAAGCGTAAACATGTCACATACACTGGTGATGGATACTCAAGGCTTTAAGGTCAATGAAAACAAGTACAGTATATATTTAAATAGGTGGCTATCATTGATTGCACAACACGCGGGTCACCATATCTTTTTTTTCTTTCGGACTAGTGTTTTAACATTTGAAGAGTGTTTTAAACAGCAACGATGTCTTATCAGTCACACTACATTGATGATCACTCACACTTAAGACCTCGCTATTTTTACTTTTTAACTCACTTTGACACTGTTTTGAACGATGTTTTGAACAACGCCAAATAACAGTTCCATTTTTATTGGTTCGTTTTACAATATACGTATAACCTTTATAGTATGCATATGGCTTACCATAACTATTCGTTGATACTTTCATATCAATTTTCAAGCATGAAATAATCTCCAATAAATTTCGCTCGATAATAGAAATAATAGTTTAAAGTGGGTGCGAAGGTGGGTGCAAAAGTGGGTGCAAAAGTGAGTGTAAAAGTGGGTGTAAAAGTGGGTGCAAAAGTGGGTGCAAAAGTGAGTGCAAAAGTGGGTGCGAAAGTGGGTGCGAAAGTGGGTGCAGTTTATAGTAGGCACCATTTTTACTAGAATGTGATTTGAGTAAATGTAATTTCTAAACCCAAGTAGTGAATAGTCAGTTGGTTTTGATTTATGCAAGCGTAAACATGTCTCATACACTGATGATGGATACTCAAGGCTTCTTGGTCAACAAAAACATGTATATAGTTAAAGAGGTAGCTATTATTGATTGCACAACACTGAATCTATTTTTGAAATTTTGACAAAGGGTCTAAGTGCACTTTTGTTAATATCTCGCGAACCAATAAGACTACGGCATTGTATGAGGTATTGTTGGACTTTTTGCCGAAGACTGCTGGTAAACACTTATGTTCCCACGACCTTTTTAAAGATGGCGGCTGACCCACGAGGGGTGATTAAAACGTATTCCAAGCGACGCTTGTCGATAAGCAAACCAATAATCAAAGGGGGTGTGACAGAGCTTGAGGCGATAACCCCTTTTGATTGATCCCTGTTGATTTGCCCCTTTGGACTGGTCCCCGTTGACAAGTCCCTCTGAACGGGTCCTTTTTGAAGGGAGTCATTTATGACGGGCCCCTGCTGACGGGTCACTGTGGACGGATCCCTGTGGACAGGTCCCTGTTGACAGGTCCAAAGGGATTAGTCAAAAGGACCTGTCAACAGGGACCTGTCCACAGGGATCCGTCCACAGTGACCCGTCAGCAGGGGCCCGTCATAAATGACTCCCTTCAAAAAGGACCCGTTCAGAGGGACTTGTCAACGGGAACTAGTCCAAAGGGGCAAATCAACAGGGATCAATCAAAAGGGGTTATCGCCTCAAGCTCTGTCACACCCCCTTTGATTATTGGTTTGCTTATCGACAAGCGTCGCTTGGAATACGTTTTAATCACCCCTCGTGGGTCAGCCGCCATCTTTAAAAAGGTCGTGGGAACATAAGTGTTTACCAGCAGTCTTCGGCAAAAAGTCCAACAATACCTCATACAATGCCGTAGTCTTATTGGTTCGCGAGATATTAACAAAAGTGCACTTAGACCCTTTGTCAAAATTTCAAAAATAGATTCAGTGTTGTGCAATCAATAATAGCTACCTCTTTAACTATATACATGTTTTTGTTGACCAAGAAGCCTTGAGTATCCATCATCAGTGTATGAGACATGTTTACGCTTGCATAAATCAAAACCAACTGACTATTCACTACTTGGGTTTAGAAATTACATTTACTCAAATCACATTCTAGTAAAAATGGTGCCTACTATAAACTGCACCCACTTTCGCACCCACTTTTGCACTCACTTTTGCACCCACTTTTGCACCCACTTTTACACCCACTTTTACACTCACTTTTGCGCCCACTTTTGCACCCACCTTCGCACCCACTTTAAACTATTATTTCTATTATCGAGCGAAATTTATTGGAGATTATTTCATGCTTGAAAATTGATATGAAAGTATCAACGAATAGTTATGGTAAGCCATATGCATACTATAAAGGTTATACGTATATTGTAAAACGAACCAATAAAAATGGAACTGTTATTTGGCGTTGTTCAAAACATCGTTCAAAACAGTGTCAAAGTGAGTTAAAAAGTAAAAATAGCGAGGTCTTAAGTGTGAGTGATCATCAATGTAGTGTGACTGATAAGACATCGTTGCTGTTTAAAACACTCTTCAAATGTTAAAACACTAGTCCGAAAGAAAAAAAAGATATGGTGACCCGCGTGTTGTGCAATCAATGATAGCCACCTATTTAAATATATACTGTACTTGTTTTCATTGACCTTAAAGCCTTGAGTATCCATCACCAGTGTATGTGACATGTTTACGCTTGCATAGATCAAAAACAACTGACTATTCACTACTGGGGTTTAGAAATTATTTATATTATCGAGTGAACTTTGCTAGAGATTAGTTCATGCTTGACAATTGACATGGAAGTATCAACAAATAGCAATGGTATGCCATACGCATTCTATAAAGGATATAAATATATTGTAAAACGAACCAATAAAAATGGAACTGTTATTTGGCGTTGTTCAAAACATCGTTCAAAACAGTGTCGAGGTGAGCTGAAAAGTAAAAATAGTGATGTCTTAAGTATGAGTGATCATCAATGTAGTGTACCAGATAAAACATCGTTGCTGTTTAAAAAAACTCTTCAAAATGCTAAAACACTTGCCCCAGAAAAAGATATTGCAGCTCAAGATAGTGCATTGTTTGTTAAGAAGCATGTATCATCTCCTCAGAAAGTCGTGTTAGGACAGTTGTCAATGTCTGAAAAACTCCCAACATTATCAAGGGCAACACAGACTGTGCAAAATGTGGTATTGCAAAAGGATCAAAAAGGACTATATAGTAATAGTGATGAGGATTATAATGATCATGATGATGATGATAATGATGATGATGATAATGATAATGGTTATGATGATGATGATGTTGATGATGAAGATAATAATGATAATGGTAATGCTTTGTTTACAACTAAAAAATCATTTGTTAAATTTGTCTACTGGAACAATCCAAGTAAGCTAATCCGGCGGCTTCAGCAACTGCATGTCTATAAACAGGCTGGTTATACTGAATATGAGGAAGAACTATTGGATATAGAAAATGAGCTTCGTCGTGCTAAAATTATTATGTAATGGATCCACATAACAGCTTAAACTATTTCTTAACAATACATGTTATATTTTCTACCACTCTGCTACCATTTTGCTCTCACTTTTGCTATCACTTCAAACTGTACATATTAAATATAAAAGCCAACGCTAAATGATTTTATTATCAGAACAGTTATAACCTTTGTAATGAGCAAATCATACTAACAGGTTAGTTACTACTATGGAACTTACTACAACTAACAAAGGTAAACAACGTGTACTCTATAAAGGCTACTCTTATAACTATAATCGTCAAAATGTAAAAGGAATAATATTTTGGCGATGCTCTAAAGAGAGGTCAAATAAATGTCGAGGCAATCTAAAAAGTAGAAATGGTAAGGTTTTAAGTGTGAGTGATCATCAATGTGGTGTACCAGATGAAACACTGTTGGTGTCAACAAATAATCATGACAATGCTAAAAAGCTAGTACAAGAAAAAAATGTTGCTACTCAAAATAGTGCAGTGTTTATTGAGCAACATTTAACCCCTGCTGTAAAAGTTATGTTTAATCCATCTTCCACATCTCAAGAGTCGTCAACATCACAGACTATGCAAAAGGTTGTGTTGTTGTTGTTTTAAGGGGCTGAACTACAAGGTTATCTACCCTTCATATGCAAGAGAATCAAAAAGGACTAAATAGTAATAGAGAAAAAAGAAATGTATTTTGAATGTAACTATTGTACAAGTACTTATATTAAATAAATAAAAATATTGTATGGGTATTGTCTGTTTTTTCTTAATTGCTATACCCACGTCCTACTATATTAATGCCATTGTTAACCATCAACAGTCTCCACCTATGTTCAGAAAGAAAGTGATCTTAAACAATACACTCTATCTATGGTTTGTGTACCGAGTATCATAATAATACAGTGTCGTCAAGCCATGTTCAGGCAATAGTAATGTTAGGTAAGGGGTTCGAACCCTTGCTTCCTTGTACAGGATTAGTTTTTACTCAACAGCAACCCATAATACTGTACTTTGAAACATGTCACATCTCATTACAAAATGTCAACTGTATCGTTTTCTAAGACCCCAGCTGCTGGCTAGTAGCTAGCAGACTGTGCAACAGAAACAGTGTCACCATGTTCATCCTTAAAAAAAATTCAACATTTATTATTCTTTTTCTTATTATTGTTTATTAAGAGTAGTGTAAAGTTGTCTTTGTGACGTAACGGTTATAATAGTTAGCTGGCACTCTAAAGCTCTTGAGTTCAAATTGAGCTTTAACATAAAATTTTAAAAGTATATTAGGACTAAAACAGGTCTACTCAGTCTCGGGTGATCCAAATAAGTAGATGTGGTTTGATTCACACTTTAACGATAGAACACGACGGTTTTTTATTTTTTTAAAATAATGATAGCCATTTGTTCATATTTTTTCATTTTCACATTTCACACATTGCCATTTGGCAATTTTCCATGTACACGATTTGAAAATGTCAGTTTAAAGTTTTTGGATTTCATGATATGGAAACAAGAATTTTCCATTTTGTTGTTTACACATTTGCCAATTTCCCATTTACATTTTTTAAATGTCAGTTTTAAGTTTTTAAATTGTGTTGATATGGAAACATGGATTTCCTATTTTTTCCATATCACAGAAGACACGTTTATGATTTAGTCCATGTTGAATGTTTAGTTTTGTAAAACACACATTTGCTGATTTAAATTTTCTTGAAATCACTTTAATGGAAGTGCTTGGCCATGGCAATAGTGCATTCTCTTTCTGTTTGTTTCCAAAAACATATAGGCCTACTACTACTACTACTACTACTACTGTAGGTGAGACTGTTTTACAAAATAACACCTATCTACTACTGCATTAAAAAAACACAAGTGTTAAAAAAATATAGTATACTATTTACCATTTGCTATATACATTAATTACCCCACCATCCTACCTTGCCGTGTTTGCTTTGGTTGAAAAATCAATGCTACCCACACACACACACACACACACACACACACAAGCTTTCTCTCTCTCTCTCTATCATTCTATCTATAGTCATACATTCACACAACCATACCTGTCTTTGAAAACAAATACAACCACGCTATTTATCCTTGACATGCACACTTATCCCAAATAACTTTTAGTTATACATTTAACATTTACTATTACAAAAAAATGTTTCCACTATTTTCAATTACAAAAATGAATATTTACAAAATACTAAATCTACTGGTTACAAAAAAGCCATGTCTCTAAACAATAAAATATAAAAGTCACACCTCCACCTCGTGGTTATAACCCTATGGTAGGCTAATGCATAGGTCATTCATCTGCACTCATTTGCTATCCATCAAGGTAAAATTGCATTTTCTCTGTTCCACAAGATAAAAATTATGGTTGCCGGATTGTATCCTGCACTGTTTATGCGACAAAGCATTGCCAGTTCATAAAACCGTTAGGTAGTTCTCTACACATAGTGATTTTACCACTGCTCTACCTACGCCTTTTGCTTGTTTGGCTTTCTTACAGGCTAGTATGTGATAGGCAGCATTAACTGTATATCAAACCCAGTCCACTTTTGTATTTGTAATCTAAGTAATAATTTGAAAAGAGACAAGTGTAATCAGTTTTAAACATTATCTCCGCTTTTTTTGTTTGTTTGTTTATGACATGTATATTAACCCAAAATCAAACCCTAGTCTACCTTATTGAAAGGCTAACAGTTTAACTACTGCGTCACCATACCATTCTTTCTTAGTTTGATTCGTTCTAGGCCTTAGAGCTAGAAATCGAGTTACGATCTCCAGTGCAAGAGGCACATGTGCTCACCACTATAGCATGTAATGGCTAGCTGGTATCATTAGACAACCGAAAATGATTGTATTTCGGTTAGCCAAGCATTTCTGTCATTTGCCTACTGTGTGAGCACTGCCAGCGAGACAGTTTAGTTTAGAACAAGCGAGTGCGTGTGTGTGTATAGATTATTAGCCTCAAGTATTTAAAGCTTGTTGTGTGTAGCGACCATCTTGCTCAGTAACCACTGAGTAAGTTTTAACAGTCAACTCATAAAAACAGCATAGGATAGTTGTGTGTGTGTGTGGTTCATGTACTTGGGAATATGCATTAGCACCATGCGCTAGCTTTACCTCACCCTCTAAAGGTAGAGCGTTATCCCTTTCTTTGGACATTGCCAATGACTGCATTCCCCCACAAGTTTTACACTTAAGCCCTTGGCTTGTTCTTGATTAGGTTTGGTTTGCTTTAGGCTTGGTTTGGTTCAGTTGGGTTTGATTCGACTTGGTTCAGTTTAGTTTAATGTAGTCACCATTTTTTTATTTTTAGCTACACTCTTTAACCAATTAATTAATGATAGTCTACTCATAATTCTTGAATCGATAAATTGAATTTTGTGTACACCGTTTGTCAAGCCATGCCTACAACCTATACTCCCTATGTACTACACTCAGATCTGAAAACAAGTTCCAATGGTCAAAGACGTGTCAGTCACCATACATGTAGCCCACAATAATTCTTTCTTTACCTAGCTAGGTTTCGTCATCCACAGTAAACATCTTACATTATGGGTTTGCAATATATTATGAAAAGCAAAAGTCCATGATCTTGTTGTTTTGGGTCTTTTTTGGGGAAAGTCATAAGCCATAAAAAGAATGACATCATGTCAAGTTCTGAGTGGATCTTGTATGTCAAAATCCCATTATCAGTTTATAAAATCTCAAGGCCATGCCCTAGCAGTTTTGGATGATTTCAATCAATGAGTCCACCATAGAAAACATTGAAAAAATAAATACCCTTAAAACAAGTCGTCACATGACCCTCTCCGAACAATGCTTCGCAAAATATAAATTCATCCATTGAACATTGAACATGATCGGCGACATCATCCTAGCTCCCCCCTCCCACCATGGTTGCCATATCGTTTGACCTTCAAGTGTCCTCAGCATCTCTGTGCTTTTTTTTCATTGTCAAGTCAAGTCAATGCATTCCAATAAGCTCAAATAACATTCACATCCTGTCAGTCTGCCCCAGCAAGTCTGTTTTCTATACTCACTTCAAGCAACATATAACCAAGTTCTGTTTGTTCTATCTAAAGCCAACTTCATCGGATCAAGGAATTATCATTTGTCATGTCACTCATAATCGTTTACACGTTAAAGACCCCCTTCAGGGGGTTTAGGAATTAGGAATTCCATCATAGGAAAAATCAGAAAACGAACCCTCGACCCGCCGTCTCATCGAAATAGCGAATACTGTATTGGTATATCACCGCCGTGGCCAGTAATAGCCTCGTTGAAACACATGTCCAGTGGTATCGTCTCTTTCTATCTACAACCACTCGTCATGAACATTTTAGACAAATTAAAAAAAAAAGTTTTAAAAACTAAAATGTTTTCAACAAAAGTGTCGTTAGGCCCTTTCGCATTTTTTAAAACATAAATACTATATTCGAAAGGGGGGAGGGAAGGGGTGTCACCCCGAGTCCTACGACCCCTCGTATACGTCTCTGGCGTTATTGGTTTGTGAGATATAACAGAAAGTCTAAAATCACAGTTTTACAACAAAAAATTCTGTTTCCCTCATTCTCAAAAACTTTAACCTGTTACCAAAATAAAGAGGGTTTCGAGACAAGCCATTTGACATGTCATAGGACCAAATCCGACCATGCATTCGTGAAATATCGGAAAAAGTCTAAAATCATGGTTTTACCCCCAAAAAGCCTGTTTCCCTCATTCTCAAAACTTTAACCTATTAATAGCATATATAGAGCTTCGAGACAAGCGATTTGACACGTCACACGTCCATATCCGACCTTGCGTTCGAGAGATATCGGCAAACTTCGTAAGAAAGTAGGCGACTATCTAGTTCTCTCCTCACCACCAAAACCCCTTCTTATCAATCATTTTTTCACAGAGCTCGCCCTCTTACAAAAATCCCAAGTGCGCATGCGTATAAAACAAAAACAAAAATGTTCATCCATAGCGGCAGCCAGAAAAACGCATGCGCGATATGAGCAACCACGTTTAATTTCATTTTAGCAGCGCAGCTTATACATGTCACATTTGGAAAGAAACTTTCACTAAAAAATTACAATTTCACCCCCTAGTAGGGGTAGGTTTTATTTAGGGGTTGAAATGAATGGTCCATTGGAAAGAGGGCGTCAGCCCGAGTCCAACGACACCTCATTTGTCAACATCGGACCATGCGTTTGAGAGATATTAATTATTTCAATTTCGCGCGGCGGCCATGTTGGTTTGTTGGGCACAGGAGTGTCAAGTGAAGCAGAACCCCCCCCCTACTCCACTACTCCCCATACGTTTGCTTAGCCTCCACACGTGTTGTATATAGCGCAAAGTCTAGATTCCATCCTCCTGGCCTCAAGTGGTTCCCCCATACTTTTGCTAAGCCACCACACATGTTGTACATAGCGCACAGTCTAGATTCCATCCTCCTGGCCTCAAGTGGTTCCCCCATATGTTTGCTATGCCACCACACGTGTTGTACATAGCGCACAGTCTAGGTTCCATCCTCCTGGCCTCAAGTTGTTCCCCCATATGTTTGCTAAGCCATCACACGTGTTGTACATAGCGCACAGTCTAGATTCCAACCTCCTGGCCTCAAGTGGTTCCCCCATACTTTTGCTAAGCCACCACACATGTTGTACATAGCGCACAGTCTAGATTCCATCCTCCTGGCCTCAAGTGGTTCCCCCATATGTTTGCTAAGCCACCACACGTGTTGTACATAGCGCACAGTCTAGATTCCATCCTCCTGGCCTCAAGTGGTTCCCCCATACTTTTGCTAAGCCACCACACATGTTGTACATAGCGCACAGTCTAGATTCCATCCTCCTGGCCTCACGTGGTTCCCCCATATGTTTGCTAAGCCACCACACGTGTTGTACATAGCGCACAGTCTAGATTCCATCCTCTTGGCCTCAAGTGGTTACCCCATACGTTTGCTAAGCCACCACACGTGTTGTACATAGCGCACAGTCTAGATTCCATCCTCCTGGCCTCAAGTGGTTCCCCCATACGTTTTCTAAGCCACCACACTTGTTGTACATAGCGCACAGTCTAGATTCCATCCTCCTAGCCTCAAGTGGTTCCCCCATATGTTTGCTAAGCCACCACACGTGGTGTACATAGCGCACAGTCTAGATTCCATCCTCCTGGCCTCAAGTGGTTCCCCCATATGTTTGCTAAGCCAACACACGTGTTGTACATAGCGCACAGTCTAGATTCCATCCTCCTGGCCTCAAGTGGTTCCCCCATACGTTTGCTAAGCCACCACACGTGTTGTACATAGCGCAGTCTAGATTCCATCCTCCTGGCCTCAAGTGGTTCCCCCATATGTTTGCTAAGCCACCACACGTGTTGTACATAGCGCACAGTCTACATTCCATCCTCTTGGCCTCAAGTGGTTCCCCCATACGTTTGCTAAGCCACCACACGTGTTGTACATAGCGCACAGTCTAGATTCCATCCTCCTGGCCTCACGTGGTTCCCCCATATGTTTGCTAAGCCACCACACGTGTTGTACATAGCGCACAGTCTAGATTCCTTCCTCCTGGCCTCAAGTGGTTCCCCCATACCTTTGCTAAGCCACCACACATGTTGTACAAAGCGCACAGTCTAGATTCCATCCTCCTGGCCTCAATTGGTTCCCCCATATGTTTTCTAAGCCACCACACGTGTTGTACATAGCGCACAGTCTAGATTCCATCCTCCTGGCCTCAAGTGGTTCCCCATACGTTTGCTAAGCCACCACACGTGTTGTACATCGCGCACAGTCTAGATTCCATCCTCCTGGCCTCAAGTGGTTCCCCCATATGTTTGCTAAGCCATCACACGTGTTGTACATAGCGCACAGTCTAGATTCCATCCTCCTGGCCTCAAGTGGTTCCCCCATATGTTTGCTATGCCACCACACGTGTTGTACATAGCGCACAGTCTAGGTTCCATCCTCCTGGCCTCAAGTTGTTCCCCCATATGTTTGCTAAGCCATCACACGTGTTGTACATAGCGCACAGTCTAGATTCCAACCTCCTGGCATCAAGTGGTTCCCCCATACTTTTGCTAAGCCACCACACATGTTGTACATAGCGCACAGTCTAGATTCCATCCTCCTGGCCTCAAGTGGTTCCCCCATATGTTTGCTAAGCCACCACACGTGTTGTACATAGCGCACAGTCTAGATTCCATCCTCCTGGCCTCAAGTGGTTCCCCCATACTTTTGCTAAGCCACCACACATGTTGTACATAGCGCACAGTCTAGATTCCATCCTCCTGGCCTCACGTGGTTCCCCCATATGTTTGCTAAGCCACCACACGTGTTGTACATAGCGCACAGTCTAGATTCCATCCTCCTGGCCTCAAGTGGTTACCCCATACGTTTGCTAAGCCACCGCACGTGTTGTACATAGCGCACAGTCTAGATTCCATCCTCCTGGCCTCAAGTGGTTCCCCCATACGTTTTCTAAGCCACCACACTTGTTGTACATAGCGCACAGTCTAGATTCCATCCTCCTAGCCTCAAGTGGTTCCCCCATATGTTTGCTAAGCCACCACACGTGGTGTACATAGCGCACAGTATAGATTCCATCCTCCTGGCCTCAAGTGGTTCCCCCATATGTTTGCTAAGCCAACACACGTGCTGTACATAGCGCACAGTCTAGATTCCATCCTCCTGGCCTCAAGTGGTTCCCCCATACGTTTGCTAAGCCACCACACGTGTTGTACATAGCGCAGTCTAGATTCCATCCTCCTGGCCTCAAGTGGTTCCCCCATATGTTTGCTAAGCCACCACACGTGTTGTACATAGCGCACAGTCTACATTCCATCCTCTTGGCCTCAAGTGGTTCCCCCATACGTTTGCTAAGCCACCACACGTGTTGTACATAGCGCACAGTCTAGATTCCATCCTCCTGGCCTCACGTGGTTCCCCCATATGTTTGCTAAGCCACCACACGTGTTGTACATAGCGCACAGTCTAGATTCCATCCTCCTGGCCTCAAGTGGTTCCCCCATACGTTTGATAAGCCACCACACGTGTTGTACGTAGCGCACAGTCTAGATTACATCCTCCTGGCCTCATGTGATTCCCCCATACGTTTGCTAAGCCACCACACGTGTAGTACATAGCGCACAGTCTAGATTCCATCCTCCTGGCCTCAAGTGGTTCCCCCATATGTTTGCTAAGCCACCACACGTGTTGTACATAGCGCACAGTCTAGATTCCATCCTCCTGGCCTCAAGTGGTTCCCCCATACGTTTGCTAAGCCACCACACGTGTTGTACATAGCGCACAGTCTAGATTCCATCCTCCTGGCCTTAAATGGTTCCCCCATATGTTTGCTAAGCCACCACTCGTGTTGTACATAGCGCACAGTCTAGATTCCATCCTCCTGGCCTCAAGTGGTTCCCCCATATGTTAGCTATGCCACCACACGTGTTGTACATAGCGCACAGTCTAGATTCCATCCTCCTGGCCTCCAGTGGTTCCCCCATATGTTTGCTAAGCCACCACACGTGTTGTACATAGCGCACAGTCTAGATTCCATCCTCCTGGCCTCAAATGGTTCCCCCCATACTTTTGCTAAGCCACCACACGTGTTGTACATAGCGCACAGTCTAGATTCTATCCTCCTGGCCTCATGTGGTTCCCCCATACGTTTGCTAAGCCACCACACGTGTTGTACATAGCGCACAGTCTAGATTCCATCCTCCTGGCCTCAAGTGGTTCCCCCATATGTTTGCTAAGCCATCACACGTGTTGTACATAGCGCACAGTCTAGATTCCATCCTCCTGGCCTCAAGTGGTTCCCCCATATGTTTGCTAAGCCACCACACGTGTTGTACATAGCGCACAGTCTAGATTCCATCCTCCTGGCCTCAAGTGGTTCCCCCATATGTTTGCTAAGCCACCACACGTGTTGTACATAGCGCAAAGTCTAGATTCCATCCTCCTGGCCTCAAGTGGTTCCCCCATATGTTTACTAAGCCACCACCCTTGTTGTACATAGCGCACAGTCTAGATTCCATCCTCCTGGCCTCAAGTGGTTCCCCCATATGTTTGCTAGGCTACCACACGTGTTGTACATTGCGCACAGTCTAGATTCCATCTTCCTGGCCTCAAGTGGTTCCGCCATATGTTTGCTAAGCCACCACACGTGTTGTACATAGCGCACAGTCTAGATTCCATCCTCCTGGCCTCAAGTGGTTTCCCCATACGTTTGCTAGGCCACCACACGTGTTGTACATAGCGCACAGTCTAGATTCTATCCTTCTGGCTTCAAGTGGTTCCCCCATACGTTTGCTAAGCCTCCACACGTGTTGTATATAGCGCACAGTCTAGATTCCATCCTCCTGGCCTCAAGTGGTTCCCCCATACTTTTGCTAAGCCACCACACATATTGTACATAGCGCACAGTCTAGATTCCATCCTCCTGGCCTCAAGTGGTTCCCCCATATGTTTGCTAAGCCACCACACGTGTTGTACATAGCGCACAGTCTAGATTCCATCCTCCTGGCCTCAAGTGGTTCCCCCATACTTTTGCTAAGCCACCACACATGTTGTACATAGCGCACAGTCTAGATTCCATCCTCCTGGCCTCACGTGGTTCCCCCATATGTTTGCTAAGCCACCACACGTGTTGTACATAGCGCACAGTCTAGATTCCATCCTCCTGGCCTCAAGTGGTTACCCCATACGTTTGCTAAGCCACCACACGTGTTGTACATAGCGCACAGTCTAGATTCCATCCTCCTGGCCTCAAGTGGTTCCCCCATAAGTTTGCTAAGCCACCACACGTGTTATACATAGTGCAGAGTCTAGATTCCATCCCCCTGGCCTCAAGTGGTTCCCCCATACGTTTTCTAAGCCACCACACTTGTTGTACATAGCGCACAGTCAAAATCCATCCTCCTGGCCTCAAGTGGTTCCCCCATATGTTTGCTAAGCCACGACACGTGTTGTACATAGCGCACAGTCTAAATTCCATCCTCCTGGCCTCAAGTGGTTCCCCCATACGTTTGCTAAGCCACCACACATGTTGTACATAGCGCACAGTCTAGATTCCATCCTCCTGGCCTCAAGTGGTTCCCCCATATGTTTGCTAAGCAACCACCAGTGTTGTACATAGCGCACAGTATAGATTCCATCCTCCTGGCCTCAAGTGGTTCCCCCATACGTTTGCTAAGCCACCACACGTGTTGTACATAGCGCACAGTCAAGATTCCATCCTCCTGGCCTCAAGTGGTTCCCCCATATGTTTGCTAAGCCATCACACGTGTTGTACATAGCGCACAGTCTAGATTCCATCCTCCTGGCCTCAAGTGGTTCCCCCATATGTTTGCTAAGCCACCACACGTGTTGTACATAGCGCACAGTCTAGATTCCATCCTCCTGGCCTCAAGTGGTTCCCCCATATGTTTGCTAAGCCACCACACGTGTTGTACATAGCGCAAAGTCTAGATTCCATCCTCCTGGCCTCAAGTGGTTCCCCCATATGTTTGCTAAGCCACCACCCGTGTTGTACATAGCGCACAGTCTAGATTCCATCCTCCTGGCCTCAAGTGGTTCCCCCATATGTTTGCTAGGCTACCACACGTGTTGTACATAGCGCACAGTCTAGATTCCATCCTCCTGGCCTCAAGTGGTTACCCCATACGTTTGCTAAGCCACCACACGTGTTGTACATAGCGCAAAGTCTAGATTCCATCCTCCTGGCCTCAAGTGGTTCCCCCATATGTTTGCTAAGCCACCACACGTGTTGTACATAGCGCACAGTCTAGAATCCATCCTCCTGGCCTCAAGTGGTTCCCCCATATGTTTGCTAAGCCACCACACGTGTTGTACATAGCGCACAGTCTAGATTCCTTCCTCCTGGCCTCAAGTGGTTCCCCCATACCTTTGCTAAGCCACCACACATGTTGTACAAAGCGCACAGTCTAGATTCCATCCTCCTGGCCTCAATTGGTTCCCCCATATGTTTTCTAAGCCACCACACGTGTTGTACATAGCGCACAGTCTAGATTCCATCCTCCTGGCCTCAAGTGGTTCCCCATACGTTTGCTAAGCCACCACACGTGTTGTACATCGCGCACAGTCTAGATTCCATCCTCCTGGCCTCAAGTGGTTCCCCCATATGTTTGCTAAGCCATCACACGTGTTGTACATAGCGCACAGTCTAGATTCCATCCTCCTGGCCTCAAGTGGTTCCCCCATATGTTTGCTATGCCACCACACGTGTTGTACATAGCGCACAGTCTAGGTTCCATCCTCCTGGCCTCAAGTTGTTCCCCCATATGTTTGCTAAGCCATCACACGTGTTGTACATAGCGCACAGTCTAGATTCCAACCTCCTGGCCTCAAGTGGTTCCCCCATACTTTTGCTAAGCCACCACACATGTTGTACATAGCGCACAGTCTAGATTCCATCCTCCTGGCCTCAAGTGGTTCCCCCATATGTTTGCTAAGCCACCTCACGTGTTGTACATAGCGCACAGTCTAGATTCCATCCTCCTGGCCTCAAGTGGTTCCCCCATACTTTTGCTAAGCCACCACACATGTTGTACATAGCGCACAGTCTAGATTCCATCCTCCTGGCCTCACGTGGTTCCCCCATATGTTTGCTAAGCCACCACACGTGTTGTACATAGCGCACAGTCTAGATTCCATCCTCCTGGCCTCAAGTGGTTACCCCATACGTTTGCTAAGCCACCACACGTGTTGTACATAGCGCACAGTCTAGATTCCATCCTCCTGGCCTCAAGTGGTTCCCCCATACGTTTTCTAAGCCACCACACTTGTTGTACATAGCGCACAGTCTAGATTCCATCCTCCTAGCCTCAAGTGGTTCCCCCATATGTTTGCTAAGCCACCACACGTGGTGTACATAGCGCACAGTCTAGATTCCATCCTCCTGGCCTCAAGTGGTTCCCCCATATGTTTGCTAAGCCAACACACGTGCTGTACATAGCGCACAGTCTAGATTCCATCCTCCTGGCCTCAAGTGGTTCCCCCATACGTTTGCTAAGCCACCACACGTGTTGTACATAGCGCAGTCTAGATTCCATCCTCCTGGCCTCAAGTGGTTCCCCCATATGTTTGCTAAGCCACCACACGTGTTGTACATAGCGCACAGTCTACATTCCATCCTCTTGGCCTCAAGTGGTTCCCCCATACGTTTGCTAAGCCACCACACGTGTTGTACATAGCGCACAGTCTAGATTCCATCCTCCTGGCCTCACGTGGTTCCCCCATATGTTTGCTAAGCCACCACACGTGTTGTACATAGCGCACAGTCTAGATTCCATCCTCCTGGCCTCAAGTGGTTCCCCCATACGTTTGATAAGCCACCACACGTGTTGTACGTAGCGCACAGTCTAGATTACATCCTCCTGGCCTCATGTGATTCCCCCATACGTTTGCTAAGCCACCACACGTGTAGTACATAGCGCACAGTCTAGATTCCATCCTCCTGGCCTCAAGTGGTTCCCCCATATGTTTGCTAAGCCACCACACGTGTTGTACATAGCGCACAGTCTAGATTCCATCCTCCTGGCCTCAAGTGGTTCCCCCATACGTTTGCTAAGCCACCACACGTGTTGTACATAGCGCACAGTCTAGATTCCATCCTCCTGGCCTTAAATGGTTCCCCCATATGTTTGCTAAGCCACCACTCGTGTTGTACATAGCGCACAGTCTAGATTCCATCCTCCTGGCCTCAAGTGGTTCCCCCATATGTTAGCTATGCCACCACACGTGTTGTACATAGCGCACAGTCTAGATTCCATCCTCCTGGCCTCCAGTGGTTCCCCCATATGTTTGCTAAGCCACCACACGTGTTGTACATAGCGCACAGTCTAGATTCCATCCTCCTGGCCTCAAATGGTTCCCCCCATACTTTTGCTAAGCCACCACACGTGTTGTACATAGTGCACAGTCTAGATTCTATCCTCCTGGCCTCATGTGGTTCCCCCATACGTTTGCTAAGCCACCACACGTGTTGTACATAGCGCACAGTCTAGATTCCATCCTCCTGGCCTCAAGTGGTTCCCCCATATGTTTGCTAAGCCATCACACGTGTTGTACATAGCGCACAGTCTAGATTCCATCCTCCTGGCCTCAAGTGGTTCCCCCATATGTTTGCTAAGCCACCACACGTGTTGTACATAGCGCACAGTCTAGATTCCATCCTCCTGGCCTCAAGTGGTTCCCCCATATGTTTGCTAAGCCACCACACGTGTTGTACATAGCGCAAAGTCTAGATTCCATCCTCCTGGCCTCAAGTGGTTCCCCCATATGTTTACTAAGCCACCACCCTTGTTGTACATAGCGCACAGTCTAGATTCCATCCTCCTGGCCTCAAGTGGTTCCCCCATATGTTTGCTAGGCTACCACACGTGTTGTACATTGCGCACAGTCTAGATTCCATCTTCCTGGCCTCAAGTGGTTCCGCCATATGTTTGCTAAGCCACCACACGTGTTGTACATAGCGCACAGTCTAGATTCCATCCTCCTGGCCTCAAGTGGTTTCCCCATACGTTTGCTAGGCCACCACACGTGTTGTACATAGCGCACAGTCTAGATTCTATCCTTCTGGCTTCAAGTGGTTCCCCCATACGTTTGCTAAGCCTCCACACGTGTTGTATATAGCGCACAGTCTAGATTCCATCCTCCTGGCCTCAAGTGGTTCCCCCATACTTTTGCTAAGCCACCACACATATTGTACATAGCGCACAGTCTAGATTCCATCCTCCTGGCCTCAAGTGGTTCCCCCATATGTTTGCTAAGCCACCACACGTGTTGTACATAGCGCACAGTCTAGATTCCATCCTCCTGGCCTCAAGTGGTTCCCCCATACTTTTGCTAAGCCACCACACATGTTGTACATAGCGCACAGTCTAGATTCCATCCTCCTGGCCTCACGTGGTTCCCCCATATGTTTGCTAAGCCACCACACGTGTTGTACATAGCGCACAGTCTAGATTCCATCCTCCTGGCCTCAAGTGGTTACCCCATACGTTTGCTAAGCCACCACACGTGTTGTACATAGCGCACAGTCTAGATTCCATCCTCCTGGCCTCAAGTGGTTCCCCCATAAGTTTGCTAAGCCACCACACGTGTTATACATAGTGCAGAGTCTAGATTCCATCCCCCTGGCCTCAAGTGGTTCCCCCATACGTTTTCTAAGCCACCACACTTGTTGTACATAGCGCACAGTCAAAATCCATCCTCCTGGCCTCAAGTGGTTCCCCCATATGTTTGCTAAGCCACGACACGTGTTGTACATAGCGCACAGTCTAAATTCCATCCTCCTGGCCTCAAGTGGTTCCCCCATACGTTTGCTAAGCCACCACACATGTTGTACATAGCGCACAGTCTAGATTCCATCCTCCTGGCCTCAAGTGGTTCCCCCATATGTTTGCTAAGCAACCACCAGTGTTGTACATAGCGCACAGTATAGATTCCATCCTCCTGGCCTCAAGTGGTTCCCCCATATGTTTGCTAAGCCACCACACGTGTTGTACATAGCGCACAGTCAAGATTCCTTCCTCCTGGCCTCAAGTGGTTCCCCCATATGTTTGCTCAGCCATCACACGTGTTGTACATAGCGCACAGTCTAGATTCCATCCTCCTGGCCTCAAGTGGTTCCCCCATATGTTTGCTAAGCCACCACACGTGGTGTACATAGCGCACAGTCTAGATTCCATCCTCCTGGCCTCAAGTGGTTCCCCCATATGTTTGCTAAGCCAACACACGTGCTGTACATAGCGCACAGTCTAGATTCCATCCTCCTGGCCTCAAGTGGTTCCCCCATACGTTTGCTAAGCCACCACACGTGTTGTACATAGCGCAGTCTAGATTCCATCCTCCTGGCCTCAAGTGGTTCCCCCATATGTTTGCTAAGCCACCACACGTGTTGTACATAGCGCACAGTCTACATTCCATCCTCTTGGCCTCAAGTGGTTCCCCCATACGTTTGCTAAGCCACCACACGTGTTGTACATAGCGCACAGTCTAGATTCCATCCTCCTGGCCTCACGTGGTTCCCCCATATGTTTGCTAAGCCACCACACGTGTTGTACATAGCGCACAGTCTAGATTCCATCCTCCTGGCCTCAAGTGGTTCCCCCATACGTTTGATAAGCCACCACACGTGTTGTACGTAGCGCACAGTCTAGATTACATCCTCCTGGCCTCATGTGATTCCCCCATACGTTTGCTAAGCCACCACACGTGTAGTACATAGCGCACAGTCTAGATTCCATCCTCCTGGCCTCAAGTGGTTCCCCCATATGTTTGCTAAGCCACCACACGTGTTGTACATAGCGCACAGTCTAGATTCCATCCTCCTGGCCTCAAGTGGTTCCCCCATACGTTTGCTAAGCCACCACACGTGTTGTACATAGCGCACAGTCTAGATTCCATCCTCCTGGCCTTAAATGGTTCCCCCATATGTTTGCTAAGCCACCACTCGTGTTGTACATAGCGCACAGTCTAGATTCCATCCTCCTGGCCTCAAGTGGTTCCCCCATATGTTAGCTATGCCACCACACGTGTTGTACATAGCGCACAGTCTAGATTCCATCCTCCTGGCCTCCAGTGGTTCCCCCATATGTTTGCTAAGCCACCACACGTGTTGTACATAGCGCACAGTCTAGATTCCATCCTCCTGGCCTCAAATGGTTCCCCCCATACTTTTGCTAAGCCACCACACGTGTTGTACATAGTGCACAGTCTAGATTCTATCCTCCTGGCCTCATGTGGTTCCCCCATACGTTTGCTAAGCCACCACACGTGTTGTACATAGCGCACAGTCTAGATTCCATCCTCCTGGCCTCAAGTGGTTCCCCCATATGTTTGCTAAGCCATCACACGTGTTGTACATAGCGCACAGTCTAGATTCCATCCTCCTGGCCTCAAGTGGTTCCCCCATATGTTTGCTAAGCCACCACACGTGTTGTACATAGCGCACAGTCTAGATTCCATCCTCCTGGCCTCAAGTGGTTCCCCCATATGTTTGCTAAGCCACCACACGTGTTGTACATAGCGCAAAGTCTAGATTCCATCCTCCTGGCCTCAAGTGGTTCCCCCATATGTTTACTAAGCCACCACCCTTGTTGTACATAGCGCACAGTCTAGATTCCATCCTCCTGGCCTCAAGTGGTTCCCCCATATGTTTGCTAGGCTACCACACGTGTTGTACATTGCGCACAGTCTAGATTCCATCTTCCTGGCCTCAAGTGGTTCCGCCATATGTTTGCTAAGCCACCACACGTGTTGTACATAGCGCACAGTCTAGATTCCATCCTCCTGGCCTCAAGTGGTTTCCCCATACGTTTGCTAGGCCACCACACGTGTTGTACATAGCGCACAGTCTAGATTCTATCCTTCTGGCTTCAAGTGGTTCCCCCATACGTTTGCTAAGCCTCCACACGTGTTGTATATAGCGCACAGTCTAGATTCCATCCTCCTGGCCTCAAGTGGTTCCCCCATACTTTTGCTAAGCCACCACACATATTGTACATAGCGCACAGTCTAGATTCCATCCTCCTGGCCTCAAGTGGTTCCCCCATATGTTTGCTAAGCCACCACACGTGTTGTACATAGCGCACAGTCTAGATTCCATCCTCCTGGCCTCAAGTGGTTCCCCCATACTTTTGCTAAGCCACCACACATGTTGTACATAGCGCACAGTCTAGATTCCATCCTCCTGGCCTCACGTGGTTCCCCCATATGTTTGCTAAGCCACCACACGTGTTGTACATAGCGCACAGTCTAGATTCCATCCTCCTGGCCTCAAGTGGTTACCCCATACGTTTGCTAAGCCACCACACGTGTTGTACATAGCGCACAGTCTAGATTCCATCCTCCTGGCCTCAAGTGGTTCCCCCATAAGTTTGCTAAGCCACCACACGTGTTATACATAGTGCAGAGTCTAGATTCCATCCCCCTGGCCTCAAGTGGTTCCCCCATACGTTTTCTAAGCCACCACACTTGTTGTACATAGCGCACAGTCAAAATCCATCCTCCTGGCCTCAAGTGGTTCCCCCATATGTTTGCTAAGCCACGACACGTGTTGTACATAGCGCACAGTCTAAATTCCATCCTCCTGGCCTCAAGTGGTTCCCCCATACGTTTGCTAAGCCACCACACATGTTGTACATAGCGCACAGTCTAGATTCCATCCTCCTGGCCTCAAGTGGTTCCCCCATATGTTTGCTAAGCAACCACCAGTGTTGTACATAGCGCACAGTATAGATTCCATCCTCCTGGCCTCAAGTGGTTCCCCCATATGTTTGCTAAGCCACCACACGTGTTGTACATAGCGCACAGTCAAGATTCCTTCCTCCTGGCCTCAAGTGGTTCCCCCATATGTTTGCTCAGCCATCACACGTGTTGTACATAGCGCACAGTCTAGATTCCATCCTCCTGGCCTCAAGTGGTTCCCCCATATGTTTGCTAAGCCACCACACGTGTTGTACATAGCGCACAGTCTAGATTCCATCCTCCTGGCCTCAAGTGGTTCCCCCATATGTTTGCTAAGCCACCACACGTGTTGTACATAGCGCAAAGTCTAGATTCCATCCTCCTGGCCTCAAGTGGTTCCCCCATATGTTTGCTAAGCCACCACCCGTGTTGTACATAGCGCACAGTCTAGATTCCATCCTCCTGGCCTCAAGTGGTTCCCCCATATGTTTGCTAGGCTACCACACGTGTTGTACATAGCGCACAGTCTAGATTCCATCTTCCTGGCCTCAAGTGGTTCCGCCATATGTTTGCTAAGCCACCACACGTGTTGTACATAGCGCACAGTCTAGATTCCATCCTCCTGGCCTCAAGTGGTTCCCCCATACGTTTGCTAAGCCACCACACGTGTTGTACATAGCGCACAGTCTAGATCCCATCCTCCTGGCTTCAGGTGGTTCCCCCATAGTAGTGGAGTAGGGGGGGGTTCTGCTTCACTTGACACTCCTGTGCCCAACAAACCAACATGGCCGCCGCGCGAAATTGAAATAATTAATATCTCTCAAACGCATGGTCCGATGTTGACAAATGAGGTGTCGTTGGACTCGGGCTGACGCCCTCTTTCCAATGGACCATTCATTTCAACCCCTAAATAAAACCTACCCCTACTAGGGGGTGAAATTGTAATTTTTTAGTGAAAGTTTCTTTCCAAATGTGACATGTATAAGCTGCGCTGCTAAAATGAAATTATACGTGGTTGCTCATATCGCGCATGCGTTTTTCTGGCTGCCGCTATGGATGAACATTTTTGTTTTTGTTTTATACGCACGCGCACTTGGGATTTTTGTAAGAGGGCGAGCTCTGTGAAAAAAATGATTGATAAGAAGGGGTTTTGGTGGTGAGGAGAGAACTAGATAGTCGCCTACTTTCCTACGAAGTTTGCCGATATCTCTCGAACGCAAGGTCGGATATGGACGTGTGACGTGTCAAATCGCTTGTCTCGAAGCTCTATATATGCTATTAATAGGTTAATGTTTTGAGAATGAGGGAAACATGCTTTTTGGGGGTAAAACCATGATTTTAGACTTTTTCCGATATTTCACGAATGCATGGTCGGATTTGGTCCTATGACATGTCAAATGGCTTGTCTCGAAACCCTCTTTATTTTGGTAACAGGTTAAAGTTTTTGAGAATGAGGGAAACAGAATTTTTTGTTGTAAAACTGTGATTTTAGACTTTCTGTTATATCTCACAAACCAATAACGCCAGAGACGTATACGAGGGGTCGTAGGACTCGGGGTGACACCCCTTCCCTCCCCCCTTTCGAATATAGTATTTATGTTTTAAAAAATGCGAAAGGGCCTAACGACACTTTTGTTGAAAACATTTTAGTTTTTAAAACTTTTTTTTTTAATTTGTCTAAAATGTTCATGACGAGTGGTTGTAGATAGAAAGAGACGATACCACTGGACATGTGTTTCAACGAGGCTATTACTGGCCACGGCGGTGATATACCAATACAGTATTCGCTATTTCGATGAGACGGCGGGTCGAGGGTTCGTTTTCTGATTTTTCCTATGATGGAATTCCTAATTCCTAAACCCCCTGAAGGGGGTCTTTAACGTGTAAACGATTATGAGTGACATGACAAATGATAATTCCTTGATCCGATGAAGTTGGCTTTAGATAGAACAAACAGAACTTGGTTATATGTTGCTTGAAGTGAGTATAGAAAACAGACTTGCTGGGGCAGACTGACAGGATGTGAATGTTATTTGAGCTTATTGGAATGCATTGACTTGACTTGACAATGAAAAAAAAGCACAGAGATGCTGAGGACACTTGAAGGTCAAACGATATGGCAACCATGGTGGGAGGGGGGAGCTAGGATGATGTCGCCGATCATGTTCAATGTTCAATGGATGAATTTATATTTTGCGAAGCATTGTTCGGAGAGGGTCATGTGACGACTTGTTTTAAGGGTATTTATTTTTTCAATGTTTTCTATGGTGGACTCATTGATTGAAATCATCCAAAACTGCTAGGGCATGGCCTTGAGATTTTATAAACTGATAATGGGATTTTGACATACAAGATCCACTCAGAACTTGACATGATGTCATTCTTTTTATGGCTTATGACTTTCCCCAAAAAAGACCCAAAACAACAAGATCATGGACTTTTGCTTTTCATAATATATTGCAAACCCATAATGTAAGATGTTTACTGTGGATGACGAAACCTAGCTAGGTAAAGAAAGAATTATTGTGGGCTACATGTATGGTGACTGACACGTCTTTGACCATTGGAACTTGTTTTCAGATCTGAGTGTAGTACATAGGGAGTATAGGTTGTAGGCATGGCTTGACAAACGGTGTACACAAAATTCAATTTATCGATTCAAGAATTATGAGTAGACTATCATTAATTAATTGGTTAAAGAGTGTAGCTAAAAATAAAAAAATGGTGACTACATTAAACTAAACTGAACCAAGTCGAATCAAACCCAACTGAACCAAACCAAGCCTAAAGCAAACCAAACCTAATCAAGAACAAGCCAAGGGCTTAAGTGTAAAACTTGTGGGGGAATGCAGTCATTGGCAATGTCCAAAGAAAGGGATAACGCTCTACCTTTAGAGGGTGAGGTAAAGCTAGCGCATGGTGCTAATGCATATTCCCAAGTACATGAACCACACACACACACAACTATCCTATGCTGTTTTTATGAGTTGACTGTTAAAACTTACTCAGTGGTTACTGAGCAAGATGGTCGCTACACACAACAAGCTTTAAATACTTGAGGCTAATAATCTATACACACACACGCACTCGCTTGTTCTAAACTAAACTGTCTCGCTGGCAGTGCTCACACAGTAGGCAAATGACAGAAATGCTTGGCTAACCGAAATACAATCATTTTCGGTTGTCTAATGATACCAGCTAGCCATTACATGCTATAGTGGTGAGCACATGTGCCTCTTGCACTGGAGATCGTAACTCGATTTCTAGCTCTAAGGCCTAGAACGAATCAAACTAAGAAAGAATGGTATGGTGACGCAGTAGTTAAACTGTTAGCCTTTCAATAAGGTAGACTAGGGTTTGATTTTGGGTTAATATACATGTCATAAACAAACAAACAAAAAAAGCGGAGATAATGTTTAAAACTGATTACACTTGTCTCTTTTCAAATTATTACTTAGATTACAAATACAAAGGTGGACTGGGTTTGATATACAGTTAATGCTGCCTATCGCATACTAGCCTGTAAGAAAGCCAAACAAGCAAAAGGCGTAGGTAGAGCAGTGGTAAAATCACTATGTGTAGAGAACTACCTAACGGTTTTATGAACTGGCAATGCTATGTCGCATAAACAGTGCAGGATACAATCCGGCAACCATAATTTTTATCTTGTGGAACAGAGAAAATGCAATTTTACCTTGATGGATAGCAAATGAGTGCAGATGAATGACCTATGCATTAGCCTACCATAGGGTTATAACCACGAGGTGGAGGTGTGACTTTTATATTTTATTGTTTAGAGACATGGCTTTTTTGTAACCAGTAGATTTAGTATTTTGTAAATATTCATTTTTGTAATTGTAAATAGTGGAAACATTTTTTTTGTAATAGTAAATGTTAAATGTATAACTAAAAGTTATTTGGGATAAGTGTGCATGTCAAGGATGAATAGCGTGGTTGTATTTGTTTTCAAAGACAGGTATGGTTGTGTGAATGTATGACTATAGATAGAATGATAGAGAGAGAGAGAGAAAGCTTGTGTGTGTGTGTGTGTGTGTGTGTGGGTAGCATTGATTTTTCAACCAAAGCAAACACGGCAAGGTAGGATGGTGGGGTAATTAATGTATATAGCAAATGGTAAATAGTATACTATATTTTTTTAACACTTGTGTTTTTTTAATGCAGCAGTAGATAGGTGTTATTTTGTAAAACAGTCTTACCTACAGTAGTAGTAGTAGTAGTAGTAGTAGGCCTATATGTTTTTGGAAACAAACAGAAAGAGAATGCACTATTGCCATGGCCAAGCACTTCCATTAAAGTGATTTCAAGAAAATTTAAATCAGCAAATGTGTGTTTTACAAAACTAAACATTCAACATGGACTAAATCATAAACGTGTCTTCTGTGATATGGAAAAAATAGGAAATCCATGTTTCCATATCAACACAATTTAAAAACTTAAAACTGACATTTGAAAAATGTAAATGGGAAATTGGCAAATGTGTAAACAACAAAATGGAAAATTCTTGTTTCCATATCATGAAATCCAAAAACTTTAAACTGACATTTTCAAATCGTGTACATGGAAAATTGCCAAATGGCAATGTGTGAAATGTGAAAATGAAAAAATATGAACAAATGGCTATCATTATTTAAAAAAAATAAAAAACCGTCGTGTTCTATCGTTAAAGTGTGAATCAAACCACATCTACTTATTTGGATCACCCGAGACTGAGTAGACCTGTTTTAGTCCTAATATACTTTTAAAATTTTATGTTAAAGCTCAATTTGAACTCAAGAGCTTTAGAGTGCCAGCTAACTATTATAACCGTTACGTCACAAAGACAACTTTACACTACTCTTGTGTGTTTGAGTCTTCAGTCTTTTGACTGGTTTGATGCAGCTCTCCATGCCTCCCTGTCCTGAGCTAATAAACAATAATAAGAAAAAGAATAATAAATGTTGAATTTTTTTTAAGGATGAACATGGTGACACTGTTTCTGTTGCACAGTCTGCTAGCTACTAGCCAGCAGCTGGGGTCTTAGAAAACGATACAGTTGACATTTTGTAATGAGATGTGACATGTTTCAAAGTACAGTATTATGGGTTGCTGTTGAGTAAAAACTAATCCTGTACAAGGAAGCAAGGGTTCGAACCCCTTACCTAACATTACTATTGCCTGAACATGGCTTGACGACACTGTATTATTATGATACTCGGTACACAAACCATAGATAGAGTGTATTGTTTAAGATCACTTTCTTTCTGAACATAGGTGGAGATTGTTGATGGTTAACAATGGCATTAATATAGTAGGATGTGGGTATAGCAATTAAGAAAAAACAGACAATACCCATACAATATTTTTATTTATTTAATATAAGTACTTGTACAATAGTTACATTCAAAATACATTTCTTTTTTCTCTATTACTATTTAGTCCTTTTTGATTCTCTTGCATATGAAGGGTAGATAACCTTGTATTTCAGCCCCTTAAAACAACAACAACACAACCTTTTGCATAGTCTGTGATGTTGACGACTCTTGAGATGTGGAAGATGGATTAAACATAACTTTTACAGCAGGGGTTAAATGTTGCTCAATAAACACTGCACTATTTTGAGTAGCAACATTTTTTTCTTGTACTAGCTTTTTAGCATTTTCATGATTATTTGTTGACACCAACAGTGTTTCATCTGGTACACCACATTGATGATCACTCACACTTAAAACCTTACCATTTCTACTTTTTAGATTGCCTCGACATTTTTTTGACCTCTCTTTTGAGCATCGCCAAAATATTATTCCTTTTACATTTTGACGATTATAGTTATAAGAGTAGCCTTTATAGAGTACACGTTGTTTACCTTTGTTAGTTGTAGTAAGTTCCATAGTAGTAACTAACCTGTTAGTATGATTTGCTCATTACAAAGGTTATAACTGTTCTGATAATAAAATCATTTAGCGTTGGCTTTTATATTTAATATGTACAGTTTGAAGTGATAGCAAAAGTGAGAGCAAAATGGTAGCAGAGTGGTAGAAAATATAACATGTATTGTTAAGAAATAGTTTAAGCTGTTATGTGGATCCATTACATAATAATTTTAGCACGACGAAGCTCATTTTCTATATCCAATAGTTCTTCCTCATATTCAGTATAACCAGCCTGTTTATAGACATGCAGTTGCTGAAGCCGCCGGATTAGCTTACTTGGATTGTTCCAGTAGACAAATTTAACAAATGATTTTTTAGTTGTAAACAAAGCATTACCATTATCATTATTATCTTCATCATCAACATCATCATCATCATAACCATTATCATTATCATCATCATCATTATCATCATCATCATGATCATTATAATCCTCATCACTATTACTATATAGTCCTTTTTGATCCTTTTGCAATACCACATTTTGCACAGTCTGTGTTGCCCTTGATAATGTTGGGAGTTTTTCAGACATTGACAACTGTCCTAACACGACTTTCTGAGAAGATGATACATGCTTCTTAACAAACAATGCACTATCTTGAGCTGCAATATCTTTTTCTGGGGCAAGTGTTTTAGCATTTTGAAGAGTTTTTTTAAACAGCAACGATGTTTTATCTGGTACACTACATTGATGATCACTCATACTTAAGACATCACTATTTTTACTTTTCAGCTCACCTCGACACTGTTTTGAACGATGTTTTGAACAACGCCAAATAACAGTTCCATTTTTATTGGTTCGTTTTACAATATATTTATATCCTTTATAGAATGCGTATGGCATACCATTGCTATTTGTTGATACTTCCATGTCAATTGTCAAGCATGAACTAATCTCTAGCAAAGTTCACTCGATAATATAAATAATTTCTAAACCCCAGTAGTGAATAGTCAGTTGTTTTTGATCTATGCAAGCGTAAACATGTCACATACACTGGTGATGGATACTCAAGGCTTTAAGGTCAATGAAAACAAGTACAGTATATATTTAAATAGGTGGCTATCATTGATTGCACAACACGCGGGTCACCATATCTTTTTTTTCTTTCGGACTAGTGTTTTAACATTTGAAGAGTGTTTTAAACAGCAACGATGTCTTATCAGTCACACTACATTGATGATCACTCACACTTAAGACCTCGCTATTTTTACTTTTTAACTCACTTTGACACTGTTTTGAACGATGTTTTGAACAACGCCAAATAACAGTTCCATTTTTATTGGTTCGTTTTACAATATACGTATAACCTTTATAGTATGCATATGGCTTACCATAACTATTCGTTGATACTTTCATATCAATTTTCAAGCATGAAATAATCTCCAATAAATTTCGCTCGATAATAGAAATAATAGTTTAAAGTGGGTGCGAAGGTGGGTGCAAAAGTGGGTGCAAAAGTGAGTGTAAAAGTGGGTGTAAAAGTGGGTGCAAAAGTGGGTGCAAAAGTGAGTGCAAAAGTGGGTGCGAAAGTGGGTGCGAAAGTGGGTGCAGTTTATAGTAGGCACCATTTTTACTAGAATGTGATTTGAGTAAATGTAATTTCTAAACCCAAGTAGTGAATAGTCAGTTGGTTTTGATTTATGCAAGCGTAAACATGTCTCATACACTGATGATGGATACTCAAGGCTTCTTGGTCAACAAAAACATGTATATAGTTAAAGAGGTAGCTATTATTGATTGCACAACACTGAATCTATTTTTGAAATTTTGACAAAGGGTCTAAGTGCACTTTTGTTAATATCTCGCGAACCAATAAGACTACGGCATTGTATGAGGTATTGTTGGACTTTTTGCCGAAGACTGCTGGTAAACACTTATGTTCCCACGACCTTTTTAAAGATGGCGGCTGACCCACGAGGGGTGATTAAAACGTATTCCAAGCGACGCTTGTCGATAAGCAAACCAATAATCAAAGGGGGTGTGACAGAGCTTGAGGCGATAACCCCTTTTGATTGATCCCTGTTGATTTGCCCCTTTGGACTGGTCCCCGTTGACAAGTCCCTCTGAACGGGTCCTTTTTGAAGGGAGTCATTTATGACGGGCCCCTGCTGACGGGTCACTGTGGACGGATCCCTGTGGACAGGTCCCTGTTGACAGGTCCAAAGGGATTAGTCAAAAGGACCTGTCAACAGGGACCTGTCCACAGGGATCCGTCCACAGTGACCCGTCAGCAGGGGCCCGTCATAAATGACTCCCTTCAAAAAGGACCCGTTCAGAGGGACTTGTCAACGGGGACTAGTCCAAAGGGGCAAATCAACAGGGATCAATCAAAAGGGGTTATCGCCTCAAGCTCTGTCACACCCCCTTTGATTATTGGTTTGCTTATCGACAAGCGTCGCTTGGAATACGTTTTAATCACCCCTCGTGGGTCAGCCGCCATCTTTAAAAAGGTCGTGGGAACATAAGTGTTTACCAGCAGTCTTCGGCAAAAAGTCCAACAATACCTCATACAATGCCGTAGTCTTATTGGTTCGCGAGATATTAACAAAAGTGCACTTAGACCCTTTGTCAAAATTTCAAAAATAGATTCAGTGTTGTGCAATCAATAATAGCTACCTCTTTAACTATATACATGTTTTTGTTGACCAAGAAGCCTTGAGTATCCATCATCAGTGTATGAGACATGTTTACGCTTGCATAAATCAAAACCAACTGACTATTCACTACTTGGGTTTAGAAATTACATTTACTCAAATCACATTCTAGTAAAAATGGTGCCTACTATAAACTGCACCCACTTTCGCACCCACTTTTGCACTCACTTTTGCACCCACTTTTGCACCCACTTTTACACCCACTTTTACACTCACTTTTGCGCCCACTTTTGCACCCACCTTCGCACCCACTTTAAACTATTATTTCTATTATCGAGCGAAATTTATTGGAGATTATTTCATGCTTGAAAATTGATATGAAAGTATCAACGAATAGTTATGGTAAGCCATATGCATACTATAAAGGTTATACGTATATTGTAAAACGAACCAATAAAAATGGAACTGTTATTTGGCGTTGTTCAAAACATCGTTCAAAACAGTGTCAAAGTGAGTTAAAAAGTAAAAATAGCGAGGTCTTAAGTGTGAGTGATCATCAATGTAGTGTGACTGATAAGACATCGTTGCTGTTTAAAACACTCTTCAAATGTTAAAACACTAGTCCGAAAGAAAAAAAAGATATGGTGACCCGCGTGTTGTGCAATCAATGATAGCCACCTATTTAAATATATACTGTACTTGTTTTCATTGACCTTAAAGCCTTGAGTATCCATCACCAGTGTATGTGACATGTTTACGCTTGCATAGATCAAAAACAACTGACTATTCACTACTGGGGTTTAGAAATTATTTATATTATCGAGTGAACTTTGCTAGAGATTAGTTCATGCTTGACAATTGACATGGAAGTATCAACAAATAGCAATGGTATGCCATACGCATTCTATAAAGGATATAAATATATTGTAAAACGAACCAATAAAAATGGAACTGTTATTTGGCGTTGTTCAAAACATCGTTCAAAACAGTGTCGAGGTGAGCTGAAAAGTAAAAATAGTGATGTCTTAAGTATGAGTGATCATCAATGTAGTGTACCAGATAAAACATCGTTGCTGTTTAAAAAAACTCTTCAAAATGCTAAAACACTTGCCCCAGAAAAAGATATTGCAGCTCAAGATAGTGCATTGTTTGTTAAGAAGCATGTATCATCTCCTCAGAAAGTCGTGTTAGGACAGTTGTCAATGTCTGAAAAACTCCCAACATTATCAAGGGCAACACAGACTGTGCAAAATGTGGTATTGCAAAAGGATCAAAAAGGACTATATAGTAATAGTGATGAGGATTATAATGATCATGATGATGATGATAATGATGATGATGATAATGATAATGGTTATGATGATGATGATGTTGATGATGAAGATAATAATGATAATGGTAATGCTTTGTTTACAACTAAAAAATCATTTGTTAAATTTGTCTACTGGAACAATCCAAGTAAGCTAATCCGGCGGCTTCAGCAACTGCATGTCTATAAACAGGCTGGTTATACTGAATATGAGGAAGAACTATTGGATATAGAAAATGAGCTTCGTCGTGCTAAAATTATTATGTAATGGATCCACATAACAGCTTAAACTATTTCTTAACAATACATGTTATATTTTCTACCACTCTGCTACCATTTTGCTCTCACTTTTGCTATCACTTCAAACTGTACATATTAAATATAAAAGCCAACGCTAAATGATTTTATTATCAGAACAGTTATAACCTTTGTAATGAGCAAATCATACTAACAGGTTAGTTACTACTATGGAACTTACTACAACTAACAAAGGTAAACAACGTGTACTCTATAAAGGCTACTCTTATAACTATAATCGTCAAAATGTAAAAGGAATAATATTTTGGCGATGCTCTAAAGAGAGGTCAAATAAATGTCGAGGCAATCTAAAAAGTAGAAATGGTAAGGTTTTAAGTGTGAGTGATCATCAATGTGGTGTACCAGATGAAACACTGTTGGTGTCAACAAATAATCATGACAATGCTAAAAAGCTAGTACAAGAAAAAAATGTTGCTACTCAAAATAGTGCAGTGTTTATTGAGCAACATTTAACCCCTGCTGTAAAAGTTATGTTTAATCCATCTTCCACATCTCAAGAGTCGTCAACATCACAGACTATGCAAAAGGTTGTGTTGTTGTTGTTTTAAGGGGCTGAAATACAAGGTTATCTACCCTTCATATGCAAGAGAATCAAAAAGGACTAAATAGTAATAGAGAAAAAAGAAATGTATTTTGAATGTAACTATTGTACAAGTACTTATATTAAATAAATAAAAATATTGTATGGGTATTGTCTGTTTTTTCTTAATTGCTATACCCACGTCCTACTATATTAATGCCATTGTTAACCATCAACAGTCTCCACCTATGTTCAGAAAGAAAGTGATCTTAAACAATACACTCTATCTATGGTTTGTGTACCGAGTATCATAATAATACAGTGTCGTCAAGCCATGTTCAGGCAATAGTAATGTTAGGTAAGGGGTTCGAACCCTTGCTTCCTTGTACAGGATTAGTTTTTACTCAACAGCAACCCATAATACTGTACTTTGAAACATGTCACATCTCATTACAAAATGTCAACTGTATCGTTTTCTAAGACCCCAGCTGCTGGCTAGTAGCTAGCAGACTGTGCAACAGAAACAGTGTCACCATGTTCATCCTTAAAAAAAATTCAACATTTATTATTCTTTTTCTTATTATTGTTTATTAAGAGTAGTGTAAAGTTGTCTTTGTGACGTAACGGTTATAATAGTTAGCTGGCACTCTAAAGCTCTTGAGTTCAAATTGAGCTTTAACATAAAATTTTAAAAGTATATTAGGACTAAAACAGGTCTACTCAGTCTCGGGTGATCCAAATAAGTAGATGTGGTTTGATTCACACTTTAACGATAGAACACGACGGTTTTTTATTTTTTTAAAATAATGATAGCCATTTGTTCATATTTTTTCATTTTCACATTTCACACATTGCCATTTGGCAATTTTCCATGTACACGATTTGAAAATGTCAGTTTAAAGTTTTTGGATTTCATGATATGGAAACAAGAATTTTCCATTTTGTTGTTTACACATTTGCCAATTTCCCATTTACATTTTTTAAATGTCAGTTTTAAGTTTTTAAATTGTGTTGATATGGAAACATGGATTTCCTATTTTTTCCATATCACAGAAGACACGTTTATGATTTAGTCCATGTTGAATGTTTAGTTTTGTAAAACACACATTTGCTGATTTAAATTTTCTTGAAATCACTTTAATGGAAGTGCTTGGCCATGGCAATAGTGCATTCTCTTTCTGTTTGTTTCCAAAAACATATAGGCCTACTACTACTACTACTACTACTACTGTAGGTAAGACTGTTTTACAAAATAACACCTATCTACTACTGCATTAAAAAAACACAAGTGTTAAAAAAATATAGTATACTATTTACCATTTGCTATATACATTAATTACCCCACCATCCTACCTTGCCGTGTTTGCTTTGGTTGAAAAATCAATGCTACCCACACACACACACACACACACACACACACAAGCTTTCTCTCTCTCTCTCTATCATTCTATCTATAGTCATACATTCACACAACCATACCTGTCTTTGAAAACAAATACAACCACGCTATTTATCCTTGACATGCACACATATCCCAAATAACTTTTAGTTATACATTTAACATTTACTATTACAAAAAAATGTTTCCACTATTTTCAATTACAAAAATGAATATTTACAAAATACTAAATCTACTGGTTACAAAAAAGCCATGTCTCTAAACAATAAAATATAAAAGTCACACCTCCACCTCGTGGTTATAACCCTATGGTAGGCTAATGCATAGGTCATTCATCTGCACTCATTTGCTATCCATCAAGGTAAAATTGAATTTTCTCTGTTCCACAAGATAAAAATTATGGTTGCCGGATTGTATCCTGCACTGTTTATGCGACAAAGCATTGCCAGTTCATAAAACCGTTAGGTAGTTCTCTACACATAGTGATTTTACCACTGCTCTACCTACGCCTTTTGCTTGTTTGGCTTTCTTACAGGCTAGTATGTGATAGGCAGCATTAACTGTATATCAAACCCAGTCCACTTTTGTATTTGTAATCTAAGTAATAATTTGAAAAGAGACAAGTGTAATCAGTTTTAAACATTATCTCCGCTTTTTTTGTTTGTTTGTTTATGACATGTATATTATCCCAAAATCAAACCCTAGTCTACCTTATTGAAAGGCTAACAGTTTAACTACTGCGTCACCATACCATTCTTTCTTAGTTTGATTCGTTCTAGGCCTTAGAGCTAGAAATCGAGTAACGATCTCCAGTGCAAGAGGCACATGTGCTCACCACTATAGCATGTAATGGCTAGCTGGTATCATTAGACAACCGAAAATGATTGTATTTCGGTTAGCCAAGCATTTCTGTCATTTGCCTACTGTGTGAGCACTGCCAGCGAGACAGTTTAGTTTAGAACAAGCGAGTGCGTGTGTGTGTATAGATTATTAGCCTCAAGTATTTAAAGCTTGTTGTGTGTAGCGACCATCTTGCTCAGTAACCACTGAGTAAGTTTTAACAGTCAACTCATAAAAACAGCATAGGATAGTTGTGTGTGTGTGTGGTTCATGTACTTGGGAATATGCATTAGCACCATGCGCTAGCTTTACCTCACCCTCTAAAGGTAGAGCGTTATCCCTTTCTTTGGACATTGCCAATGACTGCATTCCCCCACAAGTTTTACACTTAAGCCCTTGGCTTGTTCTTGATTAGGTTTGGTTTGCTTTAGGCTTGGTTTGGTTCAGTTGGGTTTGATTCGACTTGGTTCAGTTTAGTTTAATGTAGTCACCATTTTTTTATTTTTAGCTACACTCTTTAACCAATTAATTAATGATAGTCTACTCATAATTCTTGAATCGATAAATTGAATTTTGTGTACACCGTTTGTCAAGCCATGCCTACAACCTATACTCCCTATGTACTACACTCAGATCTGAAAACAAGTTCCAATGGTCAAAGACGTGTCAGTCACCATACATGTAGCCCACAATAATTCTTTCTTTACCTAGCTAGGTTTCGTCATCCACAGTAAACATCTTACATTATGGGTTTGCAATATATTATGAAAAGCAAAAGTCCATGATCTTGTTGTTTTGGGTCTTTTTTGGGGAAAGTCATAAGCCATAAAAAGAATGACATCATGTCAAGTTCTGAGTGGATCTTGTATGTCAAAATCCCATTATCAGTTTATAAAATCTCAAGGCCATGCCCTAGCAGTTTTGGATGATTTCAATCAATGAGTCCACCATAGAAAACATTGAAAAAATAAATACCCTTAAAACAAGTCGTCACATGACCCTCTCCGAACAATGCTTCGCAAAATATAAATTCATCCATTGAACATTGAACATGATCGGCGACATCATCCTAGCTCCCCCCTCCCACCATGGTTGCCATATCGTTTGACCTTCAAGTGTCCTCAGCATCTCTGTGCTTTTTTTTCATTGTCAAGTCAAGTCAATGCATTCCAATAAGCTCAAATAACATTCACATCCTGTCAGTCTGCCCCAGCAAGTCTGTTTTCTATACTCACTTCAAGCAACATATAACCAAGTTCTGTTTGTTCTATCTAAAGCCAACTTCATCGGATCAAGGAATTATCATTTGTCATGTCACTCATAATCGTTTACACGTTAAAGACCCCCTTCAGGGGGTTTAGGAATTAGGAATTCCATCATAGGAAAAATCAGAAAACGAACCCTCGACCCGCCGTCTCATCGAAATAGCGAATACTGTATTGGTATATCACCGCCGTGGCCAGTAATAGCCTCGTTGAAACACATGTCCAGTGGTATCGTCTCTTTCTATCTACAACCACTCGTCATGAACATTTTAGACAAATTAAAAAAAAAAGTTTTAAAAACTAAAATGTTTTCAACAAAAGTGTCGTTAGGCCCTTTCGCATTTTTTAAAACATAAATACTATATTCGAAAGGGGGGAGGGAAGGGGTGTCACCCCGAGTCCTACGACCCCTCGTATACGTCTCTGGCGTTATTGGTTTGTGAGATATAACAGAAAGTCTAAAATCACAGTTTTACAACAAAAAATTCTGTTTCCCTCATTCTCAAAAACTTTAACCTGTTACCAAAATAAAGAGGGTTTCGAGACAAGCCATTTGACATGTCATAGGACCAAATCCGACCATGCATTCGTGAAATATCGGAAAAAGTCTAAAATCATGGTTTTACCCCCAAAAAGCCTGTTTCCCTCATTCTCAAAACTTTAACCTATTAATAGCATATATAGAGCTTCGAGACAAGCGATTTGACACGTCACACGTCCATATCCGACCTTGCGTTCGAGAGATATCGGCAAACTTCGTAAGAAAGTAGGCGACTATCTAGTTCTCTCCTCACCACCAAAACCCCTTCTTATCAATCATTTTTTCACAGAGCTCGCCCTCTTACAAAAATCCCAAGTGCGCATGCGTATAAAACAAAAACAAAAATGTTCATCCATAGCGGCAGCCAGAAAAACGCATGCGCGATATGAGCAACCACGTTTAATTTCATTTTAGCAGCGCAGCTTATACATGTCACATTTGGAAAGAAACTTTCACTAAAAAATTACAATTTCACCCCCTAGTAGGGGTAGGTTTTATTTAGGGGTTGAAATGAATGGTCCATTGGAAAGAGGGCGTCAGCCCGAGTCCAACGACACCTCATTTGTCAACATCGGACCATGCGTTTGAGAGATATTAATTATTTCAATTTCGCGCGGCGGCCATGTTGGTTTGTTGGGCACAGGAGTGTCAAGTGAAGCAGAACCCCCCCCTACTCCACTACTCCCCATACGTTTGCTTAGCCTCCACACGTGTTGTATATAGCGCAAAGTCTAGATTCCATCCTCCTGGCCTCAAGTGGTTCCCCCATACTTTTGCTAAGCCACCACACATGTTGTACATAGCGCACAGTCTAGATTCCATCCTCCTGGCCTCAAGTGGTTCCCCCATATGTTTGCTATGCCACCACACGTGTTGTACATAGCGCACAGTCTAGGTTCCATCCTCCTGGCCTCAAGTTGTTCCCCCATATGTTTGCTAAGCCATCACACGTGTTGTACATAGCGCACAGTCTAGATTCCAACCTCCTGGCCTCAAGTGGTTCCCCCATACTTTTGCTAAGCCACCACACATGTTGTACATAGCGCACAGTCTAGATTCCATCCTCCTGGCCTCAAGTGGTTCCCCCATATGTTTGCTAAGCCACCACACGTGTTGTACATAGCGCACAGTCTAGATTCCATCCTCCTGGCCTCAAGTGGTTCCCCCATACTTTTGCTAAGCCACCACACATGTTGTACATAGCGCACAGTCTAGATTCCATCCTCCTGGCCTCACGTGGTTCCCCCATATGTTTGCTAAGCCACCACACGTGTTGTACATAGCGCACAGTCTAGATTCCATCCTCCTGGCCTCAAGTGGTTACCCCATACGTTTGCTAAGCCACCACACGTGTTGTACATAGCGCACAGTCTAGATTCCATCCTCCTGGCCTCAAGTGGTTCCCCCATACGTTTTCTAAGCCACCACACTTGTTGTACATAGCGCACAGTCTAGATTCCATCCTCCTAGCCTCAAGTGGTTCCCCCATATGTTTGCTAAGCCACCACACGTGGTGTACATAGCGCACAGTCTAGATTCCATCCTCCTGGCCTCAAGTGGTTCCCCCATATGTTTGCTAAGCCAACACACGTGTTGTACATAGCGCACAGTCTAGATTCCATCCTCCTGGCCTCAAGTGGTTCCCCCATACGTTTGCTAAGCCACCACACGTGTTGTACATAGCGCAGTCTAGATTCCATCCTCCTGGCCTCAAGTGGTTCCCCCATATGTTTGCTAAGCCACCACACGTGTTGTACATAGCGCACAGTCTACATTCCATCCTCTTGGCCTCAAGTGGTTCCCCCATACGTTTGCTAAGCCACCACACGTGTTGTACATAGCGCACAGTCTAGATTCCATCCTCCTGGCCTCACGTGGTTCCCCCATATGTTTGCTAAGCCACCACACGTGTTGTACATAGCGCACAGTCTAGATTCCATCCTCCTGGCCTCAAGTGGTTCCCCCATACGTTTGATAAGCCACCACACGTGTTGTACGTAGCGCACAGTCTAGATTACATCCTCCTGGCCTCATGTGATTCCCCCATACGTTTGCTAAGCCACCACACGTGTAGTACATAGCGCACAGTCTAGATTCCATCCTCCTGGCCTCAAGTGGTTCCCCCATATGTTTGCTAAGCCACCACACGTGTTGTACATAGCGCACAGTCTAGATTCCATCCTCCTGGCCTCAAGTGGTTCCCCCATACGTTTGCTAAGCCACCACACGTGTTGTACATAGCGCACAGTCTAGATTCCATCCTCCTGGCCTTAAATGGTTCCCCCATATGTTTGCTAAGCCACCACTCGTGTTGTACATAGCGCACAGTCTAGATTCCATCCTCCTGGCCTCAAGTGGTTCCCCCATATGTTAGCTATGCCACCACACGTGTTGTACATAGCGCACAGTCTAGATTCCATCCTCCTGGCCTCCAGTGGTTCCCCCATATGTTTGCTAAGCCACCACACGTGTTGTACATAGCGCACAGTCTAGATTCCATCCTCCTGGCCTCAAATGGTTCCCCCCATACTTTTGCTAAGCCACCACACGTGTTGTACATAGCGCACAGTCTAGATTCTATCCTCCTGGCCTCATGTGGTTCCCCCATACGTTTGCTAAGCCACCACACGTGTTGTACATAGCGCACAGTCTAGATTCCATCCTCCTGGCCTCAAGTGGTTCCCCCATATGTTTGCTAAGCCATCACACGTGTTGTACATAGCGCACAGTCTAGATTCCATCCTCCTGGCCTCAAGTGGTTCCCCCATATGTTTGCTAAGCCACCACACGTGTTGTACATAGCGCACAGTCTAGATTCCATCCTCCTGGCCTCAAGTGGTTCCCCCATATGTTTGCTAAGCCACCACACGTGTTGTACATAGCGCAAAGTCTAGATTCCATCCTCCTGGCCTCAAGTGGTTCCCCCATATGTTTACTAAGCCACCACCCTTGTTGTACATAGCGCACAGTCTAGATTCCATCCTCCTGGCCTCAAGTGGTTCCCCCATATGTTTGCTAGGCTACCACACGTGTTGTACATTGCGCACAGTCTAGATTCCATCTTCCTGGCCTCAAGTGGTTCCGCCATATGTTTGCTAAGCCACCACACGTGTTGTACATAGCGCACAGTCTAGATTCCATCCTCCTGGCCTCAAGTGGTTTCCCCATACGTTTGCTAGGCCACCACACGTGTTGTACATAGCGCACAGTCTAGATTCTATCCTTCTGGCTTCAAGTGGTTCCCCCATACGTTTGCTAAGCCTCCACACGTGTTGTATATAGCGCACAGTCTAGATTCCATCCTCCTGGCCTCAAGTGGTTCCCCCATACTTTTGCTAAGCCACCACACATATTGTACATAGCGCACAGTCTAGATTCCATCCTCCTGGCCTCAAGTGGTTCCCCCATATGTTTGCTAAGCCACCACACGTGTTGTACATAGCGCACAGTCTAGATTCCATCCTCCTGGCCTCAAGTGGTTCCCCCATACTTTTGCTAAGCCACCACACATGTTGTACATAGCGCACAGTCTAGATTCCATCCTCCTGGCCTCACGTGGTTCCCCCATATGTTTGCTAAGCCACCACACGTGTTGTACATAGCGCACAGTCTAGATTCCATCCTCCTGGCCTCAAGTGGTTACCCCATACGTTTGCTAAGCCACCACACGTGTTGTACATAGCGCACAGTCTAGATTCCATCCTCCTGGCCTCAAGTGGTTCCCCCATAAGTTTGCTAAGCCACCACACGTGTTATACATAGTGCAGAGTCTAGATTCCATCCCCCTGGCCTCAAGTGGTTCCCCCATACGTTTTCTAAGCCACCACACTTGTTGTACATAGCGCACAGTCAAAATCCATCCTCCTGGCCTCAAGTGGTTCCCCCATATGTTTGCTAAGCCACGACACGTGTTGTACATAGCGCACAGTCTAAATTCCATCCTCCTGGCCTCAAGTGGTTCCCCCATACGTTTGCTAAGCCACCACACATGTTGTACATAGCGCACAGTCTAGATTCCATCCTCCTGGCCTCAAGTGGTTCCCCCATATGTTTGCTAAGCAACCACCAGTGTTGTACATAGCGCACAGTATAGATTCCATCCTCCTGGCCTCAAGTGGTTCCCCCATACGTTTGCTAAGCCACCACACGTGTTGTACATAGCGCACAGTCAAGATTCCATCCTCCTGGCCTCAAGTGGTTCCCCCATATGTTTGCTAAGCCATCACACGTGTTGTACATAGCGCACAGTCTAGATTCCATCCTCCTGGCCTCAAGTGGTTCCCCCATATGTTTGCTAAGCCACCACACGTGTTGTACATAGCGCACAGTCTAGATTCCATCCTCCTGGCCTCAAGTGGTTCCCCCATATGTTTGCTAAGCCACCACACGTGTTGTACATAGCGCAAAGTCTAGATTCCATCCTCCTGGCCTCAAGTGGTTCCCCCATATGTTTGCTAAGCCACCACCCGTGTTGTACATAGCGCACAGTCTAGATTCCATCCTCCTGGCCTCAAGTGGTTCCCCCATATGTTTGCTAGGCTACCACACGTGTTGTACATAGCGCACAGTCTAGATTCCATCTTCCTGGCCTCAAGTGGTTCCGCCATATGTTTGCTAAGCCACCACACGTGTTGTACATAGCGCACAGTCTAGATTCCATCCTCCTGGCCTCAAGTGGTTCCCCCATACGTTTGCTAAGCCACCACACGTGTTGTACATAGCGCACAGTCTAGATCCCATCCTCCTGGCTTCAGGTGGTTCCCCCATAGTAGTGGAGTAGGGGGGGTTCTGCTTCACTTGACACTCCTGTGCCCAACAAACCAACATGGCCGCCGCGCGAAATTGAAATAATTAATATCTCTCAAACGCATGGTCCGATGTTGACAAATGAGGTGTCGTTGGACTCGGGCTGACGCCCTCTTTCCAATGGACCATTCATTTCAACCCCTAAATAAAACCTACCCCTACTAGGGGGTGAAATTGTAATTTTTTAGTGAAAGTTTCTTTCCAAATGTGACATGTATAAGCTGCGCTGCTAAAATGAAATTATACGTGGTTGCTCATATCGCGCATGCGTTTTTCTGGCTGCCGCTATGGATGAACATTTTTGTTTTTGTTTTATACGCACGCGCACTTGGGATTTTTGTAAGAGGGCGAGCTCTGTGAAAAAAATGATTGATAAGAAGGGGTTTTGGTGGTGAGGAGAGAACTAGATAGTCGCCTACTTTCCTACGAAGTTTGCCGATATCTCTCGAACGCAAGGTCGGATATGGACGTGTGACGTGTCAAATCGCTTGTCTCGAAGCTCTATATATGCTATTAATAGGTTAATGTTTTGAGAATGAGGGAAACATGCTTTTTGGGGGTAAAACCATGATTTTAGACTTTTTCCGATATTTCACGAATGCATGGTCGGATTTGGTCCTATGACATGTCAAATGGCTTGTCTCGAAACCCTCTTTATTTTGGTAACAGGTTAAAGTTTTTGAGAATGAGGGAAACAGAATTTTTTGTTGTAAAACTGTGATTTTAGACTTTCTGTTATATCTCACAAACCAATAACGCCAGAGACGTATACGAGGGGTCGTAGGACTCGGGGTGACACCCCTTCCCTCCCCCCTTTCGAATATAGTATTTATGTTTTAAAAAATGCGAAAGGGCCTAACGACACTTTTGTTGAAAACATTTTAGTTTTTAAAACTTTTTTTTTTAATTTGTCTAAAATGTTCATGACGAGTGGTTGTAGATAGAAAGAGACGATACCACTGGACATGTGTTTCAACGAGGCTATTACTGGCCACGGCGGTGATATACCAATACAGTATTCGCTATTTCGATGAGACGGCGGGTCGAGGGTTCGTTTTCTGATTTTTCCTATGATGGAATTCCTAATTCCTAAACCCCCTGAAGGGGGTCTTTAACGTGTAAACGATTATGAGTGACATGACAAATGATAATTCCTTGATCCGATGAAGTTGGCTTTAGATAGAACAAACAGAACTTGGTTATATGTTGCTTGAAGTGAGTATAGAAAACAGACTTGCTGGGGCAGACTGACAGGATGTGAATGTTATTTGAGCTTATTGGAATGCATTGACTTGACTTGACAATGAAAAAAAAGCACAGAGATGCTGAGGACACTTGAAGGTCAAACGATATGGCAACCATGGTGGGAGGGGGGAGCTAGGATGATGTCGCCGATCATGTTCAATGTTCAATGGATGAATTTATATTTTGCGAAGCATTGTTCGGAGAGGGTCATGTGACGACTTGTTTTAAGGGTATTTATTTTTTCAATGTTTTCTATGGTGGACTCATTGATTGAAATCATCCAAAACTGCTAGGGCATGGCCTTGAGATTTTATAAACTGATAATGGGATTTTGACATACAAGATCCACTCAGAACTTGACATGATGTCATTCTTTTTATGGCTTATGACTTTCCCCAAAAAAGACCCAAAACAACAAGATCATGGACTTTTGCTTTTCATAATATATTGCAAACCCATAATGTAAGATGTTTACTGTGGATGACGAAACCTAGCTAGGTAAAGAAAGAATTATTGTGGGCTACATGTATGGTGACTGACACGTCTTTGACCATTGGAACTTGTTTTCAGATCTGAGTGTAGTACATAGGGAGTATAGGTTGTAGGCATGGCTTGACAAACGGTGTACACAAAATTCAATTTATCGATTCAAGAATTATGAGTAGACTATCATTAATTAATTGGTTAAAGAGTGTAGCTAAAAATAAAAAAATGGTGACTACATTAAACTAAACTGAACCAAGTCGAATCAAACCCAACTGAACCAAACCAAGCCTAAAGCAAACCAAACCTAATCAAGAACAAGCCAAGGGCTTAAGTGTAAAACTTGTGGGGGAATGCAGTCATTGGCAATGTCCAAAGAAAGGGATAACGCTCTACCTTTAGAGGGTGAGGTAAAGCTAGCGCATGGTGCTAATGCATATTCCCAAGTACATGAACCACACACACACACAACTATCCTATGCTGTTTTTATGAGTTGACTGTTAAAACTTACTCAGTGGTTACTGAGCAAGATGGTCGCTACACACAACAAGCTTTAAATACTTGAGGCTAATAATCTATACACACACACGCACTCGCTTGTTCTAAACTAAACTGTCTCGCTGGCAGTGCTCACACAGTAGGCAAATGACAGAAATGCTTGGCTAACCGAAATACAATCATTTTCGGTTGTCTAATGATACCAGCTAGCCATTACATGCTATAGTGGTGAGCACATGTGCCTCTTGCACTGGAGATCGTAACTCGATTTCTAGCTCTAAGGCCTAGAACGAATCAAACTAAGAAAGAATGGTATGGTGACGCAGTAGTTAAACTGTTAGCCTTTCAATAAGGTACACTAGGGTTTGATTTTGGGTTAATATACATGTCATAAACAAACAAACAAAAAAAGCGGAGATAATGTTTAAAACTGATTACACTTGTCTCTTTTCAAATTATTACTTAGATTACAAATACAAAGGTGGACTGGGTTTGATATACAGTTAATGCTGCCTATCGCATACTAGCCTGTAAGAAAGCCAAACAAGCAAAAGGCGTAGGTAGAGCAGTGGTAAAATCACTATGTGTAGAGAACTACCTAACGGTTTTATGAACTGGCAATGCTATGTCGCATAAACAGTGCAGGATACAATCCGGCAACCATAATTTTTATCTTGTGGAACAGAGAAAATGCAATTTTACCTTGATGGATAGCAAATGAGTGCAGATGAATGACCTATGCATTAGCCTACCATAGGGTTATAACCACGAGGTGGAGGTGTGACTTTTATATTTTATTGTTTAGAGACATGGCTTTTTTGTAACCAGTAGATTTAGTATTTTGTAAATATTCATTTTTGTAATTGTAAATAGTGGAAACATTTTTTTTGTAATAGTAAATGTTAAATGTATAACTAAAAGTTATTTGGGATAAGTGTGCATGTCAAGGATGAATAGCGTGGTTGTATTTGTTTTCAAAGACAGGTATGGTTGTGTGAATGTATGACTATAGATAGAATGATAGAGAGAGAGAGAGAAAGCTTGTGTGTGTGTGTGTGTGTGTGTGTGGGTAGCATTGATTTTTCAACCAAAGCAAACACGGCAAGGTAGGATGGTGGGGTAATTAATGTATATAGCAAATGGTAAATAGTATACTATATTTTTTTAACACTTGTGTTTTTTTAATGCAGCAGTAGATAGGTGTTATTTTGTAAAACAGTCTTACCTACAGTAGTAGTAGTAGTAGTAGTAGTAGGCCTATATGTTTTTGGAAACAAACAGAAAGAGAATGCACTATTGCCATGGCCAAGCACTTCCATTAAAGTGATTTCAAGAAAATTTAAATCAGCAAATGTGTGTTTTACAAAACTAAACATTCAACATGGACTAAATCATAAACGTGTCTTCTGTGATATGGAAAAAATAGGAAATCCATGTTTCCATATCAACACAATTTAAAAACTTAAAACTGACATTTGAAAAATGTAAATGGGAAATTGGCAAATGTGTAAACAACAAAATGGAAAATTCTTGTTTCCATATCATGAAATCCAAAAACTTTAAACTGACATTTTCAAATCGTGTACATGGAAAATTGCCAAATGGCAATGTGTGAAATGTGAAAATGAAAAAATATGAACAAATGGCTATCATTATTTAAAAAAAATCAAAAACCGTCGTGTTCTATCGTTAAAGTGTGAATCAAACCACATCTACTTATTTGGATCACCCGAGACTGAGTAGACCTGTTTTAGTCCTAATATACTTTTAAAATTTTATGTTAAAGCTCAATTTGAACTCAAGAGCTTTAGAGTGCCAGCTAACTATTATAACCGTTACGTCACAAAGACAACTTTACACTACTCTTGTGTGTTTGAGTCTTCAGTCTTTTGACTGGTTTGATGCAGCTCTCCATGCCTCCCTGTCCTGAGCTAATAAACAATAATAAGAAAAAGAATAATAAATGTTGAATTTTTTTTAAGGATGAACATGGTGACACTGTTTCTGTTGCACAGTCTGCTAGCTACTAGCCAGCAGCTGGGGTCTTAGAAAACGATACAGTTGACATTTTGTAATGAGATGTGACATGTTTCAAAGTACAGTATTATGGGTTGCTGTTGAGTAAAAACTAATCCTGTACAAGGAAGCAAGGGTTCGAACCCCTTACCTAACATTACTATTGCCTGAACATGGCTTGACGACACTGTATTATTATGATACTCGGTACACAAACCATAGATAGAGTGTATTGTTTAAGATCACTTTCTTTCTGAACATAGGTGGAGACTGTTGATGGTTAACAATGGCATTAATATAGTAGGACGTGGGTATAGCAATTAAGAAAAAACAGACAATCCCCATACAATATTTTTATTTATTTAATATAAGTACTTGTACAATAGTTACATTCAAAATACATTTCTTTTTTCTCTATTACTATTTAGTCCTTTTTGATTCTCTTGCATATGAAGGGTAGATAACCTTGTAGTTCAGCCCCTTAAAACAACAACAACACAACCTTTTGCATAGTCTGTGATGTTGACGACTCTTGAGATGTGGAAGATGGATTAAACATAACTTTTACAGCAGGGGTTAAATGTTGCTCAATAAACACTGCACTATTTTGAGTAGCAACATTTTTTTCTTGTACTAGCTTTTTAGCATTTTCATGATTATTTGTTGACACCAACAGTGTTTCATCTGGTACACCACATTGATGATCACTCACACTTAAAACCTTACCATTTCTACTTTTTAGATTGCCTCGACATTTTTTTGACCTCTCTTTTGAGCATCGCCAAAATATTATTCCTTTTACATTTTGACGATTATAGTTATAAGAGTAGCCTTTATAGAGTACACGTTGTTTACCTTTGTTAGTTGTAGTAAGTTCCATAGTAGTAACTAACCTGTTAGTATGATTTGCTCATTACAAAGGTTATAACTGTTCTGATAATAAAATCATTTAGCGTTGGCTTTTATATTTAATATGTACAGTTTGAAGTGATAGCAAAAGTGAGAGCAAAATGGTAGCAGAGTGGTAGAAAATATAACATGTATTGTTAAGAAATAGTTTAAGCTGTTATGTGGATCCATTACATAATAATTTTAGCACGACGAAGCTCATTTTCTATATCCAATAGTTCTTCCTCATATTCAGTATAACCAGCCTGTTTATAGACATGCAGTTGCTGAAGCCGCCGGATTAGCTTACTTGGATTGTTCCAGTAGACAAATTTAACAAATGATTTTTTAGTTGTAAACAAAGCATTACCATTATCATTATTATCTTCATCATCAACATCATCATCATCATAACCATTATCATTATCATCATCATCATTATCATCATCATCATGATCATTATAATCCTCATCACTATTACTATATAGTCCTTTTTGATCCTTTTGCAATACCACATTTTGCACAGTCTGTGTTGCCCTTGATAATGTTGGGAGTTTTTCAGACATTGACAACTGTCCTAACACGACTTTCTGAGAAGATGATACATGCTTCTTAACAAACAATGCACTATCTTGAGCTGCAATATCTTTTTCTGGGGCAAGTGTTTTAGCATTTTGAAGAGTTTTTTTAAACAGCAACGATGTTTTATCTGGTACACTACATTGATGATCACTCATACTTAAGACATCACTATTTTTACTTTTCAGCTCACCTCGACACTGCTTTGAACGATGTTTTGAACAACGCCAAATAACAGTTCCATTTTTATTGGTTCGTTTTACAATATATTTATATCCTTTATAGAATGCGTATGGCATACCATTGCTATTTGTTGATACTTCCATGTCAATTGTCAAGCATGAACTAATCTCTAGCAAAGTTCACTCGATAATATAAATAATTTCTAAACCCCAGTAGTGAATAGTCAGTTGTTTTTGATCTATGCAAGCGTAAACATGTCACATACACTGGTGATGGATACTCAAGGCTTTAAGGTCAATGAAAACAAGTACAGTATATATTTAAATAGGTGGCTATCATTGATTGCACAACACGCGGGTCACCATATCTTTTTTTTCTTTCGGACTAGTGTTTTAACATTTGAAGAGTGTTTTAAACAGCAACGATGTCTTATCAGTCACACTACATTGATGATCACTCACACTTAAGACCTCGCTATTTTTACTTTTTAACTCACTTTGACACTGTTTTGAACGATGTTTTGAACAACGCCAAATAACAGTTCCATTTTTATTGGTTCGTTTTACAATATACGTATAACCTTTATAGTATGCATATGGCTTACCATAACTATTCGTTGATACTTTCATATCAATTTTCAAGCATGAAATAATCTCCAATAAATTTCGCTCGATAATAGAAATAATAGTTTAAAGTGGGTGCGAAGGTGGGTGCAAAAGTGGGTGCAAAAGTGAGTGTAAAAGTGGGTGTAAAAGTGGGTGCAAAAGTGGGTGCAAAAGTGAGTGCAAAAGTGGGTGCGAAAGTGGGTGCGAAAGTGGGTGCAGTTTATAGTAGGCACCATTTTTACTAGAATGTGATTTGAGTAAATGTAATTTCTAAACCCAAGTAGTGAATAGTCAGTTGGTTTTGATTTATGCAAGCGTAAACATGTCTCATACACTGATGATGGATACTCAAGGCTTCTTGGTCAACAAAAACATGTATATAGTTAAAGAGGTAGCTATTATTGATTGCACAACACTGAATCTATTTTTGAAATTTTGACAAAGGGTCTAAGTGCACTTTTGTTAATATCTCGCGAACCAATAAGACTACGGCATTGTATGAGGTATTGTTGGACTTTTTGCCGAAGACTGCTGGTAAACACTTATGTTCCCACGACCTTTTTAAAGATGGCGGCTGACCCACGAGGGGTGATTAAAACGTATTCCAAGCGACGCTTGTCGATAAGCAAACCAATAATCAAAGGGGGTGTGACAGAGCTTGAGGCGATAACCCCTTTTGATTGATCCCTGTTGATTTGCCCCTTTGGACTGGTCCCCGTTGACAAGTCCCTCTGAACGGGTCCTTTTTGAAGGGAGTCATTTATGACGGGCCCCTGCTGACGGGTCACTGTGGACGGATCCCTGTGGACAGGTCCCTGTTGACAGGTCCAAAGGGATTAGTCAAAAGGACCTGTCAACAGGGACCTGTCCACAGGGATCCGTCCACAGTGACCCGTCAGCAGGGGCCCGTCATAAATGACTCCCTTCAAAAAGGACCCGTTCAGAGGGACTTGTCAACGGGGACTAGTCCAAAGGGGCAAATCAACAGGGATCAATCAAAAGGGGTTATCGCCTCAAGCTCTGTCACACCCCCTTTGATTATTGGTTTGCTTATCGACAAGCGTCGCTTGGAATACGTTTTAATCACCCCTCGTGGGTCAGCCGCCATCTTTAAAAAGGTCGTGGGAACATAAGTGTTTACCAGCAGTCTTCGGCAAAAAGTCCAACAATACCTCATACAATGCCGTAGTCTTATTGGTTCGCGAGATATTAACAAAAGTGCACTTAGACCCTTTGTCAAAATTTCAAAAATAGATTCAGTGTTGTGCAATCAATAATAGCTACCTCTTTAACTATATACATGTTTTTGTTGACCAAGAAGCCTTGAGTATCCATCATCAGTGTATGAGACATGTTTACGCTTGCATAAATCAAAACCAACTGACTATTCACTACTTGGGTTTAGAAATTACATTTACTCAAATCACATTCTAGTAAAAATGGTGCCTACTATAAACTGCACCCACTTTCGCACCCACTTTTGCACTCACTTTTGCACCCACTTTTGCACCCACTTTTACACCCACTTTTACACTCACTTTTGCGCCCACTTTTGCACCCACCTTCGCACCCACTTTAAACTATTATTTCTATTATCGAGCGAAATTTATTGGAGATTATTTCATGCTTGAAAATTGATATGAAAGTATCAACGAATAGTTATGGTAAGCCATATGCATACTATAAAGGTTATACGTATATTGTAAAACGAACCAATAAAAATGGAACTGTTATTTGGCGTTGTTCAAAACATCGTTCAAAACAGTGTCAAAGTGAGTTAAAAAGTAAAAATAGCGAGGTCTTAAGTGTGAGTGATCATCAATGTAGTGTGACTGATAAGACATCGTTGCTGTTTAAAACACTCTTCAAATGTTAAAACACTAGTCCGAAAGAAAAAAAAGATATGGTGACCCGCGTGTTGTGCAATCAATGATAGCCACCTATTTAAATATATACTGTACTTGTTTTCATTGACCTTAAAGCCTTGAGTATCCATCACCAGTGTATGTGACATGTTTACGCTTGCATAGATCAAAAACAACTGACTATTCACTACTGGGGTTTAGAAATTATTTATATTATCGAGTGAACTTTGCTAGAGATTAGTTCATGCTTGACAATTGACATGGAAGTATCAACAAATAGCAATGGTATGCCATACGCATTCTATAAAGGATATAAATATATTGTAAAACGAACCAATAAAAATGGAACTGTTATTTGGCGTTGTTCAAAACATCGTTCAAAACAGTGTCGAGGTGAGCTGAAAAGTAAAAATAGTGATGTCTTAAGTATGAGTGATCATCAATGTAGTGTACCAGATAAAACATCGTTGCTGTTTAAAAAAACTCTTCAAAATGCTAAAACACTTGCCCCAGAAAAAGATATTGCAGCTCAAGATAGTGCATTGTTTGTTAAGAAGCATGTATCATCTCCTCAGAAAGTCGTGTTAGGACAGTTGTCAATGTCTGAAAAACTCCCAACATTATCAAGGGCAACACAGACTGTGCAAAATGTGGTATTGCAAAAGGATCAAAAAGGACTATATAGTAATAGTGATGAGGATTATAATGATCATGATGATGATGATAATGATGATGATGATAATGATAATGGTTATGATGATGATGATGTTGATGATGAAGATAATAATGATAATGGTAATGCTTTGTTTACAACTAAAAAATCATTTGTTAAATTTGTCTACTGGAACAATCCAAGTAAGCTAATCCGGCGGCTTCAGCAACTGCATGTCTATAAACAGGCTGGTTATACTGAATATGAGGAAGAACTATTGGATATAGAAAATGAGCTTCGTCGTGCTAAAATTATTATGTAATGGATCCACATAACAGCTTAAACTATTTCTTAACAATACATGTTATATTTTCTACCACTCTGCTACCATTTTGCTCTCACTTTTGCTATCACTTCAAACTGTACATATTAAATATAAAAGCCAACGCTAAATGATTTTATTATCAGAACAGTTATAACCTTTGTAATGAGCAAATCATACTAACAGGTTAGTTACTACTATGGAACTTACTACAACTAACAAAGGTAAACAACGTGTACTCTATAAAGGCTACTCTTATAACTATAATCGTCAAAATGTAAAAGGAATAATATTTTGGCGATGCTCTAAAGAGAGGTCAAATAAATGTCGAGGCAATCTAAAAAGTAGAAATGGTAAGGTTTTAAGTGTGAGTGATCATCAATGTGGTGTACCAGATGAAACACTGTTGGTGTCAACAAATAATCATGACAATGCTAAAAAGCTAGTACAAGAAAAAAATGTTGCTACTCAAAATAGTGCAGTGTTTATTGAGCAACATTTAACCCCTGCTGTAAAAGTTATGTTTAATCCATCTTCCACATCTCAAGAGTCGTCAACATCACAGACTATGCAAAAGGTTGTGTTGTTGTTGTTTTAAGGGGCTGAACTACAAGGTTATCTACCCTTCATATGCAAGAGAATCAAAAAGGACTAAATAGTAATAGAGAAAAAAGAAATGTATTTTGAATGTAACTATTGTACAAGTACTTATATTAAATAAATAAAAATATTGTATGGGTATTGTCTGTTTTTTCTTAATTGCTATACCCACGTCCTACTATATTAATGCCATTGTTAACCATCAACAGTCTCCACCTATGTTCAGAAAGAAAGTGATCTTAAACAATACACTCTATCTATGGTTTGTGTACCGAGTATCATAATAATACAGTGTCGTCAAGCCATGTTCAGGCAATAGTAATGTTAGGTAAGGGGTTCGAACCCTTGCTTCCTTGTACAGGATTAGTTTTTACTCAACAGCAACCCATAATACTGTACTTTGAAACATGTCACATCTCATTACAAAATGTCAACTGTATCGTTTTCTAAGACCCCAGCTGCTGGCTAGTAGCTAGCAGACTGTGCAACAGAAACAGTGTCACCATGTTCATCCTTAAAAAAATTCAACATTTATTATTCTTTTTCTTATTATTGTTTATTAAGAGTAGTGTAAAGTTGTCTTTGTGACGTAACGGTTATAATAGTTAGCTGGCACTCTAAAGCTCTTGAGTTCAAATTGAGCTTTAACATAAAATTTTAAAAGTATATTAGGACTAAAACAGGTCTACTCAGTCTCGGGTGATCCAAATAAGTAGATGTGGTTTGATTCACACTTTAACGATAGAACACGACGGTTTTTTATTTTTTTAAAATAATGATAGCCATTTGTTCATATTTTTTCATTTTCACATTTCACACATTGCCATTTGGCAATTTTCCATGTACACGATTTGAAAATGTCAGTTTAAAGTTTTTGGATTTCATGATATGGAAACAAGAATTTTCCATTTTGTTGTTTACACATTTGCCAATTTCCCATTTACATTTTTTAAATGTCAGTTTTAAGTTTTTAAATTGTGTTGATATGGAAACATGGATTTCCTATTTTTTCCATATCACAGAAGACACGTTTATGATTTAGTCCATGTTGAATGTTTAGTTTTGTAAAACACACATTTGCTGATTTAAATTTTCTTGAAATCACTTTAATGGAAGTGCTTGGCCATGGCAATAGTGCATTCTCTTTCTGTTTGTTTCCAAAAACATATAGGCCTACTACTACTACTACTACTACTACTGTAGGTAAGACTGTTTTACAAAATAACACCTATCTACTACTGCATTAAAAAAACACAAGTGTTAAAAAAATATAGTATACTATTTACCATTTGCTATATACATTAATTACCCCACCATCCTACCTTGCCGTGTTTGCTTTGGTTGAAAAATCAATGCTACCCACACACACACACACACACACACACACACAAGCTTTCTCTCTCTCTCTCTATCATTCTATCTATAGTCATACATTCACACAACCATACCTGTCTTTGAAAACAAATACAACCACGCTATTTATCCTTGACATGCACACTTATCCCAAATAACTTTTAGTTATACATTTAACATTTACTATTACAAAAAAATGTTTCCACTATTTTCAATTACAAAAATGAATATTTACAAAATACTAAATCTACTGGTTACAAAAAAGCCATGTCTCTAAACAATAAAATATAAAAGTCACACCTCCACCTCGTGGTTATAACCCTATGGTAGGCTAATGCATAGGTCATTCATCTGCACTCATTTGCTATCCATCAAGGTAAAATTGCATTTTCTCTGTTCCACAAGATAAAAATTATGGTTGCCGGATTGTATCCTGCACTGTTTATGCGACAAAGCATTGCCAGTTCATAAAACCGTTAGGTAGTTCTCTACACATAGTGATTTTACCACTGCTCTACCTACGCCTTTTGCTTGTTTGGCTTTCTTACAGGCTAGTATGTGATAGGCAGCATTAACTGTATATCAAACCCAGTCCACTTTTGTATTTGTAATCTAAGTAATAATTTGAAAAGAGACAAGTGTAATCAGTTTTAAACATTATCTCCGCTTTTTTTGTTTGTTTGTTTATGACATGTATATTAACCCAAAATTAAACCCTAGTCTACCTTATTGAAAGGCTAACAGTTTAACTACTGCGTCACCATACCATTCTTTCTTAGTTTGATTCGTTCTAGGCCTTAGAGCTAGAAATCGAGTTACGATCTCCAGTGCAAGAGGCACATGTGCTCACCACTATAGCATGTAATGGCTAGCTGGTATCATTAGACAACCGAAAATGATTGTATTTCGGTTAGCCAAGCATTTCTGTCATTTGCCTACTGTGTGAGCACTGCCAGCGAGACAGTTTAGTTTAGAACAAGCGAGTGCGTGTGTGTGTATAGATTATTAGCCTCAAGTATTTAAAGCTTGTTGTGTGTAGCGACCATCTTGCTCAGTAACCACTGAGTAAGTTTTAACAGTCAACTCATAAAAACAGCATAGGATAGTTGTGTGTGTGTGTGGTTCATGTACTTGGGAATATGCATTAGCACCATGCGCTAGCTTTACCTCACCCTCTAAAGGTAGAGCGTTATCCCTTTCTTTGGACATTGCCAATGACTGCATTCCCCCACAAGTTTTACACTTAAGCCCTTGGCTTGTTCTTGATTAGGTTTGGTTTGCTTTAGGCTTGGTTTGGTTCAGTTGGGTTTGATTCGACTTGGTTCAGTTTAGTTTAATGTAGTCACCATTTTTTTATTTTTAGCTACACTCTTTAACCAATTAATTAATGATAGTCTACTCATAATTCTTGAATCGATAAATTGAATTTTGTGTACACCGTTTGTCAAGCCATGCCTACAACCTATACTCCCTATGTACTACACTCAGATCTGAAAACAAGTTCCAATGGTCAAAGACGTGTCAGTCACCATACATGTAGCCCACAATAATTCTTTCTTTACCTAGCTAGGTTTCGTCATCCACAGTAAACATCTTACATTATGGGTTTGCAATATATTATGAAAAGCAAAAGTCCATGATCTTGTTGTTTTGGGTCTTTTTTGGGGAAAGTCATAAGCCATAAAAAGAATGACATCATGTCAAGTTCTGAGTGGATCTTGTATGTCAAAATCCCATTATCAGTTTATAAAATCTCAAGGCCATGCCCTAGCAGTTTTGGATGATTTCAATCAATGAGTCCACCATAGAAAACATTGAAAAAATAAATACCCTTAAAACAAGTCGTCACATGACCCTCTCCGAACAATGCTTCGCAAAATATAAATTCATCCATTGAACATTGAACATGATCGGCGACATCATCCTAGCTCCCCCCTCCCACCATGGTTGCCATATCGTTTGACCTTCAAGTGTCCTCAGCATCTCTGTGCTTTTTTTTCATTGTCAAGTCAAGTCAATGCATTCCAATAAGCTCAAATAACATTCACATCCTGTCAGTCTGCCCCAGCAAGTCTGTTTTCTATACTCACTTCAAGCAACATATAACCAAGTTCTGTTTGTTCTATCTAAAGCCAACTTCATCGGATCAAGGAATTATCATTTGTCATGTCACTCATAATCGTTTACACGTTAAAGACCCCCTTCAGGGGGTTTAGGAATTAGGAATTCCATCATAGGAAAAATCAGAAAACGAACCCTCGACCCGCCGTCTCATCGAAATAGCGAATACTGTATTGGTATATCACCGCCGTGGCCAGTAATAGCCTCGTTGAAACACATGTCCAGTGGTATCGTCTCTTTCTATCTACAACCACTCGTCATGAACATTTTAGACAAATTAAAAAAAAAAGTTTTAAAAACTAAAATGTTTTCAACAAAAGTGTCGTTAGGCCCTTTCGCATTTTTTAAAACATAAATACTATATTCGAAAGGGGGGAGGGAAGGGGTGTCACCCCGAGTCCTACGACCCCTCGTATACGTCTCTGGCGTTATTGGTTTGTGAGATATAACAGAAAGTCTAAAATCACAGTTTTACAACAAAAAATTCTGTTTCCCTCATTCTCAAAAACTTTAACCTGTTACCAAAATAAAGAGGGTTTCGAGACAAGCCATTTGACATGTCATAGGACCAAATCCGACCATGCATTCGTGAAATATCGGAAAAAGTCTAAAATCATGGTTTTACCCCCAAAAAGCCTGTTTCCCTCATTCTCAAAACTTTAACCTATTAATAGCATATATAGAGCTTCGAGACAAGCGATTTGACACGTCACACGTCCATATCCGACCTTGCGTTCGAGAGATATCGGCAAACTTCGTAAGAAAGTAGGCGACTATCTAGTTCTCTCCTCACCACCAAAACCCCTTCTTATCAATCATTTTTTCACAGAGCTCGCCCTCTTACAAAAATCCCAAGTGCGCATGCGTATAAAACAAAAACAAAAATGTTCATCCATAGCGGCAGCCAGAAAAACGCATGCGCGATATGAGCAACCACGTTTAATTTCATTTTAGCAGCGCAGCTTATACATGTCACATTTGGAAAGAAACTTTCACTAAAAAATTACAATTTGACCCCCTAGTAGGGGTAGGTTTTATTTAGGGGTTGAAATGAATGGTCCATTGGAAAGAGGGCGTCAGCCCGAGTCCAACGACACCTCATTTGTCAACATCGGACCATGCGTTTGAGAGATATTAATTATTTCAATTTCGCGCGGCGGCCATGTTGGTTTGTTGGGCACAGGAGTGTCAAGTGAAGCAGAACCCCCCCCTACTCCACTACTCCCCATACGTTTGCTTAGCCTCCACACGTGTTGTATATAGCGCAAAGTCTAGATTCCATCCTCCTGGCCTCAAGTGGTTCCCCCATACTTTTGCTAAGCCACCACACATGTTGTACATAGCGCACAGTCTAGATTCCATCCTCCTGGCCTCAAGTGGTTCCCCCATATGTTTGCTATGCCACCACACGTGTTGTACATAGCGCACAGTCTAGGTTCCATCCTCCTGGCCTCAAGTTGTTCCCCCATATGTTTGCTAAGCCATCACACGTGTTGTACATAGCGCACAGTCTAGATTCCAACCTCCTGGCCTCAAGTGGTTCCCCCATACTTTTGCTAAGCCACCACACATGTTGTACATAGCGCACAGTCTAGATTCCATCCTCCTGGCCTCAAGTGGTTCCCCCATATGTTTGCTAAGCCACCACACGTGTTGTACATAGCGCACAGTCTAGATTCCATCCTCCTGGCCTCAAGTGGTTCCCCCATACTTTTGCTAAGCCACCACACATGTTGTACATAGCGCACAGTCTAGATTCCATCCTCCTGGCCTCACGTGGTTCCCCCATATGTTTGCTAAGCCACCACACGTGTTGTACATAGCGCACAGTCTAGATTCCATCCTCCTGGCCTCAAGTGGTTACCCCATACGTTTGCTAAGCCACCACACGTGTTGTACATAGCGCACAGTCTAGATTCCATCCTCCTGGCCTCAAGTGGTTCCCCCATACGTTTTCTAAGCCACCACACTTGTTGTACATAGCGCACAGTCTAGATTCCATCCTCCTAGCCTCAAGTGGTTCCCCCATATGTTTGCTAAGCCACCACACGTGGTGTACATAGCGCACAGTCTAGATTCCATCCTCCTGGCCTCAAGTGGTTCCCCCATATGTTTGCTAAGCCAACACACGTGTTGTACATAGCGCACAGTCTAGATTCCATCCTCCTGGCCTCAAGTGGTTCCCCCATACGTTTGCTAAGCCACCACACGTGTTGTACATAGCGCAGTCTAGATTCCATCCTCCTGGCCTCAAGTGGTTCCCCCATATGTTTGCTAAGCCACCACACGTGTTGTACATAGCGCACAGTCTACATTCCATCCTCTTGGCCTCAAGTGGTTCCCCCATACGTTTGCTAAGCCACCACACGTGTTGTACATAGCGCACAGTCTAGATTCCATCCTCCTGGCCTCACGTGGTTCCCCCATATGTTTGCTAAGCCACCACACGTGTTGTACATAGCGCACAGTCTAGATTCCATCCTCCTGGCCTCAAGTGGTTCCCCCATACGTTTGATAAGCCACCACACGTGTTGTACGTAGCGCACAGTCTAGATTACATCCTCCTGGCCTCATGTGATTCCCCCATACGTTTGCTAAGCCACCACACGTGTAGTACATAGCGCACAGTCTAGATTCCATCCTCCTGGCCTCAAGTGGTTCCCCCATATGTTTGCTAAGCCACCACACGTGTTGTACATAGCGCACAGTCTAGATTCCATCCTCCTGGCCTCAAGTGGTTCCCCCATACGTTTGCTAAGCCACCACACGTGTTGTACATAGCGCACAGTCTAGATTCCATCCTCCTGGCCTTAAATGGTTCCCCCATATGTTTGCTAAGCCACCACTCGTGTTGTACATAGCGCACAGTCTAGATTCCATCCTCCTGGCCTCAAGTGGTTCCCCCATATGTTAGCTATGCCACCACACGTGTTGTACATAGCGCACAGTCTAGATTCCATCCTCCTGGCCTCCAGTGGTTCCCCCATATGTTTGCTAAGCCACCACACGTGTTGTACATAGCGCACAGTCTAGATTCCATCCTCCTGGCCTCAAATGGTTCCCCCCATACTTTTGCTAAGCCACCACACGTGTTGTACATAGCGCACAGTCTAGATTCTATCCTCCTGGCCTCATGTGGTTCCCCCATACGTTTGCTAAGCCACCACACGTGTTGTACATAGCGCACAGTCTAGATTCCATCCTCCTGGCCTCAAGTGGTTCCCCCATATGTTTGCTAAGCCATCACACGTGTTGTACATAGCGCACAGTCTAGATTCCATCCTCCTGGCCTCAAGTGGTTCCCCCATATGTTTGCTAAGCCACCACACGTGTTGTACATAGCGCACAGTCTAGATTCCATCCTCCTGGCCTCAAGTGGTTCCCCCATATGTTTGCTAAGCCACCACACGTGTTGTACATAGCGCAAAGTCTAGATTCCATCCTCCTGGCCTCAAGTGGTTCCCCCATATGTTTACTAAGCCACCACCCTTGTTGTACATAGCGCACAGTCTAGATTCCATCCTCCTGGCCTCAAGTGGTTCCCCCATATGTTTGCTAGGCTACCACACGTGTTGTACATTGCGCACAGTCTAGATTCCATCTTCCTGGCCTCAAGTGGTTCCGCCATATGTTTGCTAAGCCACCACACGTGTTGTACATAGCGCACAGTCTAGATTCCATCCTCCTGGCCTCAAGTGGTTTCCCCATACGTTTGCTAGGCCACCACACGTGGTGTACATAGCGCACAGTCTAGATTCTATCCTTCTGGCTTCATGTGGTTCCCCCATACGTTTGCTAAGCCTCCACACGTGTTGTATATAGCGCACAGTCTAGATTCCATCCTCCTGGCCTCAAGTGGTTCCCCCATACTTTTGCTAAGCCACCACACATATTGTACATAGCGCACAGTCTAGATTCCATCCTCCTGGCCTCAAGTGGTTCCCCCATATGTTTGCTAAGCCACCACACGTGTTGTACATAGCGCACAGTCTAGATTCCATCCTCCTGGCCTCAAGTGGTTCCCCCATACTTTTGCTAAGCCACCACACATGTTGTACATAGCGCACAGTCTAGATTCCATCCTCCTGGCCTCACGTGGTTCCCCCATATGTTTGCTAAGCCACCACACGTGTTGTACATAGCGCACAGTCTAGATTCCATCCTCCTGGCCTCAAGTGGTTACCCCATACGTTTGCTAAGCCACCACACGTGTTGTACATAGCGCACAGTCTAGATTCCATCCTCCTGGCCTCAAGTGGTTCCCCCATAAGTTTGCTAAGCCACCACACGTGTTATACATAGTGCAGAGTCTAGATTCCATCCCCCTGGCCTCAAGTGGTTCCCCCATACGTTTTCTAAGCCACCACACTTGTTGTACATAGCGCACAGTCAAAATCCATCCTCCTGGCCTCAAGTGGTTCCCCCATATGTTTGCTAAGCCACGACACGTGTTGTACATAGCGCACAGTCTAAATTCCATCCTCCTGGCCTCAAGTGGTTCCCCCATACGTTTGCTAAGCCACCACACATGTTGTACATAGCGCACAGTCTAGATTCCATCCTCCTGGCCTCAAGTGGTTCCCCCATATGTTTGCTAAGCAACCACCAGTGTTGTACATAGCGCACAGTATAGATTCCATCCTCCTGGCCTCAAGTGGTTCCCCCATACGTTTGCTAAGCCACCACACGTGTTGTACATAGCGCACAGTCAAGATTCCATCCTCCTGGCCTCAAGTGGTTCCCCCATATGTTTGCTAAGCCATCACACGTGTTGTACATAGCGCACAGTCTAGATTCCATCCTCCTGGCCTCAAGTGGTTCCCCCATATGTTTGCTAAGCCACCACACGTGTTGTACATAGCGCACAGTCTAGATTCCATCCTCCTGGCCTCAAGTGGTTCCCCCATATGTTTGCTAAGCCACCACACGTGTTGTACATAGCGCAAAGTCTAGATTCCATCCTCCTGGCCTCAAGTGGTTCCCCCATATGTTTGCTAAGCCACCACCCGTGTTGTACATAGCGCACAGTCTAGATTCCATCCTCCTGGCCTCAAGTGGTTCCCCCATATGTTTGCTAAGCCATCACACGTGTTGTACATAGCGCACAGTCTAGATTCCATCCTCCTGGCCTCAAGTGGTTCCCCCATATGTTTGCTAAGCCACCACACGTGTTGTACATAGCGCACAGTCTAGATTCCATCTTCCTGGCCTCAAGTGGTTCCCCCATATGTTTGCTAAGCCACCACACGTGTTGTACATAGCGCACAGTCTAGATTCCATCCTCCTGGCCTCACGTGGTTCCCCCATATGTTTGCTAAGCCAACACACGTGTTGTACATAGCGCACAGTCTAGATTCCATCCTCCTGGCCTCAAGTGGTTCCCCCATACGTTTGCTAAGCCACCACACGTGTTGTACATAGCGCAGTCTAGATTCCATCCTCCTGGCCTCAAGTGGTTCCCCCATACGTTTGCTAAGCCACCTCACGTGTTATACATAGTGCAGAGTCTAGATTCCATCCCCCTGGCCTCAAGTGGTTCCCCCATATGTTTGCTAAGCCACCACACGTGTTGTACATAGCGCACAGTCTAGATTCCATCCTCCTGGCCTCAAGTGGTTCCCCCATACTTTTGCTAAGCCACCACACATGTTGTACATAGCGCACAGTCTAGATTCCATCCTCCTGGCCTCAAGTGGTTCCCCCATACGTTTGCTAAGCCACCTCACGTGTTATACATAGTGCAGAGTCTAGATTCCATCCCCCTGGCCTCAAGTGGTTCCCCCATATGTTTGCTAAGCCACCACACGTGTTGTACATAGCGCAAAGTCTAGATTCCATCCTCCTGGCCTCAAGTGGTTCCCCCATACTTTTGCTAAGCCACCACACGTGTTGTACATTGCGCACAGTCTAGATTCCATCTTCCTGGCCTCAAGTGGTTCCGCCATATGTTTGCTAAGCCACCACACGTGTTGTACATAGCGCACAGTCTAGATTCCATCCTCCTGGCCTCAAGTGGTTTCCCCATACGTTTGCTAGGCCACCACACGTGGTGTACATAGCGCACAGTCTAGATTCTATCCTTCTGGCTTCATGTGGTTCCCCCATACGTTTGCTAAGCCTCCACACGTGTTGTATATAGCGCACAGTCTAGATTCCATCCTCCTGGCCTCAAGTGGTTCCCCCATACTTTTGCTAAGCCACCACACATATTGTACATAGCGCACAGTCTAGATTCCATCCTCCTGGCCTCAAGTGGTTCCCCCATATGTTTGCTAAGCCACCACACGTGTTGTACATAGCGCACAGTCTAGATTCCATCCTCCTGGCCTCAAGTGGTTCCCCCATACTTTTGCTAAGCCACCACACATGTTGTACATAGCGCACAGTCTAGATTCCATCCTCCTGGCCTCACGTGGTTCCCCCATATGTTTGCTAAGCCACCACACGTGTTGTACATAGCGCACAGTCTAGATTCCATCCTCCTGGCCTCAAGTGGTTACCCCATACGTTTGCTAAGCCACCACACGTGTTGTACATAGCGCACAGTCTAGATTCCATCCTCCTGGCCTCAAGTGGTTCCCCCATAAGTTTGCTAAGCCACCACACGTGTTATACATAGTGCAGAGTCTAGATTCCATCCCCCTGGCCTCAAGTGGTTCCCCCATACGTTTTCTAAGCCACCACACTTGTTGTACATAGCGCACAGTCAAAATCCATCCTCCTGGCCTCAAGTGGTTCCCCCATATGTTTGCTAAGCCACGACACGTGTTGTACATAGCGCACAGTCTAAATTCCATCCTCCTGGCCTCAAGTGGTTCCCCCATACGTTTGCTAAGCCACCACACATGTTGTACATAGCGCACAGTCTAGATTCCATCCTCCTGGCCTCAAGTGGTTCCCCCATATGTTTGCTAAGCAACCACCAGTGTTGTACATAGCGCACAGTATAGATTCCATCCTCCTGGCCTCAAGTGGTTCCCCCATACGTTTGCTAAGCCACCACACGTGTTGTACATAGCGCACAGTCAAGATTCCATCCTCCTGGCCTCAAGTGGTTCCCCCATATGTTTGCTAAGCCATCACACGTGTTGTACATAGCGCACAGTCTAGATTCCATCCTCCTGGCCTCAAGTGGTTCCCCCATATGTTTGCTAAGCCACCACACGTGTTGTACATAGCGCACAGTCTAGATTCCATCCTCCTGGCCTCAAGTGGTTCCCCCATATGTTTGCTAAGCCACCACACGTGTTGTACATAGCGCAAAGTCTAGATTCCATCCTCCTGGCCTCAAGTGGTTCCCCCATATGTTTGCTAAGCCACCACCCGTGTTGTACATAGCGCACAGTCTAGATTCCATCCTCCTGGCCTCAAGTGGTTCCCCCATATGTTTGCTAAGCCATCACACGTGTTGTACATAGCGCACAGTCTAGATTCCATCCTCCTGGCCTCAAGTGGTTCCCCCATATGTTTGCTAAGCCACCACACGTGTTGTACATAGCGCACAGTCTAGATTCCATCTTCCTGGCCTCAAGTGGTTCCCCCATATGTTTGCTAAGCCACCACACGTGTTGTACATAGCGCACAGTCTAGATTCCATCCTCCTGGCCTCACGTGGTTCCCCCATATGTTTGCTAAGCCAACACACGTGTTGTACATAGCGCACAGTCTAGATTCCATCCTCCTGGCCTCAAGTGGTTCCCCCATACGTTTGCTAAGCCACCACACGTGTTGTACATAGCGCAGTCTAGATTCCATCCTCCTGGCCTCAAGTGGTTCCCCCATACGTTTGCTAAGCCACCTCACGTGTTATACATAGTGCAGAGTCTAGATTCCATCCCCCTGGCCTCAAGTGGTTCCCCCATATGTTTGCTAAGCCACCACACGTGTTGTACATAGCGCACAGTCTAGATTCCATCCTCCTGGCCTCAAGTGGTTCCCCCATACTTTTGCTAAGCCACCACACATGTTGTACATAGCGCACAGTCTAGATTCCATCCTCCTGGCCTCAAGTGGTTCCCCCATACGTTTGCTAAGCCACCTCACGTGTTATACATAGTGCAGAGTCTAGATTCCATCCCCCTGGCCTCAAGTGGTTCCCCCATATGTTTGCTAAGCCACCACACGTGTTGTACATAGCGCAAAGTCTAGATTCCATCCTCCTGGCCTCAAGTGGTTCCCCCATACTTTTGCTAAGCCACCACACATGTTGTACATAGCGCACAGTCTAGATTCCATCCTCCTGGCCTCAAGTGGTTCCCCCATATGTTTGCTAAGCCACCACACTTGTTGTACATAGCGCACAGTCTAGATTCCATCCTCCTGGCCTCAAGTGGTTCCCCCATACGTTTGCTAAGCCACCACACGTGTTGTACATAGCGCACAGTCTAGATTCCATCCTCCTGGCCTCAAGTGGTTCCCCCATATGTTTGCTAAGCCACCACACGTGTTGTACATAGCGCACAGTCTAGATTCCATCCTCCTGGCCTCAAGTGGTTCCCCCATACTTTTGCTAAGCCACCACACATGTTGTACATAGCGCACAGTCTAGATTCCATCCTCCTGGCCTCACGTGGTTCCCCCATTTGTTCGCTAAGCCACCACACGTGTTGTACATAGCGCACAGTCTAGATTCCATCCTCCTGGCCTCAAGTGGTTACCCCATACGTTTGCTAAGCCACCACACGTGTTGTACATAGCGCACAGTCTATATTCCATCCTCCTGGCCTCAAGTGGTTCCCCCATACGTTTGCTAAGCCACCACACGTGTTGTACATAGCGCACAGTCTAGATTCCATCCTCCTGGCCTCAAGTGGTTCCCCCATATGTTTGCTAAGGCATCACACGTGTACATAGCGCACAGTATAGATTCCATCCTCCTGGCTTCAAGTGGTTCCCCCATACGTTTGCTAAGCCTCCACACGTGTTGTATATAGCGCACAGTCTAGATTCCATCCTCCTGGCCTCAAGTGGTTCCCCCATACTTTTGCTAAGCCACCACACATGTTGTACATAGCGCAAGTCTAGATTCCATCCTCCTGGCCTCAAGTAGTTCCCCCATATGTTTGCTAAGCCACCACACGTGTTGTACATAGCGCACAGTCTAGATTCCATCCTCCTGGCCTCAAGTGGTTCCCCCATACTTTTGCTAAGCCACCACACATGTTGTACATAGCGCACAGTCTAGATTCCATCCTCCTGGCCTTACGTGGTTCCCCCATATGTTTGCTAAGCCACCACACGTGTTGTACATAGCGCACAGTCTAGATTCCATCTTCCTGGCCTCAAGTGGTTCCGCCATATGTTTGCTAAGCCACCACACGTGTTGTACATAGCGCACAGTCTAGATTCCATCCTCCTGGCCTCAAGTGGTTCCCCCATATGTTTGCTAAGCCACCACACGTGTTGTACATAGCGCACAGTCTAGATTCCATCCTCCTGGCTTCAAGTGGTTCCCCCATACGTTTGCTAAGCCTCCACACGTGTTGTATATAGCGCACAGTCTAGATTCCATCCTCCTGGCCTCAAGTGGTTCCCCCATACTTTTGCTAAGTCACCACACATGTTGTACATAGCGCACAGTCTAGATTCCATCCTCCTGGCTTCAAGTGGTTCCCCCATACGTTTGCTAAGCCTCCACACGTGTTGTATATAGCGCACAGTCTAGATTCCATCCTCCTGGCCTCAAGTGGTTCCCCCATACTTTTGCTAAGCCACCACACATGTTGTACATAGCGCACAGTCTAGATTCCATCCTCCTGGCCTCAGTTGGTTCCCCCATATGTTTGCTAAGCCATCACACGTGTTGTACATAGCGCACAGTCTAGATTCCATCCTCCTGGCCTCAGTTGGTTCCCCCATATGTTTGCTATGCCACCACACGTGTTGTACATAGCGCACAGTCTAGGTTCCATCCTCCTGGCCTCAAGTTGTTCCCCCATATGTTTGCTAAGCCATCACACGTGTTGTACATAGCGCACAGTCTAGATTCCATCCTCCTGGCCTCAAGTGGTTCCCCCATACTTTTGCTAAGCCACCACACATGTTGTACATAGCGCAAGTCTAGATTCCATCCTCCTGGCCTCAAGTGGTTCCCCCATATGTTTGCTAAGCCACCACACGTGTTGTACATAGCGCACAGTCTAGATTCCATCCTCCTGGCCTCAAGTGGTTCCCCCATACTTTTGCTAAGCCACCACACATGTTGTACATAGCGCACAGTCTAGATTCCATCCTCCTGGCCTCACGTGGTTCCCCCATATGTTTGCTAAGCCACCACACGTGTTGTACATAGCGCACAGTCTAGATTCCATCTTCCTGGCCTCAAGTGGTTCCCCCATACGTTTGCTAAGCCACCACACGTGTAGTACATAGCGCACAGTCTAGATTCCATCCTCCTGGCCTCAAGTGGTTCCCCCATACGTTTGCTAAGCCACCACACGTGTTGTACATAGCGCACAGTCTAGATTCCATCCTCCTGGCCTCAAGTGGTTCCCCCATATGTTTGCTAAGCCACCACACGTGTTGTACATAGCGCACAGTCTAGATTCCATCCTCCTGGCCTCAAGTGGTTCCCCCATATGTTACCTATGCCACCACACGTGTTGTACATAGCGCACAGTCTGGATTCCATCCTCCTGGCCTCAAGTGGTTCCCCCATATGTTTGCTAAGCCACCACACGTGTTGTACATAGCGCACAGTCTAGATTACATCCTCCTGCCTCAAGTGGTTCCCCCATTCGTTTGCTAAGCCACCACACATGTTGTACATAGCGCACAGTCTAGATTCCATCCTCCTGGCCTCAAGTGGTTCCCCCATATGTTTGCTTAGCTATCACACGTGTTGTACATAGCGCACAGTCTAGATCCCATCCTCCTGGCCTCAAGTGGTTCCCCCATATGTTTGCTAAGCCACCACACGTGTTGTACATAGCGCACAGTCTAGATTCCATCCTCCTGGCCTCAAGTGGTTCCCCCATATGTTTGCTAAGCCTTCACACGTGTTTGTACATAGCGCACAGTCTAGATTCCATCCTCCTGGCCTCAAGTGGTTCCCCCATATGTTTGCTAAGCCACCACACGTGTTGTACATAGCGCACAGTCTAGATTCCATCCTCCTGGCATCATGTGGTTCCCCCATACGTATGCTAAGTCACCACACGTGTTGTACATAGCGCACAGACTAGATTCCATCCTCCTTGCCTCAAGTAGTTCCCCCATAAGTTTGCTAAGCCACCTCACATGTTGTACATAGCGCACAGTCTAGATTCCATCCCCCTGGCTTCATGTGGTTCCCCCATATGTTTGCTAAGCCACCACACGTGTTGTACATAGCGCACAATCTACAGTCCATCCTCCTGGCCTCAAGTGGTTCATCCATACGTTTGCTAAGCCACCACACGTGTTGTACATAGCGCACAGTCTAGATTCCATCCTCCTGGCCTCAAGTGGTTCCCCCATATGTTTGCTAAGGCATCACACGTGTTGTACATAGCGCACAGTCTAGATTCCATCCTTCTGGCCTCAAGTGGTTCCCCCATACGTTTGCTAAGCCACCACACGTGTTGCACATAGCGCACAGTCTAGATTCCATCCTCCTGGCCTCAAGTGGTTCCCCCATACGTTTGCTAAGCCACCCCACATGTTGTACATAGCGCAAGTCTAGATTCCATCCTCCTGGCCTCAAGTGGTTCCCCCATATGTTTGCTAAGCCACCACACGTGTTGTACATAGCGCACAGTCTAGATTCCATCCTCCTGGCCTCAAGTGGTTCCCCCATACTTTTGCTAAGCCACCACACATGTTGTACATAGCGCACAGTCTAGATTCCATCCTCCTGGCCTCACGTGGTTCCCCGATATGTTTGCTAAGCCACCACACGTGTTGTATATAGCGCACAGTCTAGATTCCATCCTCCTGGCCTCAAGTGGTTACCCCATACGTTTGCTAAGCCACCACACGTGTTATACATAGTGCAGAGTCTAGATTCCATCCCCTTGGCCTCAAGTGGTTCCCCCATACGTTTTCTAAGCCACCACACTTGTTGTACATAGCGCACAGTCTAGATTCCATCCTCCTAGCCTCAAGTGGTTCCCCCATATGTTTGCTAAGCCACCACACGTGTTGTACATAGCGCACAGTCTAGATTCCATCCTCCTGGCCTCACGTGGTTCCCCCATATGTTTGCTAAGCCAACACACGTGTTGTACATAGCGCACAGTCTAGATTCCATCCTCCTGGCCTCAAGTGGTTCCCCCATACGTTTGCTAAGCCACCACACGTGTTGTACATAGCGCAGTCTAGATTCCATCCTCCTGGCCTCAAGTGGTTCCCCCATACGTTTGCTAAGCCACCTCACGTGTTATACATAGTGCAGAGTCTAGATTCCATCCCCCTGGCCTCAAGTGGTTCCCCCATACGTTTTCTGAGCCACCACACTTGTTGTACATAGCGCACAGTCTAGATTCCATCCTCCTAGCCTCAAGTGGTTCCCCCATATGTTTGCTAAGCCACCACACGTGTTGTACATAGCGCACAGTCTAGATTCCATCCTCCTGGCCTCAAGTGGTTCCCCCATATGTTTGCTAAGCCAACACACGTGTTGTACATAGCGCACAGTCTAGATTCCATCCTCCTGGCCTCAAGTGGTTCCCCCATACTTTTGCTAAGCCACCACACATGTTGTACATAGCGCACAGTCTAGATTCCATCCTCCTGGCCTCACGTGGTTCCCCCATATGTTTGCTAAGCCACCACACGTGTTGTACATAGCGCACAGTCTAGATTCCATCTTCCTGGCCTCAAGTGGTTCCGCCATATGTTTGCTAAGCCACCACACGTGTTGTACATAGCGCACAGTCTAGATTCCATCCTCCTGGCCTCAAGTGGTTCCCCCATATGTTTGCTAAGCCACCACACGTGTTGTACATAGCGCACAGTCTAGATTCCATCCTCCTGGCTTCAAGTGGTTCCCCCATACGTTTGCTAAGCCTCCACACGTGTTGTATATAGCGCACAGTCTAGATTCCATCCTCCTGGCCTCAAGTGGTTCCCCCATACTTTTGCTAAGCCACCACACATGTTGTACATAGCGCACAGTCTAGATTCCATCCTCCTGGCCTCAGTTGGTTCCCCCATATGTTTGCTAAGCCATCACACGTGTTGTACATAGCGCACAGTCTAGATTCCATCCTCCTGGCCTCAGTTGGTTCCCCCATATGTTTGCTATGCCACCACACGTGTTGTACATAGCGCACAGTCTAGGTTCCATCCTCCTGGCCTCAAGTTGTTCCCCCATATGTTTGCTAAGCCATCACACGTGTTGTACATAGCGCACAGTCTAGATTCCATCCTCCTGGCCTCAAGTGGTTCCCCCATACTTTTGCTAAGCCACCACACATGTTGTACATAGCGCAAGTCTAGATTCCATCCTCCTGGCCTCAAGTGGTTCCCCCATATGTTTGCTAAGCCACCACACGTGTTGTACATAGCGCACAGTCTAGATTCCATCCTCCTGGCCTCAAGTGGTTCCCCCATACTTTTGCTAAGCCACCACACATGTTGTACATAGCGCACAGTCTAGATTCCATCCTCCTGGCCTCACGTGGTTCCCCCATATGTTTGCTAAGCCACCACACGTGTTGTACATAGCGCACAGTCTAGATTCCATCTTCCTGGCCTCAAGTGGTTCCCCCATACGTTTGCTAAGCCACCACACGTGTAGTACATAGCGCACAGTCTAGATTCCATCCTCCTGGCCTCAAGTGGTTCCCCCATACGTTTGCTAAGCCACCACACGTGTTGTACATAGCGCACAGTCTAGATTCCATCCTCCTGGCCTCAAGTGGTTCCCCCATATGTTTGCTAAGCCACCACACGTGTTGTACATAGCGCACAGTCTAGATTCCATCCTCCTGGCCTCAAGTGGTTCCCCCATATGTTAGCTATGCCACCACACGTGTTGTACATAGCGCACAGTCTAGATTCCATCCTCCTGGCCTCAAGTGGTTCCCCCATATGTTTGCTAAGCCACCACACGTGTTGTACATAGCGCACAGTCTAGATTACATCCTCCTGGCCTCAAGTGGTTCCCCCATTCGTTTGCTAAGCCACCACACATGTTGTACATAGCGCACAGTCTAGATTCCATCCTCCTGGCCTCAAGTGGTTCCCCCATATGTTTGCTAAGCTATCACACGTGTTGTACATAGCGCACAGTCTAGATCCCATCCTCCTGGCCTCAAGTGGTTCCCCCATATGTTTGCTAAGCCACCACACGTGTTGTACATAGCGCACAGTCTAGATTCCATCCTCCTGGCCTCAAGTGGTTCCCCCATATGTTTGCTAGGCTACCATACGTGTTGTACATAGCGCACAGTCTAGATTCCATCCTCCTGGCCTCAAGTGGTTCACCCATATGTTTGCTAAGCCATCACACGTGTTGTACATAGCGCACAGTCTAGATTACATCCTCCTGGCCTCAAGTGGTTCCCCCATACGTTTGCTAAGCCACCACACATGTTGTGCATAGCGCACCGTCTAGATTCCATCCTCCTGGCCTCAAGTGGTTCCCCCATATGTTTGCTAAGCCTTCACACGTGTTTGTACATAGCGCAAAGTCTAGATTCCATCCTCCTGGCCTCAAGTGGTTCCCCCATATGTTTGCTAAGCCACCACACGTGTTGTACATAGCGCACAGTCTAGATTCCATCCTGCTGGCATCATGTGGTTCCCCCATACGTATGCTAAGTCACCACACGTGTTGTACATAGCGCACAGACTAGATTCCATCCTCCTTGCCTCAAGTAGTTCCCCCATAAGTTTGCTAAGCCACCTCACATGTTGTACATAGCGCACAGTCTAGATTCCATCCCCCTGGCTTCATGTGGTTCCCCCATATGTTTGCTAAGCCACCACACGTGTTGTACATAGCGCACAATCTAGATTCCATCCTCCTGGCCTCAAGTGGTTCATCCATACGTTTGCTAAGCCACCACACGTGTTGTACATAGCGCACAGTCTAGATTCCATCCTCCTGGCCCCAAGTGGTTCCCCCATATGTTTGCTAAGGCATCACACGTGTTGTACATAGCGCATAGTCTAGATTCCATCCTTCTGGCCTCAAGTGGTTCCCCCATACGTTTGCTAAGCCACCACACGTGTTGTACATAGCGCACAGTCTAGATTCCATCCTCCTGGCCTCAAGTGGTTCCCCCATACGTTTGCTAAGCCATCACACGTGTTGTACATAGCGCACAGTCTAGATTACATCCTCCTGGCCTCAAGTGGTTCCCCATACGTTTGCTAAGCCACCACACGTGTTGTACATAGCGCACAGTCTAGATTCCATCCTCCTGGCCTCAAGTGGTTCCCCCATATGTTTGCTAAGCCATCACACGTGTTGTACATAGCGCACAGTCTAGATTCCATCCTCCTGGCCTCAGTTGGTTCCCCCATATGTTTGCTATTCCACCACACGTGTTGTACATAGCGCACAGTCTAGGTTCCATCCTCCAGGCCTCAAGTTGTTCCCCCATATGTTTGCTAAGCCATCACACGTGTTGTACATAGCGCACAGTCTAGATTCCATCCTCCTGGCCTCAAGTGGTTCCCCCATACTTTTGCTAAGCCACCACACATGTTGTACATAGCGCAAGTCTAGATTCCATCCTCCTGGCCTCAAGTGGTTCCCCCATATGTTTGCTAAGCCACCACACGTGTTGTACATAGCGCACAGTCTAGATTCCATCCTCCTGGCCTCAAGTGGTTCCCCCATACTTTTGCTAAGCCACCACACATGTTGTACATAGCGCACAGTCTAGATTCCATCCTCCTGGCCTCACGTGGTTCCCCCATATGTTTGCTAAGCCACCACACGTGTTGTACATAGCGCACAGTCTAGATTCCATCCTCCTGGCCTCAAGTGGTTACCCCATACGTTTGCTAAGCCACCACACGTGTTATACATAGTGCAGAGTCTAGATTCCATCCCCCTGGCCTCAAGTGGTTCCCCCATACGTTTTCAAAGCCACCACACTTGTTGTACATAGCGCACAGTCTAGATTCCATCCTCCTAGCCTCAAGTGGTTCCCCCATATGTTTGCTAAGCCACCACACATGTTGTACATAGCGCACAGTCTAGATTCCATCCTCCTGGCCTCAAGTGGTTACCCCATACGTTTGCTAAGCCACCACACGTGTTATACATAGCGCACAGTCTAGATTCCATCCCCCTGGCCTCAAGTGGTTCCCCCATACGTTTTCAAAGCCACCACACTTGTTGTACATAGCGCACAGTCTAGATTCCATCCTCCTAGCCTCAAGTGGTTCCCCCATACGTTTGCTAAGCCACCACACGTGTTGTACATAGCGCACAGTCTAGATTCCATCCTCCTGGCCTCAAGTGGTTCACCCATATGTTTGCTAGGCTACCATACGTGTTGTACATAGCGCACAGTCTAGATTCCATCCTCCTTGCCTCAAGTGGTTCCCACATATGTTTGCTAAGCCACCACACGTGTTGTATATAGCGCACAGTCTAGATTCCATCCTCCTGGCCTCAAGTGGTTCCCCCACATGTTTGCTAAGCCTTCACACGTGTTTGTACATAGCGCACAGTCTAGATTCCATCCTCCTGGCCTCAAGTGGTTCCCCCATATGTTTGCTAAGCCACCACACGTGTTGTACATAGCGCACAGTCTAGATTCCATCCTCCAGGCATCATGTGGTTCCCCCATACGTATGCTAAGTCACCACACGTGTTGTACATAGCGCACAGTCTAGATTCCATCCTCCTTGCCTCAAGTGGTTCCCCCATAAGTTTGCTAAGCCACCTCACATGTTGTACATAGCGCACAGTCTAGATTCCATCCCCCTGGTTTCATGTGGTTCCCCCATATGTTTGCTAAGCCACCACACGTGTTGTACATAGCGCACAATCTAGATTCCATCCTCCTGGCCTCAAGTGGTTCATCCATACGTTTGCTAAGCCACCACACGTGTTGTACATAGCGCACAGTCTAGATTCCATCCTCCTGGCCTCAAGTGGTTCCCCCATATGTTTGCTAAGGCATCACACGTGTTGTACATAGCGCACAGTCTAGATTCCATCCTTCTGGCCTCAAGTGGTTCCCCCATACGTTTGCTAAGCCACCACACGTGTTGTACATAGCGCACAGTCTAGATTCCATCCTCCTGGCCTCAAGTGGTTCCCCCATACGTTTGCTAAGCCATCACACGTGTTGTACATAGCGCACAGTCTAGATTACATCCTCCTGGCCTCAAGTGGTTCCCCATACGTTTGCTAAGCCACCACACGTGTTGTACATAGCGCACAGTCTAGATTCCATCCTCCTGGCCTCAAGTGGTTCCCCCATATGTTTGCTAAGCCATCACACGTGTTGTACATAGCGCACAGTCTAGATTCCATCCTCCTGGCCTCAGTTGGTTCCCCCATATGTTTGCTATGCCACCACACGTGTTGTACATAGCGCACAGTCTAGATTCCATCCTTCTGGCCTCAAGTGGTTCCTCCATACGTTTGCTAAGCCACCACACGTGTTGTACATAGCGCACAGTCTAGATTCCATCCTCCTGGCCTCAAGTGGTGCCCCCATACGTTTGCTAGGCCATCACACGTGTTGTACATAGCGCACAGTCTAGATTACATCCTCCTGGCCTCAAGTGGTTCCCCATACGTTTGCTAAGCCACCACACGTGTTGTACATAGCGCACAGTCTAGATTCCATCCTCCTGGCCTCAAGTGGTTGCCCCATATGTTTGCTAAGCCATCACACGTGTTGTACATAGCGCACAGTCTAGATTCCATCCTCCTGGCCTCAGTTGGTTCCCCCATATGTTTGCTATGCCACCACACGTGTTGTACATAGCGCACAGTCTACGTTCCATCCTCCTGGCCTCAAGTTGTTCCCCCATATGTTTGCTAAGCCTTCACACGTGTAGTACATAGCGCACAGTCTAGATTCCATCCTCCTGGCCTCAAGTGGTTCCCCCATACTTTTGCTAAGCCACCACACATGTTGTACATAGCGCACAGTCTAGATTCCATCCTCCTGGCCTCAAGTGGTTCCCCCATACGTTTGCAAAGCCACCACACGTGTTATACATAGTGCAGAGTCTAGATTCCATCCCCCTGGCCTCAAGTGGTTCCCCCATACGTTTTCTAAGCCACCACACTTGTTGTACATAGCGCACAGTCAAAATCCATCCTCCTGGCCTCAAGTGGTTCCCCCATATGTTTGCTAAGCCACGACACGTGTTGTACATAGCGCACAGTCTAAATTCCATCCTCCTGGCCTCAAGTGGTTCCCCCATACGTTTGCTAAGCCACCACACATGTTGTACATAGCGCACAGTCTAGATTCCATCCTCCTGGCCTCAAATGGTTCCCCCATATGTTTGCTAAGCAAGCACCAGTGTAGTACATAGCGCACAGTATAGATTCCATCCTCCTGACCTCAAGTGGTTCCCCCATACGTTTGCTAAGCCACCACACGTGTTGTACATAGCGCACAGTCAAGATTCCATCCTCCTGGCCTCAAGTGGTTCCCCCATATGTTTGCTAAGCCATCACACGTGTTGTACATAGCGCACAGTCTAGATTCCATCCTCCTGGCCTCAAGTGGTTCCCCCATATGTTTGCTAAGCCACCACACGTGTTGTACATAGCGCACAGTCTAGATTCCATCCTCCTGGCCTCAAGTGGTTCCCCCATATGTTTGCTAAGCCACCACACGTGTTGTACATAGCGCAAAGTCTAGATTCCATCCTCCTGGCCTCAAGTTGTTCCCCCATATGTTTGCTAAGCCACCACCCGTGTTGTACATAGCGCACAGTCTAGATTCCATCCTACTGGCCTCAAGTGGTTCCCCCATATGTTTGCTAGGCTACCACACGTGTTGTACATAGCGCACAGTCTAGATTCCATCTTCCTGGCCTCATGTGGTTCCGCCATATGTTTGCTAAGCCACCACACGTGTTGTACATAGCGCACAGTCTAGATTCCATCCTCCTGGCCTCAAGTGGTTCCCCCATACGTTTGCTAAGCCACCACACGTGTTGTACATAGCGCACAGTCTAGATCCCATCCTCCTGGCTTCAGGTGGTTCCCCCATACGTTTGCTTAGCCTCCACACGTGTTGTATATAGCGCACAGTCTAGATTCCATCCTCCTGGCCTCAAGTGGTTCCCCCATACTTTTGCTAAGCCACCACACATGTTGTACATAGCGCACAGTCTAGATTCCATCCTCCTGGCCTCAAGTGGTTCCCCCATATGTTTGCTAAGCCACCACACGTGTTGTACATAGCGCACAGTCTAGATTCCATCCTCCTGGCCTCAAGTGGTTCCCCCATACTTTTGCTAAGCCACCACACATGTTGTACATAGCGCACAGTCTAGATTCCATCCTCCTGGCCTCACGTGGTTCCCCCATTTGTTCGCTAAGCCACCACACGTGTTGTACATAGCGCACAGTCTAGATTCCATCCTTCTGGTCTCAAGTGGTTACCCCATACGTTTGCTAAGCCACCACACGTGTTGTACATAGCGCACAGTCTATATTCCATCCTCCTGGCCTCAAGTGGTTCCCCCATACGTTTGCTAAGCCACCACACGTGTTGTACATAGCGCACAGTCTAGATTCCATCCTCCTGGCCTCAAGTGGTTCCCCCATATGTTTGCTAAGGCATCACACGTGTACATAGCGCTCAGTATAGATTCCATCCTCCTGGCTTCAAGTGGTTCCCCCATACGTTTGCTAAGCCTCCACACGTGTTGTATATAGCGCACAGTCTAGATTCCATCCTCCTGGCCTCAAGTGGTTCCCCCATACTTTTGCTAAGCCACCACACATGTTGTACATAGCGCACAGTCTAGATTCCATCCTCCTTGCCTCACGTGGTTCCCCCATATGTTTGCTAAGCCACCACACGTGTTGTACATAGCGCACAGTCTAGATTCCATCTTCCTGGCCTCAAGTGGTTCCGCCATATGTTTGCTAAGCCACCACACGTGTTGTACATAGCGCACAGTCTAGATTCCATCCTCCTGGCCTCAAGTGGTTCCCCCATACTTTTGCTAAGCCACCACACATGTTGTACATAGCGCACAGTCTAGATTCCATCCTCCTTGCCTCACGTGGTTCCCCCATATGTTTGCTAAGCCACCACACGTGTTGTACATAGCGCACAGTCTAGATTCCATCTTCCTGGCCTCAAGTGGTTCCGCCATATGTTTGCTAAGCCACCACACGTGTTGTACATAGCGCACAGTCTAGATTCCATCCTCCTGGCCTCAAGTGGTTCCCCCATATGTTTGCTAAGCCACCACACGTGTTGTACATAGCGCACAGTCTAGATTCCATCCTCCTGGCTTCAAGTGGTTCCCCCATACGTTTGCTAAGCCTCCACACGTGTTGTATATAGCGCACAGTCTAGATTCCATCCACCTGGCCTCAAGTGGTTCCCCCATACTTTTGCTAAGCCACCACACATGTTGTACATAGCGCACAGTCTAGATTCCATCCTCCTGGCCTCAGTTGGTTCCCCCATATGTTTGCTAAGCCATCACACGTGTTGTACATAGCGCACAGTCTAGATTCCATCCTCCTGGCCTCAGGTGGTTCCCCCATATGTTTGCTATGCCACCACACGTGTTGTACATAGCGCACAGTCTAGGTTCCATCCTCCTGGCCTCAAGTTGTTCCCCCATATGTTTGCTAAGCCATCACACGTGTTGTACATAGCGCACAGTCTAGATTCCATCCTCCTGGCCTCAAGTGGTTCCCCCATACTTTTGCTAAGCCACCACACATGTTGTACATAGCGCAAGTCTAGATTCCATCCTCCTGGCCTCAAGTGGTTCCCCCATATGTTTGCTAAGCCACCACACGTGTTGTACATAGCGCACAGTCTAGATTCCATCCTCCTGGCCTCAAGTGGTTCCCCCATACTTTTGCTAAGCCACCACACATGTTGTACATAGCGCACAGTCTAGATTCCATCCTCCTGGCCTCACGTGGTTCCCCCATATGTTGCTAAGCCACCACACGTGTTGTACATAGCGCACAGTCTAGATTCCATCTTCCTGGCCTCAAGTGGTCCCCCCATACGTTTGCTAAGCCACCACACGTGTAGTACATAGCGCACAGTCTAGATTCCATCCTCCTGGCCTCAAGTGGTTCCCCCATACGTTTGCTAAGCCACCACACGTGTTGTACGTAGCGCACAGTCTAGATTCCATCCTCCTGGCCTCAAGTGGTTCCCCCGTATGTTTGCTAAGCCACCACACGTGTTGTACATAGCGCACAGTCTAGATTCCATCCTCCTGGCCTCAAGTGGTTCCCCCATATGTTAGCTATGCCACCACACGTGTTGTACATAGCGCACAGTCTAGATTCCATCCTCCTGGCCTCAAGTGGTTCCCCCATATGTTTGCTAAGCCACCACACGTGTTGTACATAGCGCACAGTCTAGATTACATCCTCCTGGCCTCAAGTGGTTCCCCCATATGTTTGCTAAGCCACCACACGTGTTGTACATAGCGCACAGTCTAGATTCCATCCTCCTGGCATCATGTGGTTCCCCCATACGTATGCTAAGTCACCACACGTGTTGTACATAGCGCACAGACTAGATTCCATCCTCCTTGCCTCAAGTAGTTCCCCCATAAGTTTGCTAAGCCACCTCACATGTTGTACATAGCGCACAGTCTAGATTCCATCCCCCTGGCTTCATGTGGTTCCCCCATATGTTTGCTAAGCCACCACACGTGTTGTACATAGCGCACAATCTAGATTCCATCCTCCTGGCCTCAAGTGGTTCATCCATACGTTTGCTAAGCCTCCACACGTGTTGTACATAGCGCACAGTCTAGATTCCATCCTCCTGGCCTCAAGTGGTTCCCCCATATGTTTGCTAAGGCATCACACGTGTTGTACATAGCGCACAGTCTAGATTCCATCCTTCTGGCCTCAAGTGGTTCCCCCATACGTTTGCTAAGCCACCACACGTGTAGTACATAGCGCACAGTCTAGATTCCATCCTCCTGGCCTCAAGTGGTTCCCCCATACGTTTGCTGAGCCATCACACGTGTTGTACATAGCGCACAGTCTAGATTACATCCTCCTGGCCTCAAGTGGTTCCCCATACGTTTGCTAAGCCACCACACGTGTTGTACATAGCGCACAGTCTAGATTCCATCCTCCTGGCCTCAAGTGGTTCCCCCATATGTTTGCTAAGCCATCACACGTGTTGTACATAGCGCTCAGTCTAGATTCCATCCTCCTGGCCTCAGTTGGTTCCCCCATATGTTTGCTATGCCACCACACGTGTTGTACATAGCGCACAGTCTAGGTTCCATCCTCCAGGCCTCAAGTTGTTCCCCCATATTTTTGCTAAGCCATCACACGTGTTGTACATAGCGCACAGTCTAGATTCCATCCTCCTGGCCTCAAGTGGTTCCCCCATACTTTTGCTAAGCCACCACACATGTTTTACATAGCGCAAGTCTAGATTCCATCCTCCTGGCCTCAAGTGGTTCCCCCATATGTTTGCTAAGCCACCACACGTGTTGTACATAGCGCACAGTCTAGATTCCATCCTCCTGGCCTCAAGTGGTTCCCCCATACTTTTGCTAAGCCACCACACATGTTGTACATAGCGCACAGTCTAGATTCCATCCTCCTGGCCTCACGTGGTTCCCCCATATGTTTGCTAAGCCACCACACGTGTTGTACATAGCGCACAGTCTAGATTCCATCCTCCTGGCCTCAAGTGGTTACCCCATACGTTTGCTAAGCCACCACACGTGTTATACATAGTGCAGAGTCTAGATTCCATCCCCCTGGCCTCAAGTGGTTCCCCCATACGTTTTCTAAGCCACCACACTTGTTGTACATAGCGCACAGTCTAGATTCCATCCTCCTAGCCTCAAGTGGTTCCCCCATATGTTTGCTAAGCCACCACACGTGTTGTACATAGCGCACAATCTAGATTCCATCCTCCTGGCCTCACGTGGTTCCCCCATATGTTTGCTAAGCCAACACACGTGTTGTACATAGCGCACAGTCTAGATTCCATCCTCCTGGCCTCAAGTGGTTCCCCCACACGTTTGCTAAGCCACCACACGTGTTGTACATAGCGCAGTCTAGATTCCATCCTCCTGGCCTCAAGTGGTTCCCCCATACGTTTGCTAAGCCGCCACACGTGTTATACATAGTGCAGAGTCTAGATTCCATCCCCCTGGCCTCAAGTGGTTCCGCCATACGTTTTCTATGCCACCACACGTGTTGTACATAGCGCACAGTCTAGATTCCATCCTCCTAGCCTCAAGTGGTTCCCCCATATGTTTGCTAAGCCACCACACGTGTTGTACATAGCGCACAGTCTAGATTCCATCCTCCTGGCCTCAAGTGGTTCCCCCATATGTTTGCTAAGCCAACACACGTGTTGTACATAGCGCACAGTCTAGATTACATCCTCCTGGCCTCAAGTGGTTCCCCCATTCGTTTGCTAAGCCACCACACATGTTGTACATAGCGCACAGTCTAGATTCCATCCTCCTGGCCTCATGTGGTTCCCCCATATGTTTGCTAAGCTATCACACGTGTTGTACATAGCGCACAGTCTAGATCCCATCCTCCTGGCCTCAAGTGGTTCCCCCATATGTTTGCTAAGCCACCACACGTGTTGTACATAGCGCACAGTCTAGATTCCATCCTCCTGGCCTCAAGTGGTTCCCCCATACTTTTGCTAAGCCACCACACATGTTGTACATAGCGCACAGTCTAGATTCCATCCTCCTGGCCTCACGTGGTTCCCCCATTTGTTCGCTAAGCCACCACACGTGTTGTACATAGCGCACAGTCTAGATTCCATCCTTCTGGCCTCAAGTGGTTACCCCATACGTTTGCTAAGCCACCACACGTGTTGTACATAGCGCACAGTCTATATTCCATCCTCCTGGCCTCAAGTGGTTCCCCCATACGTTTGCTAAGCCACCACACGTGTTGTACATAGCGCACAGTCTAGATTCCATCCTCCTGGCCTCAAGTGGTTCCCCCATATGTTTGCTAAGGCATCACACGTGTACATAGCGCACAGTATAGATTCCATCCTCCTGGCTTCAAGTGGTTCCCCCATACGTTTGCTAAGCCTCCACACGTGTTGTATATAGCGCACAGTCTAGATTCCATCCTCCTGGCCTCAAGTGGTTCCCCCATACTTTTGCTAAGCCACCACACATGTTGTACATAGCGCAAGTCTAGATTCCATCCTCCTGGCCTCAAGTGGTTCCCCCATATGTTTGCTAAGCCACCACACGTGTTGTACATAGCGCACAGTCTAGATTCCATCCTCCTGGCCTCAAGTGGTTCCCCCATACTTTTGCTAAGCCACCACACATGTTGTACATAGCGCACAGTCTAGATTCCATCCTCCTGGCCTCACGTGGTTCCCCCATATGTTTGCTAAGCCACCACACGTGTTGTACATAGCGCACAGTCTAGATTCCATCTTCCTGGCCTCAAGTGGTTCCGCCATATGTTTGCTAAGCCACCACACGTGTTGTACATAGCGCACAGTCTAGATTCCATCCTCCTGGCCTCAAGTGGTTCCCCCCATATGTTTGCTAAGCCACCACACGTGTTGTACATAGCGCACAGTCTAGATTCCATCCTCCTGGCTTCAAGTGGTTCCCCCATACGTTTGCTAAGCCTCCACACGTGTTGTATATAGCGCTCAGTCTAGATTCCATCCTCCTGGCCTCAAGTGGTTCCCCCATACTTTTGCTAAGCCACCACACATGTTTGTACATAGCGCACAGTCTAGATTCCATCCTCCTGGCCTCAGTTGGTTCCCCCATATGTTTTGCTAAGCCATCACACGTGTTGTACATACCGCACAGTCTAGATTCCATCCTCCTGGCCTCAGTTGGTTCCCCCATATGTTTGCTATGCCACCACACGTGTTGTACATAGCGCACAGTCTAGGTTCCATCCTCCTGGCCTCAAGTTGTTCCCCCATATGTTTGCTAAGCCATCACACGTGTTGTACATAGCGCACAGTCTAGATTCCATCCTCCTGGCCTCAAGTGGTTCCCCCATACTTTTGCTAAGCCACCACACATGTTGTACATAGCGCAAGTCTAGATTCCATCCTCCTGGCCTCAAGTGGTTCCCCCATATGTTTGCTAAGCCACCACACGTGTTGTACATAGCGCACAGTCTAGATTCCATCCTCCTGGCCTCAAGTGGTTCCCCCATACTTTTGCTAAGCCACCACACATGTTGTACATAGCGCACAGTCTAGATTCCATCCTCCTGGCCTCACGTGGTTCCCCCATATGTTTGCTAAGCCACCACACGTGTTGTACATAGCGCACAGTCTAGATTCCATCTTCCTGGCCTCAAGTGGTTCCCCCATACGTTTGCTAAGCCACCACACGTGTAGTACATAGCGCACAGTCTAGATTCCATCCTCCTGGCCTCAAGTGGTTTCCCCCATACGTTTGCTAAGCCACCACACGTGTTGTACGTAGCGCACAGTCTAGATTCCATCCTCCTGGCCTCAAGTGGTTCCCCCATATGTTTGCTAAGCCACCACACGTGTTGTACATAGCGCACAGTCTAGATTCCATCCTCCTGGCCTCAAGTGGTTCCCCCATATGTTAGCTATGCCACCACACGTGTTGTACATAGCGCACAGTCTAGATTCCATCCTCCTGGCCTCAAGTGGTTCCCCATATGTTTGCTAAGCCACCACACGTGTTGTACTTAGCGCACAGTCTAGATTACATCCTCCTGGCCTCAAGTGGTTCCCCCATTCGTTTGCTAAGCCACCACACATGTTGTACATAGCGCACAGTCTAGATTCCATCCTCCTGGCCTCATGTGTTCCCCCATATGTTTGCTAAGCTATCACACGTGTTGTACATAGCGCACAGTCTAGATCCCATCCTCCTGGCCTCAAGTGGTTCCCCCATATGTTTGCTAAGCCACCACACGTGTTTGTACATAGCGCACAGTCTAGATTCCATCCTCCTGGCCTCAAGTGGTTCCCCCCTTATGTTTGCTAGGCTACCATACGTGTTGTACATAGCGCACAGTCTAGATTCCATCCTCCTGGCCTCATGTGGTTCC